>CM045765.1:156281877-156850342 GCA_025200525.1 Camellia lanceoleosa
AATTAAAGTAGAATGGGGTTTAGGGTTGGTTTGGTTTAGGTATGGAAAGGGGTTAGTGTAGATTTTTGGCTTATGTGCAAAGTGTTCTTGGGCTGAAAGCGGCGCTGTGAACAGTATTACTCAAATGGTAACTTAGTTTGCTGCATGGAGGAGAAAATAAGAAGAGTGGAAGAAAGTCTTCAATCTTGCAAGGGTGAAACAAATCACACAATCATGAAGTTCTTATAATGTCAACTATACTATTGGAAATATTACATGCATATTTGGTGCCTACTACAGAATTAATACTCCAACTTAGGGAACTTAGAATTTTGATTAGTTCATATATCATAGAATTTATATGGACTATGTGCAATACTAGGAAAACATGATCCATATTAAGATAGACTGATGGGATGGGACAAAACCACTGGTCATGTCCAGCAAATCTAGAAAAAATAAGGAATACCCCTAAAATCATATAATCTAATAGAGCATAATAAAATTGCACTAGTTGACCAGGTGGAGGAAATTACCATATTTTTTGCTGAAATCTTTGTGGTTGCTGATTGATCTGTAAATAGCATTGACCTGATATCTACATTATGTGCTTATTTAGGCTCATCAGGAAATTATCAGGAAGCTGGTTGGCCTTATTGGAATAACGTCCATTATGGAGGTTTGTTACTCAGCATTTGTGCCCATTCTCTCACCCCGCCAAACCCCAGTAGCAATTATGCATCTCTTGCTAATGTATTCCTTGTTTAACAGGTTTTGATTCGTTTAATTGGTGCTGATGAGCATCTCTATAGCAATTACACAGACTCAATGCAGTGGGTAGAGGATACGGACGTGCTGGAGATGATTGTGGATAAATACAGCTCATCAGTAAGTTGCATTGATCTGGAAATTATTGAATTGATGAGTTTCTGGTATAACCTCGTTGGGCCTGTTTATTGCTTGAGTCTCTTTGAGCTCTGGTAGGTGGATTCAAGAAATCACGCCTTCTTGATTTTCTTGTACATAAGTAACGTTTCCCAATTGTTGGAACCCATCCTAAAAGGTACTAATGGAGGTATTTCTGGTCAACTTTTTTATCAGAGAGACAATAAACCCCATGTATTATGCTACTTTGTGATGAATCACCAATGTGCTTATCAAAGTGGTTAACTTTGTTATTGGGTAAATTACACAAATAGTCTCTATAGTTTGGGGCTTGTGTTAGTTTGGTCCTTAACTTTTCAATTGTGACACATTTGACTCTGAATTTTGAATCTTGTTCCAAATAAGGACAATTGAAGATATCATTAGATTTTTCAAGGGTAAAATTGTCAATTTGATAAAATATAAACTAATTTGACAAAAATAAATGTCAAACGAATATTTTTGAATTTTAAAATTATTTCTACCTACTAAAAATAAAATTATATAAAATTGATAAATTTTTAGACATTTATTTATTTTTTTACCAAATTAATTTTGATTATGTGTTTGGATAATGATCATGTAAATTAATTTTAAAAATTAATCATGTAATTTTTATTAATTTTACATAATTTTATCATTGGTGGATAAAAATAATTTTAAAAAATTAAAAATATTTTTTGACATTTATTTTTTCAAATTAATTTATATTTTATCAAATTGACGATTTTACCCTTGAAAAATCTAATAATATTTTTAATTGTCCTTATTTAGAACAAAATTCAAAATTAGTCAAATGTGTCACAATTGAAAAGTCGAGACAAAGTGACACAAGTCCTAAACTATAGGGACTATTAGTGTAATTAACCCTTTGTTATTGTTGCACTACTCTAGACCATCTTAGAGCATCTCCAACGCTTACTCAAATTTTTCACCAAATCTGAGTCAAAAAACATCCATTTCATCAAATTTGATAACAGATGCTCCAATGGTTCACCATTCATCAAATTTGTCCCGGGACAACCGGGTGGTCGAGCGGCCGGTCGACCCGCCGGGTGGCCCGGTTGCCCAAATATATATATATATATATATTTTTTGAATTTTTTGAACTTTTTGACCTTTTTTCGGGACGACTGGGTGGTCGGCCGGCCGGTCGACCGGTTAGGCAAAAAATTTTTTTTTTTTTTTTTTTGAATTTTTCTTTGGCTTTGAACCTTTTCTTGGTTGACCGGTTGGTCAACCGGCGAACAACCGGTTGGTCGACAGTCCTCCTCTCCAACAGTCCTGCTTGATGTTTTGGTGAATTCATTACTTGGTCGTCGTCGATGAAAATTTTGGTGAAATCTCATTTTGGTATCAAGTTTGGTGAAGCGTTGGAGCCATGAATAGTGCCATTTTCATCAAAATTCAAATTTGATATCAGTTGCTAAAAGCGTTGGAGATGGTCTTAGTGATTCTCCTTTTTGACTGATGGAATTAGTTGAGAATGATTGCCATGGGAGATGATCGTGGGCAAGTTCTTTATTTTTCGTTAGTTTAGAGCTTTCCCCCACGTATACATGGCTGACTTTTCATGTTTATAAGTACTTGAACTTGGATTTAGAGTTTTATGGTTATGTTCATCTTTTTTAGTTAGTTTAGAGCTTTTCTCCTACATGTACATGGCTGACTATCCATGCTTCTAAATGCTTGAACTTGGATTTAATGAAGTTGTTTTCCAGGTTGTTTTGCAACTGTGTATATATTTCACTTAAATGTTTATTAAACACTTATGGCAGGATTGTCCAGAAGTGCATGCCAACACAGCAGAAACACTGTGTGCTATAACTCGATATGCTCCTCCAGGCCTAGCTGCTAAAATCACCAGCCCAAGGTAGCACTAGTTTTCATTCTGATCTTGTGGGAAGTTCACAATATTATATCATCTACTTGTTTCCTATTATTTAGAGAAGTAATTATTTGTTTTATGTTCACAGTTTTATAGGAAGACTCTTTTGTCATGCTCTGGAGGATTCACGGCCAAAATCTGTTTTGGTTAACTCATTGTCTGTGTGCATATCTTTGTTAGACCCCAAAAGGCTGACCTTGGGGACATATCATTTTTACAGCCGCCAACTGTCTCATGGATCTACAATAAGTGCTAATCCCGAGACAGTCGAGGGCATGCTGGGAGCCTAGGTAAGGGAACAGAACTTATTCATGATTAAAGTTGTGAATTATGGGGAGCCTATCACTCTAGTGTTTACTGTCAATAGTAGATCGTTGTCATTATGAGATGGAAAAAACACAGCCACTTTTAGAAAGTGATTTTTTAAAAAAAAACTTATCAAGCTGATAATTTATATTTTCTAGGATAAAAAAATTTCTATGGATATTATCAAGCCACCTCTCACCTTTAGGAGAAAAAAATATCTATGGATATTATCTGATAATTTATATTTTCTAGGTAATTCTTGGGTATGGTGTACATATTCTTTTGTAGAATTAGCACTATTTGGGTATTTTGAGAAAAACTGTGTTTTGCTTATTTATGCTACGATTAAGGAGATTCTGATTGTTTAAAACTAGTTCTCCCAACTCAGATATATCCAATATTGAGTTTGTATTTAAATTTTTTGAGAAAAATAATTGGCTGTTCAGAAGATTTGTAAGCTGGATGATATGCTGCATGATAGTGTACATTGTTGTAGGCCTGCTCCATATTGATAATGGTACTGTTGATACAAATATGTGGGGAAAATACTTACTTTTTTTTCTCAGCCATAGCATGAAGTAATCAAAAAATAACAAGAGAATGCAAATGAGAGCAAGAAATCTTCCAAGAAAAGAAACAAAGTTACGAATCACACGTCGCTATCCAATCGTTATGGTTATAAATTTGTTTCATATAAGGAAATGTGGTCAAAGAGTTGTAATATTAGGATATCATGAGGAACCAATAATTTTCGTCTCTGTTTTCTTTTGAAGGTGATTTACTCAAGCTTTTGGATGTTTCATCGGATGACAATGCCTTGATTACGACATATGGCAAGTTGCAGCCACCTCTTGGAAAACATCGTCTGAAGGTATTCTTTTCTTTTGGCATTTTAGAGTAAAAAAATGTTATTTGTGCAAGGCTAAATCCACCACTTCGCCTTGTTTTTCTCTCCTTATCCCAAGGGAAAATGTTGGAGTTTTCATAAATGAAGATGGATAGTCAATATGAATTAATGCAACTTAATTATGATTATCATTTAACATGCTATCATTCAGATTATAGAGTTCATCTCAGTCTTAGTGACTGTTAGTAGTGAAGCTGTTGAGAAGGAATTGATCCGCCTTGGTGCAGTAAAATGCATTTTAGATTTGTTCTTTGAGTAAGTGCCGCAGTTCAATTTATTCCTTTCTTCTTCTTCTTTTTCCTTACCATTTGAAGTGGAGCAACTAAATTCTTCGTATCTTACTTAGTTTTGATGCGAATATAGGTACCCATTCAATAATTTTCTGCATCACCATGTTGAGCACATTATTATGTCTTGCTTGGAGAGCAAGAATTCTTCTTTTATTGAACATCTTCTTCATGACTGTAATCTTGTTGGGAGAATCCTTGAAGCAGAAAAGAACATCACGTTGGCTGCTGATCCAAACAAGGTAATAATTTATTTTATCTATGGTGGCAACAATCTATTTGGTTAATTAGTTGTTCATTTGCAATTCCTTTTGCATTTTCTTAGATTTGTGTGTACTGTTTTATTGTTGTATTTTATTTATTTTTACTTTGTGCTGTTAATTGGTATGTATTAATTCTGGTTATGCATGTTGAATCCGATTTATAATTAAGTGTTTTATTCTTTTTTATGTATCTTCCAGCCTTCGATCCCTGCCGAGGGTAAACCACCACCCAGGATTGGGAATATTGGACACATAACACGGATATCTAACAAACTTGTTCAATTGGGTAACAACAACAGTGATATACAGGCATATCTACAGGTTTTTCCTGACCTCTGTCTGATCAGCAGCTATAGTTAATCAATATTTTTTTGATCTGTGCTATAGTTAATCAATATAAATAGCATGATAACTTTAGTGTCGAAGTTTTGAACTTCTATTTTAACCATTTCCGGTAAGTTGTCTTTAACACATGTTACCTATAAGCGAGAGGTATTCTGAACACTAAGTTTCAATTCTAGTTCTTTTGGCCTCTGTTAGTTTGCCTATTTTTTGGCCTTCCAGCCATGTTTGCATATTAGTGGTATTGTGTCCATCCTGAATGTCTGTTATCTTCTTCTCCTGGCAGGAGAATAGTGAATGGGTAGACTGGCATACAAATGTCTTAGTCAAGCGCAACGCTGTTGAAAATATCCACCAGTGGGCATGCGGGTAGGTCTTCCTTAATTACAATTGTTGTCCCGCTGTTGCTTTCATATTATCAGTTGATATTCAAGCTTGGTGTTCAGCAAGGCAGGCATGTTATTTTCTGCGTATAATGAAGAAGTTAAAGACTCAGATGATAGTGTTCTGTTTGTGTTGATGTTATACTGTCAGTTGATTTAAAGCATTCATAACAGGCATGGTAGATATGCTTCTCCAGATTTTGTAGTGGTTGCAGTAAACCCTTGCTAACTGCTGATTTCTAATTCAAAATTGCGAGTTGGATATTTCTTAGTAGCTGAAAACATGCATGCTGTTGCGAGTTGGATATTTGTTAAACCAAACAAAACCAAACCAAGCTTAAGTCCCATCAAATGGGGTGGGCTGCAAGTTGGATATTTGTTAATCTACTTAAATTTTCCTTTCTTTGTTTCTTTTTTTCCCTGTATTTTATATAATGGGTAAATTATACTAACCTCCCTTGACGTTAAGCATAATTGCAAGGACCTCCCCTATGGTTTCAATAATAACACTAACATCCCTTACTTTTGAAACTATTATCAAGATTCCCCCTTATACTAACTGGGCATCAGACTGTTAAAAATGACTATAAAATTATTAATGTACCCTTATGATCTATGCCATTCCATCTTCCCCTCTTTATTAATCTGCCACATTGTTTACTCCCCGCGTCATATAAAACTATAGCTTGACCAAGGCCTTGGCATTGTCAGCAAGTCTCCATTTTGTAATTGCCACTAGCTAACAGTGACATAATTTATCCACAACCACCTGTGTTGGTTCTTCCCGGCCATTATGCCTATTGTATACAAAACCTCCCAAGTTATGATGTTATTACACTTGGGAGAACTTATTCAGTGAGGGGTTACAACTTGGGGGGAGACAGGTGCAACCCGAATATCTTTGAGGTAGGAATTACTAAAGATTGATTATATGCATGTATTTCATTGTAAATGGGAAATACAAATTGATTATATATGCCTTTATTTTTTTGATTGGGAAAAAGAAATTTGTTTAACTCGAATAAAGAGATGCATGAAGAAAATAATGATTAAGAAAAACAACAATTATGCATGCACATAATTATAACGTAGAAAAGTGTACAGAAAAAGTGGTTTAGATTTATTTTAAGCATAATTCACATAACATTCAAGATGGATCTCAGCCATACATTATACTTTGTGTGCATTTTCTATATTTTAAATTTTTGCAATTATCATTTTTGCAAGAAAAAACTTTCATCACTAAGAGGTATATCCCAACTAAATGAAGACACTAAAAAAAAATAAAAAATCTAACCTAATCAAAAACCCAAAGGCATACCTTAAGCTGGCAAGATGCCAACCCAAAGTGAAAAATACATCCAAATACAAAAGCTGCAACCCTAAATAACACTACAAAGAGTAAATTAACGAATAGTCCTAATCTCCCAACAGAGTTACAAAAGCTAATCGTCAAGACAAAAATATAAAATAAGCAGTCCCCAATGTAAATGAGAATAAAAGTAAGCATCAAAGATTTTCACATTTGATTATTTTGCTAAAAAGATTTTTTGGGTCCATGAATATACAAAACAATTAAGGGGCATTTTGGGTATTCAACCCAAACCAAATTAAATCAAATCAAGCTTTAAGTCCCATCAAATGGGGTTGACTACATGAATCTTTCTTTTTCACTCGACTCTATTAACGATCCTTGGTTAGTCAAATCAAGGAGATTCATATCTGTATTTACTACACTCACCCACGTCAATCTAAGTATGTCCCTTCCCCTAATACTTTCATC
Source organism: Camellia lanceoleosa (assembly GCA_025200525.1). Classification (NCBI taxonomy): domain Eukaryota; kingdom Viridiplantae; phylum Streptophyta; class Magnoliopsida; order Ericales; family Theaceae; genus Camellia; species Camellia lanceoleosa. Next base: position 156,288,940 of record CM045765.1, read on the forward strand.
TACTGTCACTGTATCGCATCTCTTCACTAATGCCTCAGTTGGTTTCCGTTGTATACGATCAAATCATCTTAATCTATTCTCTCTTAACTTATCTTCTATTAGTACTATTCTTGCCTATTCATGAATATACTTGTTCCTAACATTGTCTTTTTTAATTTTGCCACACATCCACCTTAGCATCATCATCTTAGCAACACTCATCTTATTTACATGTTGATTCTTAGTTGCTCAACATTCCATCCCATATAACATCGCTGGTCTAATAGTCGTTCTGTAAAAATTTCCTTTTAGTCTAGTGGGTACTTGTTTATCACACAGTACCCTAGTCGCACTCCTCCACTTAAGTCACCCTGCCTTAATTCTTTGGACTACATCTGCTCCAATTTCTCCAGCCGTGGTGATAATCGATCCTAAATAACGAAAATGTTCACTTTTAGGTTGGTTTTCAATCTTCACTTCTCATCTGCTTCTATTGTTGTTGTTACTAAAATTATACTCCATATATTCTGTTTTAGTTCTATTTATCTTAAATCCTTTAGATTCAAGTGCTTCTCTCCAAGTCTCCAACTTAGTGTTAACATCTTCTGTAGTCTCATCCACTAACATGATATCATCTGCAAAAAACATATACTATGGCAAATCATCCTGAATATTTTTCGTTAACTCATTTATAACTAAAGTGAAAAGATAAGGATTTAAAGTTGATCCTTGATGTAACCCCACAGTAATTGAAAATTCACTTATCTCTTCAACAGGCTATCTAATAGTGGTCACCACACCTTCATACATGTCCCTAATCACATCAATGTAATCTTTTGTCACCGCTTTCTTTTCTAATACCAACCAATTATATCTTGAGGTATTCTATTATATGCTTTCTTTTTCTAACACCACACCTTCTCAAGGCCTCTTTTATTTTCTCTATACTTTTCTATTATTCTTCTCAAAAGATAGATCGCTTTCATTGTTGATCTACGGTATAAATCTAAATTGATTCTCGACACTGTTATATCTACGCAATTGGCGTTCTATCACTCTCTCCTACATTTTCATTATATGACACATCAACTTGATTCCTCTATATATTATAATTTTAAAAGTAAGGAAGGTTAGTGTTATTATTGAAACTTCAGGGAGGTAAATGTAATTTACCCTTATATAATTATATATTGCTTGAATGTTATTTAATTGTGGCTTCCTCAACTACAACAGGAGGCCAACTGCCTTACATGATCGGACTAGGGATAGTGATGATGATGATTACCAAGATAGAGATTATGATGTAGCAGCTTTAGCAAATAATTTAAGCCAGGCCTTCAGATATGGCATTTATGGCAATGATGATATGGAAGAGGTACTTGTAATTACTTCTCTAAACTAGTGGGCATCCCTTTTAGTTTTGTTATCAATTATTAAAGGAAGTTTCTGTTGCTCAAAATGTCAATTTTCGAAGATCAAATTTCTAGCATGCATTACCTGCGAAAATCATGTATCAAAAAAGTATGGTGCTCCGAGAGGTTTTATCCATGTCATAGTAGGTGAAGTGCTTTGCATGAGCTACTAAGATCCATTAAATTTTATTTATGTTTTCACATTTGTCTACCCTCAGCTCCATTTACTTGAACTACTTTTGTCCCAATTGAAGCCATTGACAAAACAAAATGGCAAAAAACAGTCATGTAGACAACCCCAATTACTTGGGTCACATGTTTTGGTTTTGTTTGGTTATAGTTAACATTCTGTAATATACCCAAATATATGTTGTCCATGTTCACGATTTCTGTGAGTAGTTTACATGCCTTGATCATCTCAATTTGCAGTGTGACTGTAAATTTAGGATCTCAATAACCTTAAAATTCATCAAGTTTCTTGTAATTGGATTTCATTTCATTATTGTATGTATCTTGTTATAAGTGAAAGATTGATCAAAGGAGGAGGGAATACTTTTTTTCTGACCTACTGTTAACTTCAGTTTGCTTTCACATTTGTTCTTTCATGCTATGTTTGCTTTTCTTACTGTTTTATCTAGATGTAGGTCCTAGTTATGTAGTAGTAGCTATGAATTACAATTGTATTCTGAATTACCACATCTTTTGTTGCTTCTTGCAGGCTCATGGCTCACATGGCGGGATGATGAGGTATGCTTGAGTTTGCCTTGTCTGATGAGTTTTGATCCTACAATACTGTAAATGATTAAGTGACAACATAATAAAAAATTTAATAGTAACTAGAATTTTTGGAATCAAATCTGACACTGCTGAGCAGTAAAGTAGAAAATAGCAATACTTGAACTGGGTTTCCTTAACTATTTAGTTATATATATTAGTATTGAGTTCCCTCCTAAGCTCCCAAATATTTTGAAACTAAAACATGACTTTAATGTTATATTATGATATGATTGTTTGGTTGCTAGAATTTACATAGATTGCATCAATGTTATAGTATTTTTTTGTTTTTATTTTTTTTTTGTGTATTTTTTTAATTGAAAAATTACAGTTGTTTGGTTTGGATTTTCAAGATTCTCTTTTAGAAAATTGAGTTTTTTGTCTTCCGTATTTTTTTTCACTGATTTTTTTTAATATTCTAAGCAATTTTTAAAATTTTTAGATACACCTAGCATAAATACACTTAAAAAGTATAATATTTGTAAAAAAAAATTTAGAAAATTCACTAAATACCAAAAAATACAAAAAAAATGAGAATTCAGTATATTTTTCTTATTCTTGTGTATTTATTGATTTTTTAAAATATATTTTTACAAATATTTTATTTTTTAGATACATCTAAGTAATGTGCATGTAAAAAAGGAAAAAAAAAATGCTTAAAATTTAAAAAAAATTCACTAAAAACAAAAAAAAAACGAAAAAAAACAAATTCAATTTCTAAAAAATTGAAACCAGACACACTGCATGGCATAATAGTTTCTACCATAATCCAAACTATTGGGGTCCCTGGTCAGAAGCACAAGTGCCTTGACAATATTTTAATGTAATCCAAACTTTTATATAAATTATCAGTCTTGTCATCCATGTGTCTTACATGCAGCACGTCCTCGTAGACTTCAAAAATGTTGTGAGTTTGAATGAAGGAAACTGCGATAATTTGTCTAAACAATTGGTCATCCTGAACTTGGTTTTGTGATATAGGCACTAAAAAGCACTTGAGTTATCTATTTATAGTTTCAAGATATTGTTAACTTGTTGCTTTTGCCTTAGGTTCAACTCGCCTAAGTTTGAGCACCATATCCACACACCGACTAGTGGATTTCTTAAGTTGCCTTTACAATTTTATTTTATTTAATTAATTAATTTATTTATTTTGTGGCAGGATGTCTACTTTGATGATGAATCTGCTGAAGTTGTCATATCTTCTCTTCGTCTGGGAGATGACCAGGACAGGTAAGTTACATATTTCTACCACTTCCATTATTAAAAGAGAATTTTGTTGTCTTGCAATGGAGCTCTACTGGAGGGCACTTTACTCCATGACCATGCATGCATGTAGGCTATATATTTCATAATATTTAGCATAGGAGGTTGTTGACATTTTGATTTTTAAAGACCACATTGTCGTTGAACATTCTTGTAATTTCATGTGTCCTATTTGGCAAGGATCAAATTTTTGTTAGATCAGTAAAGTCTTAGAACTAATTTTGGAAATCTTTTATTTTATATTGGATGTTCTTTGTGGATAATGTGAATGCTTCGTAAAATTTAATTTTTGCCTATGAGAGTGGTTGCATGCCCTTACTTCCTGATATTATAATTAATGTTTGTGTTTTATGTCGTGTTTTCAGTGGCTCTCTTTTTACAAATTCCAACTGGTTTGCCTTCGAGGATGACAGAATAGTTAACGAACGCTCTGCTGATTCCGTTGCTTCTCCATCACCTAATACTGAGGGCACTGGCGTTATCGATGGTTGTGGTGATGAGGTTAATGTTGAGAAAGATGAGACTTTAACTAGCACTGCATCTCAAGTGCCTGAACCAGAAGTTGGTTCAGATACCACGTTAGGTAATTTGTCCGAGGAATTGAGTGAAACTGGAACCAAAGAGAGTGATAAGCCGCCTGAATGGGTCGAATGGAGGGAGACTTCAGATTCTGTTGAGCCATCTGATACTGATAAGCCTTCAGTTTTACCCAACGGTGAACTGCAAGTGGAATCTGAAAATCAGACTGATGATATTGACCCAAATACAGCCAATAATCCTTCTCCATCGTCTGATGATGCATCATTTGGCAAAACCAATGCTGGAGGATCACCAGAATCAACTGACAACTCCCATTCAGAACCTTCCCAGCCGCCGCCTGAATCTGGAGATGAGAATCCAAGTGCTTCGACAGACGTGGATAAGCCAGTTGGAACACAAGGCTCTACTGAGAAAAAGGTTGAATTAGGGAATTGATGTGAGTTCTCTATCATGGGTCTATCATGGGTTTGACGGGGCTAACTAATGCCAGTGCCATTGATCTAGTGGGGAGATGACTCAAGTACTTCTGGTCTACCGTGTGTATTTTAGTGCCCCGATGTACATTATGGGGCTTAATTGTCAAATAGGGCTGATCATTCTTTCCCCATCGGTAGTTGGTAAATGAGCTCTCTCTTTTCTCTCTCTCTCTCTCTGCATTCCGGAAAGGGAAGGGGGGAGATGAAGTTTTTTTTTGATGAAGTGATTCTTTAGGGTTGGGAATGCAGATATTGCTATTTCATATAATATTACTATTTTAGCCTCTGGCTGCTAGGTGAATCACGTACTGATGATGCAGTTGGGATGCTATATTTTCATAAATGATCATGGTTCTCTCTCTGTGGACCTCAAAAATGTGCAGAGTTTGGTTTTAGGAATTTGTTTCGCCGAAGAACCTTAATATGCAGAGATTTATTTGGAACACTTACTTTACATGGTTGCATTCCATGATAGATATACACAGACCACTTTAATTGTTGTTATATCAAATGCATCATCTTTGAATTTTTCTACTAACAGTTGCCCTCCATTCAGTATTTTAGGCCATTCATATCTCTTTATTTGATCTTAAAAATGGATTGGATCCAATACTTTTCCTTTTGAAAACCTGTGTTTGTGACCATAACCAAAGTTTTCATTAATGGCCTGGGCTGGCCCTAAACATTGGCTTTAATCACTCAATTTGGACATCCTAAATTTCTTGAGTATGGACAATTTGGCTCTAAATTGGATTTATTATTGTTATTATTGTAAATTTATTAGGAAAATTATTTAATTTTAGGGTTGATTTGGAATGTCTTAAAAAAGTGTACTTTTTGTCTTTTTACGAAAAGATGTATAGAAAAGTAGAGAGGTGATGTGATGAAAAAAAGATAAAAAGATGAATTATAGAAGTTATGTTAAACCTAGCTTTAATCTAGCCGTCTTAATAAAAATGCATACGTTTGCAGAAAGGTTTTAAAAAACAAAAATGATCAGATAAAATCATTTTGTACTATATTTGGGCCTAACTCAGGTTTTTTAGGTAGGCCCATGAACATGATAATGGGCGGGCCTAAAACTGTTAAGTCAACCCATACTATGGGTTGTGGGCTGGCCAAAAATTATTAAGCCGGACAAAATGGGCTTATAACTTGGGCCGTCGGTTGAGCCTTAAAAAGGTTATTGGGCCGACCCAAAATATGGGCTGATGAATTGGCCTATAAAGTTTATTGGGCTGATCCACAAGTCCCACCCTGCGGCTCACGCCCAGTGCATAAATTTTAAGCCCGGGTAGCTCTGCCCATCCTTAGGCTCAGTCCAGGCTGGCCCATGGACTTTTTCAATGAGGCGCTTTTGTTGTATTTGCCGCTCATTCATTTGAAAAAATTTATGATAATAGTAACTTGTTGGATTATTCTCATTCATTTTGACTATGATCAAAGTGAAATTTTGATTAAACTATTATAATTTATCCTATAGTTTAACAATGACGATATCATTTGGTTCTCAAAAAAACAGGACAAGTATACTTTGAAGAAAAACTTGTTTAAATATATAATACCTAACATATTGCCACTCAAAAAATAACAATTTATGACCCTAAACCATCTAAAATTCAAAATCAAATATGGCAGTCCCCTTTGGTAATGCCCTATACCTACCCTTTCAATAAAAACACATGGAAAAGCTCCATGTCCACATGAAATTCCCTTTCTTTTCTTTTTAATCGATGAGAATGAAAAAAGATAAAATCAACAGAATGCACAAAGACGTAGTTGAAATATATCGGTCATTGATAAATTTTAAAGATCACAAAAAAGACCGGCAAACATCAAATTCTCATTTTAATGTCTAAACTCAGGTCAGTCAAAATTGAGGAACCCTATACCCAATTTCACAAGAGCTTCAAGGAATGCACAGCGACTCCATTTCGAGCAGCAGGAATACGTCCCCACCTTCCTAACCGGGGTTCCTGCACAAAAAGGCATAGTTTAATAGCAAATTAAAACTAAATTAGTTGCTACTGTAGAAAAGAAAATGACATAAGCCAATGCATGACCTTGATTTGGTAGGGTAGTGCCCAAATAATGGAGCTTAACATAATGTAAATAAAGGGAGGTTCAATGCGAAAACTATTTACATATGTTATTTAGGAACTGGAGTTCAAAAAGATCAATTCTTTCAGTTGCATTCTTATTGATATTCAGAATGTGAGATGAAACAACATTTTGACTATGAAATGACTTTGAAGAAAGAGAAACCTTACCTGCCCAACTCCAGCAACAAGGAATTGTCCAGATTTTGCAAAAGCCAATGAATTTACAAACCCAACCTGTGTTGCAAAAAGACATGCATATAAAAACCGTTAAAACCAGATTGACATAGACATATCAGTACAGCAACCATGATGAATCTAAAACCAATATACATCAGACATAAGAGCCTAGAAAACATTTAACCAAGCCAAGGGCTTAATAAAATGCTCTTATTCTGATACAACAACAACAATCTTTAGATATTAGCTATGATTAAGCGTTTCAATTTAGATTTATTTGCTTTTGAGGTCAACTACAAAGAACCTTTTAAAGCCCTCTTCCCTATTGTAGTCACAAATGGATCTGAACGATTTGCAGGGCCATTCAGAGAAGAAGACATCACAGACATAACATGCTTATAAATTTGATGGAATTGTATCTATTGCGTATAAACTTAGCAGGCATAGTATCATTCACACGTCCACACCTTGTCAGATGTCATCATACAAGCAAATTCCTTCTCCTCATGGCCTACCTAGAGTTCTCTACTTCTTTAGTGCAACAGAATTAAGATGTTTCTCTGAGAGGTTTATTAAAAAGTCTTTGGGATGTTTTGTGACAGGTGTATTAAAAATACAATACACAATTCAACAACAACAAAGAAATAAATATAAAAAAAAAAAAAAACAAAGGAAAAGAACTCTCAATCACAGACCCAAAATGAAGCATATGTCATTACAATAATCATATTCACAAAGCATCACAAAAGAAACCAAAATTTGGTACATATAAGCTTACCACTGGGAGCTCAAATAAGGGCCGTAAGCCTTTGGACTCATTTTCAATTTCCCATAGACGAACATAACCATTACCAGCTCCTGAAGAAGCAAGATCACTGCTTCTACATACAGCAACAGAACTCACCCAGGGTGTGCTGATGAAATCTGTTTTCAGGAATGTGAATGCCATTTTCTGCAGGAGTGGAATCTAAAGAAAACATCTCATCACAATAGTGCTTAATCAGTCTATCAAAGGTACTGTGATAATGAATACAAATTCATAAATAATCCATTGAAGCAGAGTGAAAGGAACATAGAAAATTTAATGATGAAGGAATAGTCAAATCTGAAAGGAATCAAGGGTTCTAAGCTTTGTGTGCAAATGCTTCTAAAAAGAATGAAGTATTATCTCTTAAGCAGAAATTTTACCTGTGTGCCCATTTGGTAATCCTTCATTACTTCTTTGTTCCAACCCGTGTGACGTCAACAAGGCATGGGCATTTCTTATGATGTGAGCGGGCTTCTTCCATAGAATGTTCCAATGCTCAATACTTCCATCATCCGAGCCCGATAAGAATTCGTCATTATTAATAAAACAACAGCACTCCAGAGATGTTGCTGGAGCACGAAATACTAACCGTGATTCTTCGGGGACCTACTTTGCAAAACAGTAAAGTAACTGTCAATAGCAGATGAATGATAAAAAAAGAAAAGACGTAGCCAAAAGTACTCACGAATATATGTATATGCATGTGTTTATATATTATTATATTTTACTGTCCTGCCAATGTGTCATTAACCTATTTATAGAGTCTGCATCACACAGATATCTAGATAGGTAGTCGAAAAAATATAGAGCATATACATCTGCAGAGGTCACAAACAAGAAAAGTGTTTTACCTAGACTTGACAAAAAAATGTGGTTTGGACAAAAGAAGAATGTAGATGCCTTACTACATCAACAAAATAACTCCCTCAAAAGCTTTAAAAAACCCTCCCCCCTTATTTTTTGTCACACTACATGTGCTTCTTATAAGGAAGAGTTTGATAGTACAAAATATCAGCTAGATTACCAGTTCAGTATCCAGGTGACTGTCTTAAAAACCTAGCATCAAATCTTTCATCAGATTTTTCTAATGATTTTTCTCGTCTGTGTGCGTGTCTGGTTGGGTGGGTTGAAGCGGGTTGATAGGTATGGTAAGGAATAGGCCTATCTTGTAGTCCACTTAGGACTGCAAATGAATTGTTCGTTTTTGCTTATTTTGTAAATTAGCCGAACCTGAGTTCTATTTTTGAGCAGCCAAGCTTGAGCATAACCAAGCTCAGCTTGTCATGTTTGTGAGCACATATATATACTAAAACCCACAATACATATCCATCGGTTTAGCTTTCTAGGTAAAGGGCTAGGCTTGTGTTCATTCATTTAATAAAAGAGTGAGCACAAGCTCAATTTGGGGCTTGGTCTAGTAAACAAGCCGAGCATGACTAGTATCGAGTTTAGCCCAGCTTGGCTCATTTGCAAGCCTAAGCCCATTCTCCACTTTGGGCCCAATAATACATGCTAAGTAAATCATCAATTTAATCTGAAAATTTTCCGAATAGGTGATGTCCATCTAACATATTAATTGAGACCCTACACTTGGAATGAGGTATTCCCGTGATGAATTATGGTTTCTTGTTTCTCTCCATATAAGCAGTTCAGTGGAAGCTAGGAATCAAAAACAAGAAGTTCTAGACAAACAAACTATCGTATGTCATCCATAATCACGCAAACATATTTTACGCTCCTTGGCCTGTGTTCTAATAGTTACCATAGGAAGAAACAAAATAAGGGATCAGGCAAGTCCCAACAACCAAATAAATAACAATGGCAATAAATTGAATTGCCCACGTCTTCAAAGGATATGAACAAAATACCAAGGAACCACTAATATACAGAGTTGTTGCTTACTTTAAACAAGTGCATAGCCCGATCATGTCCAGCAGTCAAGACCCGTTCTTTCCTCAAGCAATCAATAGTTAACACTGCACTTTGGTGACCAAATAATGTGCGTAAGCTCTATCTTCTGCATTCCATATCTTAACAGTTCGATCAAATGAACCCAAAAACAGTTCTGAAGTCCCTTGTCTGAAAGTCAAACCTGACACAGGTCCTTGATGACCTGGAAAAGCCTGTAAATCACATTATGACAAGTTACAATAGTGACAAGAAACATGAACTGAAGGCATCGGCACAATGATGTAGCAGTTAACAAGCTATAGAGTGACACTCATGCATTAAGGCCCATATCAATTTGAAATTTTATTTCAAGGGGATATTGTGAAGGTTCAGCAGTCATGTCCAAGAGGTTCCTTAAAGGGTTCACTGAAAAATTCAAAAGTTGGTCCCCCAAAAAAATGGAGACCGATTAATTCACATGATCAAAATATTAGATGAGCGTGGAGAATATGACCCGACCAAAGAATAACCTATTACTCATTTTTATAAATTGGCATCAAATGGTGCATATCAAGTAGGACTTAAGTATATTTTGCTACTGATGCAAACATCAAAGTCATGAATTTTCTTCAAACCCAAACCCCACCCCCAAATTACCTATATAGGCAAGTTTTAAATTCATGGCCCCATAGACTTAGGTCTCTCATGATCTCAAAAGAAATTGTTTTTTTATGTTAAAATAATTCAACATGTGAAACACTCTTTTAATGATTATCCAGTTGTGGTTGGGAAATGCTATCTTTCTGCTTTAAATTGTAGAAGAAACAGAGGATTAATCTAAAAACAAAAAATCCCAACCCAAACAAGTAACCATAAATCAATTGATTCATAGGTCCTTCAAATTAGAACTTCTGTTCATAATTTGATTTCAACACTTACTCTTTTTTCATACTATTAAATTAGGTATAGATTATGTTGGAAATGTGTATTCAGATAGATTAAGAGATTATAATTTAAACAAGCAAGCTTGTGGATGTTTTTCCTAAAAGTTCTGTTTGTAGCCTTGTACGCTGTTGTGGCCCATAGCAGGCTTTCACAGTGCCTTAATAATCATTATATAAGACCCAAAGGCCATAAAAGTTACATGTAAAGCAACCTCTAACTGCTATCATAGCAGTAACAAGACTAGGATTATAATCTGCCTAAATTTACCTGTTGTCTATGACATTCAACAGTATCCAATTTAATAGTTGAATATGCACTACGCGCATGGCAGATCAAGACTTCCAGCTCTTTAGGGAGTGAATGACCAAAAATATCGCATTAATAAGCATGAACCTGACGTGGTTAATGCTGTTTTCTACAATTTATTAAAAGACACATTGAGTATTGGTCCCTTCTTGTGGCAGACACCGATTGTCCAATTAATACACAAATAGGAAAATGTGGTCATTGGCTGTCTGACTTCTTGTGGCATAAACTTGTTTTCCCATGACTCTGACTTCAAATTTTTTTTAAATGCCTCCTTTACTTTATACTTCCACAATTTGCTCCCCATTATTTACCCTTCATTTCCATTACTTTTATCAACAAAAAAAATCCCTGGTTACCATGCAAGGTCAACTAAGTTTCATGTTGGCATCAGAATAGCCATTTTTTTCGGGAGAGGGTAGTGGCTACCATATACACCTAAATCTCTTCAGCTCTCACATTTTTCAGATAAGTAGACATCTTCACCCTCACATACACCTCTAAAGTTCTAAGTATATAAAAGCATAATCATTAAAAAATAATAAATAAAAACTACAAAAATTCCAGAAGGAAGCTTTGAAAAAAAAAGGCAAGCAAGTGAAATTATGGTGAAGCAAAATAGAAGAAAAATGAGAATTTTTTTTTTTTTTACAAATGGTACCTGAACATGCTCTCGGCGTCTTGAGTATCCCATAAAGGAACATGACGATCTAAGCCTCCACTTGCTAAGTAACGACCATCTGAGCTAACAGCTAATGCCAAAACATGCTTACTTTGCTTTGTAGCTCTACCCTTTGGATCTTTTGCACCATGGGACCTTAGTGCTTTCTCACTTGGCCAAAGGTATTTTTCAGCTTTCCCACTATCTACATCCCAATGAACAATAGTGCCATCCTTGGAAGAAGAAAACCCCTTCAGCTCGTCCGCAGACACTGCTACAGCAGTGGCGGACTGCCGGTGCTTCGCCAAGACCCGATATCCATCAGCAGTTTCTGGCTTTTGAACCCTAAATTGTTTATAGTAAATGACACAATCATACAATAAACAATCACAATTACAAGAGGAGATGAGCAAATAGATATATTGTTTCACAATAGTTAATTTAATATACTCGATTTCAAAACTTATCAAACCCTAAATCTATTACCTACGATATATACACAATACAGTGATAAATTCTCACATATAGATAATCAGACCAACATGCCCTACATAAAATTTCTCCAAAGTAGTTAGCAAACTCGCGATAAGCATGGTTACTTCAAGAAACATCTTTGTACCTGTACAAGATAGTGGTACTTAAGATGGTATACGCATCGTACTAAGTACACGAAACATGTATTAAATTTTTTTCTTTTAATTTTTACCGCACTCCATACATACCTAGTCAAAACAATATTTTTTTTTTTTTTGACAACCGAGTTTCCAGGCCAGCTTACACACACCTCGACTAATCCCGAGGCCCTAAAGTTAACGATTGTACAAACCTCTAGTGGCCCCAAGGTTGGGGATGTTTGGCCTTCATGAGATACGAACTTGCAACCTCTTGGGTGGTAAGGTAAGCCTTTTGGTTGCCTTCTTCTCCCACTAAGCCAAACCCCTTGGAGTTTTTAGTCGAAACAATATTTCCTTCTAATACAGAAGTAAAATTAAGTTATAATTTATAAATTATTTAATATAATGACATTTAATTTTAGTTTATATTTTTATTTTTTGACATTAAATGTGAATCGTAGATTGGATCTTAACAAACTAAATCATTTACCTAATTTTTGTATTAAATATTGCTGTAGCCGTAGCCGTAACTTACTTTTTCAAAATTTTACCGTATCGACTCATACTGTACTTCTTTTAGATCTTATTGTATCGACTTACCGATGAAGTGATTGATAGTTCAATTCTGAGATTTCATTGGGCATGAAGCAATTCAATAAAATGCTGTAAATAATTACAATCTGAAATTGTTGAACATGCTAAACTATAGATAGGCAGCGCAATAATTTTGGCACATTGATTCTATTCACATTAAATAGAAAGCCACAGTTTAAAATTCAAGAACTTTAACTATAAAATCAAGCTACAAGTAACCAAATCAAACAATTATGTACTATGCACCATAGAAAAGCAATATATTGATTCAATTTATGCTCTGAAACCGTAAAAATTACCTCGAAGCAATCAATTTGCGAATACGACCGCTCTCTTCAAGCTGCTCCTGCTGCAGAATCTGAGCTACAAGCGTGTCCCTCTCGCCTTCTCTCTCCCCCTCATCACCGCTCCCTCTCTCCTCATCCTCATCCTCCTGCTCCCTCTTCGCTATCGCCCTTATCTTCTCCAAATACGCATCCGCAACTCTCTTCCTCTTCTCCGCCGCAGTCTCTTCTTCTTCCTCCTCCACCGCCGATTTTCCTTCTCCGCCGGACTCGTTGAATTCTTCTTCCGACTCGTCTCCGCTCTCTATGTCCTCATCGTCAGCGATTTTTGTTCTGCGTTTCGGTTCGGCGTCAAAGAATGGGTCTGCGTTGATTGAGAAATCTCTCTTGGCTCTTTTGGTTCCCTTTTGAGCTGGAGCTTTCTTTCTCTTCAGGTTATTGTTCTTCATGGCGAAATGAAGCAATTCAATGCAGATAAAGGTGTATGTAGATATAGCAATATACAGTTTTAGAGAGAGAAAAGTTGCTTCGTTTTGAAATGATTAGGATTTCTGATCACAGTTTCAGTGTTGAGCGAGAGAGAGATGATTAGGGTTTATCGTTAGGGTTTTGTGAGAGAAGATAGAGAGGGGGAGAGAGATGCAGCGGTTGGGCCTAAACCTAATAGAGAGACGTCGCACCGGTCCAACATAGGCTATTGGGTCGGCCCAACACAATATTATCATTGTAATTTTTATTTTTATTAGTTTGTGTGGTTAAGAGTATCTGCATGGTTGTTACTATATTGGGATTGTTATTGTTATAATTTGATAATAAATTGTATTATTTTATCAAATTATAGTAATGGTGTTTCAATGGTCATTTGTTATTTTTGATAAATCTCAACCAATTTTCCCTCAAACTTTGTAGGTATTGTTTGGATATAGGTTTTTTGTAATTTTATTTTTGTTTATTTTTTTTGTCTTTTGTGACTTTTTTTTACCTGTTTGTTAAAAAAATTATATATTTATATTACTCCCAACTAGACAAATATAAAAAATTTTAAAAAATGAAAAATTGGAAAAAAAAAATTTGTTTGATTAATTCACCCCACCCAAAAACATATCATTACATATTTAATAAATTTTCTTAACTACACATAAAAAATAATTTTAAAACTAATTACCCACTAATTACCAACAACCAAAAACTAATTTTGAAACCAATAATTTTTTTAAATAGTGTCATTTAATGTCTTTTTATTTTATAATGTCTTTTTATTTTTTATTTTTATTTTTTTTTTGTTAAACAAACCAAACAGAGCCCAACGGCTCTTTATTACACTATTGAAATATATATGTTTTGATCAAGACAGATCAAAGCATCTAGAACTTCTCACTCTCCTCTCATTTTTCTCCTCCATGGCTTTTTCTTTCCCTCTCATTCTCACTCTTTCTACTCCATGGCCGAAATCAAACATATCACAAACCAAACCAAACAGAGCACAAGATTGGAACCCGATCTCCCCTTCTCCTCCAAGATCGGAACCCCCTCCTCCATGATCTTCTCCAAGATTGGAACCCTTCTCCTCCATGATCGGAACCCGAACTCCCCATTTACCTCCAAGATCAAAACCCCCTCTCTCTGGTTTCACTCTGTCTCCCTCTCAATCTTCACCTCCGATCTGTGTACTCTCCGGAATAATGGTATGATCTCCATCTATATACATACTCATATATATATATATATATGTTTTGATCTGTCTTCATATATATATATATATATGTTTTGATCTGTCTTGATCTCCATCTATACGATTTGTGTTCATGTGTTTTGGTCATATTTAATTTTTTTTTTGATTTGGTCCTTCATCAAATTTTTTATTTTGTCATGAATTTTGTCTTGATCTCATACATTTTTTGTTTTTTTTTATTTGTTCCTTCATCAATATATATATATGAATTTTTTAATTTTTTAATTTTTTAATTTGATCTGTCTTCAATTTTTTATATCTGTCATGAATAATTTTTTGATTATCTGGTATACAGAAATTTGCATTGATATATATGTTTTGATATCTGAAACTGAAATTTGCTTGATTATGAAAATTGGGTCTCCAACGGTCTGATTTTTGTTGATCTGGGAAGCTTTACATCTACCATTTCACTTGCCAAATTTGAGAACACATATGGCATCTGCCATCTTTGGCAAGTGAAATAGCAAACCGTTGGAGACTCATTTTTGCCATTCCTGTCATTTTTTAGCTTTGGCAAAGATTTTTAACTTTGTCACAATGATTTAGCAATGATTTAGTTTGTGACTGGAATCATTGCTAAAGATTTTTAGCTTTGTCACAATGATTTAGCAATGATTTAGTTTGCATTAATCATCATCATTTTTAGCTTTGGCAATGATATAGCAATGATTTTTAGTTTTGTCACAATGATTTAGCAATGATTTAGTGAAAATCGGTTGCCAAAGCTAAAAATGGCTAAAATAGCAAAATGGCAAAAGCAATATCATCGGATTGCTATTTTTCATAATCAAATTTGGCAAATATCAAAACATATATATTAATCCAAATTTATAAACATAATCAAATTAAAAATAAAAATATATATATATTGATGAAGAACAAATAAAAAGTATAGATCAAGTAAAAAAATAACATATATATATATATATATATATATATATGAAGGCAGATCAAAACAAATATATATATATATATATATAAGAATATATAAATGGAGATCGAAACAGCGGAGGTGATATGGCGGATATCGATAAAACCCAGGAAGAACCGATCCGCCGCATTTTGGATGGATGCGTGATGTGGCGGATGGTTGCGGATTGATTTTCTCCAATCCGCCAATTTAGCGGACGGATGGCGGTTGAGGTTCCTTTGGCATAACCAACCGCCAAACGCGAGCACCCTTAGTAATTTATAAGATTTTGTGTTTTCAATTTGTTTAAATATTTTGTTTGTGTTTTCAATTGAAAAAGAGTTCAAATATTCTGTTGAAAAAAATTTTTCAACTTGAATATATTTTTTAAATTAAAAAAAATAAACGTATTATTTATTTATATTTTTTGATTTTTAAATCTAACTCTAAAAGTAATAAATAGAAAATATGATATATGCTGGTTGGTTTTTGTTTTTAAAAACATATATAAATCTAACAATATAGAGACATACAATATCTACTATTGCTCTGTTCATGGTTTTGGTAGTTTGAATTATTTTTATATTTTAAAAATTACAGATTGTAATACTTTATGTGGATGTGACATGCTGTGATTGTAACATGTGGATAGGGCATGCAGTGATTGTGATATTCTAAAGTTTCAATCTTTCTTTCTTTGGATGAGGCATGCAGTAATTATAATACTTTTTTAAGTCATTGACTGTAATACTTTCTCTTTTTTTTTTTTTTTTTTGAGGAAGTGCACAAGTTGAACTATGTTGAAAATTTATAAAATTTCAAACCGCCAAACGATTCGCATCCATCCGGCAAAGCCAATCCGCCCAATCATCCGGGATTGGCGGACGGATCTGATTGACTTTTTCAATTTACCAATCTAGCGGACGGATGGAGGATTGAAGGATTCTGTGGCCGCAATCGACTGCGTCCACCTAATCGGAGGTGAGAATTGAGAGGGAGACAGAGTGAAACTAGAAAGGGGGGGTTCTGATCTTGGAGGAGAAGAGGGAGATCGGGTTTCGATCTAGGAGGAGATCATGGATAAGGGGGTTCTGATCTTGTGCTCTGTTTGGTTTGGTTTGTGATGTGTTTGATTTTGGCCACGGAGGAGAAAGAGTGAGAATGAGAGGGAGAGGAAGAGCCGTGGAGGAGAAGAATGAGAAGAGAGTGAGAAGTTCTAGATGCTTTGATCTGTCTTGATCAAAACATATATATTTCAATAGTGTAATAAAGAGCCGTTGGGCTCTGTTTGGTTTGTTTAACAAAAAAAAAGAAAGAAAAGAAGACATTGTAAAATAAAAAAGACATTAAATGACACTATTTCAAAAAATTATTGGTTTTAAAATTAGTTTTTGGTTGTTGGTAATTGGTGGGTAATTGGTTTTAAAATTATTTTTTATGTGTAGTTAAAAAAATTTATTAAATATGTAGTGATATGTTTTTGGGTGGGGTAAATTAATCAAACAAATTTTTTTTTTTTTTTTTTTCCAATTTTTAATTTTTTTTAATTTTTTTATATTTGTCTAGTTGGGAATAATATAAATATATAATTTTTTTAACAAACAGGTAAAAAAATGTCACAAAAGACAAAAAAATAAACAAAAATAAAATCACAAAAAACCTATATTCAAACAACACCTAAAAAGTTGGAGGGAAAGTTGGTTGAAATTTGCCAAAAATTGCAAATGACCATTGGAGCACCATTGCTATAATTTGGCAAAATAACTTTTTGCCAAATTATGGCAATAGCAACCCGAATATAGCAACAACCATTGGAGATGCTCTTAGGGATGGAAATTTGAACCCGGCCCGACAGGGACCCGACCTCTCGACCCTGATTAGAACGGGTTTTTTCCCGAAAATAATCCCCATAGGGCCGAGAATGGTATTAAAAATTAAATCTCCATTAATTTTGAATTAGGGGCGGTGATAAGTTTCTTAGCCCCAACAGGCCGAATCAAAATCCTCGAACAGTCCCTGTGTATATATATTTATATGTTTAAGCTTTATTGCTTAAAGATATAATATAATATATATATTTATTGCTTTATAGATAGATGTCTCATTGTATAGATATAATACAATATAATATCTATCTAAATTGTCTCTCTCTCTCGTTCTACTCTCTGTGTCCGATCTGAGTCGCGATGGAGAGATCGGCGACAGAGAGCATTTCTGAGCACCACCGTGATGAATACACACACACACACACACATATACATATTCCGATCGGCGAATCCGCGATGAATACATATATATATTCTGATCTGAGGTTGATGTTGATGATGATGAGATGAAACAGATGCTATTTTGCTTTTGCTTCTTTTTTTTTTTTGGACCGGGGAATTTTCGGGGTCGGGAAAATCCGATCCCCATTGGGGGGCGGAGAAAGGGACGGTGATAGGTTTCCCTTCAGGGATTGGAGCTGGGAATGGGGGAATTTTTACCATTGGGGATTGGGGACGGGGAGTGCGATCCCCGGCCCCGCCCTGATCCCATCTCGGCTCGTTGCCATTCCTATGTGTGGTGTCTTAAAATTAATAACCATACAAATTTTAAATGCCCTATTTGGTGATTTAAATTTGAATTTGGATTTTATTTTTAAATTTTTATCACCCAATCAACCTTTTGAGTTATATAGTAATTTATTATTGATTCAAGTATTATATTATCATTGATTAAAATTTTAAAATGTAATTTTGAAATTCGTACAATTTTCAATAACTGCTTATTAACTATTTAAATTTAAAAATTTTCATACTTTTTGAAGTATGAAACTTTAGTGAAAATGTAAAAGTTCACACTTTTAATTAACATATCATGATAATCTACTTAAGTGAAAATGTAAAATTTAGATTATCACTTTTAACTTGTCATAAATTATGAGAGAAATTATAAATTAGTGAGATAGTGAAATAATATTTATATTTTTATGGTGGTTTAAATTTTTTGTGTATGGAATGCCCCTCATGTAATTGATGCAAGCCTTTCTCAGAGTTGCAGTATAAGATATTCTATTTATAACTCAGGTTATGTTTGGCATCCTTTTCTTGAGCAAAGATCCTCTAGAGTGAAATTTCCCTAAAGTTTCCTAGAGTACTACATTGTGTGGTTGAGATTTACTGGCAAGTCACATCAGAAAAATTGATGTGACTTGCCAGTAAATCTTAACCACACAATATAGCACTCTAGGAAACTTTAGGGAAAAATCACTCTAGAGGATCCCAATTCCCTTTTCTTGGCTAAAATAGCCACAAAAAGACAAAATAGACTAAAAAGTTAATAAGATAAAATATCACATTCAAACCATAATTATCTCATTTTGGGCAAATTACATAAATGGTCTCTGTAGTTTACCCGTGGTTTTATTTTGGTCCCTGCACTTCTAAATGTATCAATTTTGCCCCTGCAGTTTGGTTTTTGGCTCGAACTGGTCCAATAGTTAACTGCCATTGGGATTTTTGACGAAAACTCATTTCCCCCAAGGGCAAGGTTGTCATTTCGACACCTCCATACCCATTTTCCTACCTGAATATGTAGCCTAAATGATCTGTGTAAACAAATAGGGGAGTTGGGAAAGGGGTTAAAAAAGGAAATACAACAAATTGATGAGAGCTGAGACTTGAATTCAAAGGTTTCTGAAGGAAATCTGATAAGTAAATCAAATCCATTAAAGTAAGAAAGCAGCAAACCAAGTCGATGGCTCTGAGAGATGTTTCATCTGGGAGCCCTCAATATGGTATTTGACTTTTCTGACAAACATTTATTTGTTTATGTATATTGTCATCTTCATTTTGGTCCCTCTACTTTATAGTGGTTAAATGGTGATTTATGTATACATATAGGTTATTTGTATTTAGATTCACCTTTGTTTTGTTTTGTTTTTGTTGGTTTTTTTTTTTTTTTTTGGGACTAATCTGAGATGCACCTTTTTATATGTTGGATTCTTTGTTTTGTTCCCTCTTTTGTTGACATTGGTTCCCACATGAATAGACATGCACATGGGGAAAAGTAATCAACCCCTGACAATTTTGATTAATTTATTTTTTATTTAATCTCACAAATCCTGATAGTGATTATTTCACTTTAAAAATGCATCTTGAAACATTTGTATGTAATCCATATAGGTTGTATGTTGGGAGGGAGGGGGGGCAAAGAAATGTACTTTAACTACTGCAAAGCTGATTACATGAGTATGTTATACATAGAGGATTTGGTGAAGAAATTGGATTGTACTGGAAACATGTCATATTACTACAAAATGCCTAATAAAGATCTTACTAGTAGGTTAGTCAATGTAAAGAATGACAATGAATTGATGGGTATGTTGAAATTCTTGAATAGAAGTAGGCACATTGATTTCTATTTGGAACAGTATCCTATAACACAACCTAGTTCAATATTGATTGATGACATTGATGAGTTGTTTGGAGGTGAAGATGAGTTTCATAGGTATATGGATGTAGTAGAAACTCAGTTCCAAAAGGATGGTGGTGGAGAAACTGAGTTAGAACAAGGTAAGGGTGTAGCAGAAGTTGATGATTTGTTTAATAGTGGATATGATGAAGGTTCTCAAATAGAGTCCTGATTTGGAGGAATATGAGGATAGTGAAATTGATGAAAGTGAAGATGACATGCTATTTGAAACTCATGTGGATATGTGGTGGTTTAATAAGGGATAATGTCATTGATGAAACAAGTACTCACAAGTTGAAGAGAGGTGGGAGGATGAGTCAACTTCAGATGAGCTGAAAAGCATTGATTCAGCAACTGAAGGTGAAGATAATGGGAAGAAGAAAGAAAAGCACCCTCAATTAATATGCATCTGAGATATGGTTAAGCCCTTTAAAGATCTTTGTCGGACAACATGCTATAAAGACTAGAAAAGCAATCAAGTTTGTCAAAAATGATAGCCTTAGGGTGAGAGCCAACTGTAAGCGTCCATGCAAGTGGGTCCTTTTTGCATCTAAAGTTCAAAGGGAAAATAGTTTTCAAATAAAAACCTATCACCCTACACACAACTGTGGCAGAGTTTTCCACAATAGACAACTCAATTCCACTTGGTTGTCTAAACAGTACATGGAAACACTTAAGACCTACCCTACATGGCCCTTGTCTATTTTCCAAAAAACTATGCAGATGGACCACAAAGTTGGGGTGTCAAAGAGTCAAGTTTATAGGGCCAAGAGGAAAGCACAAGACCTTATTGAGGGTAGCCATGAGGAACAATATGCAAAGCTGTGGGATTATTATGAAGAAATTAGAAGATCAAATGCTGAGTCAACCATTATTATACAAGTTTGTGAGATTCAGCCAGAGGATAAAGGTGGGGATGAGGATGAGGATGATATAGGAAGTCAAGAATTGAAAGGATTTATGCATGTTTGGGGCTTCTAAGAAAGGCTTCATTGCGGGATCACGAGCCATATATTGGAGTGGATGCTTGCCATTTGAGAGGTCCTTACAAAGGCCAGTTGCTTCAATCTGTGGCCATTGATGGTAACAATAACACTTTTCTAGTGGTTTTTGCAATAGTGGAAGGGGTAACAAAATCCTCATGGAAGTGATTTCTGAAGATACTACAAGAAGATCTAAAGATAGGCAATGACAAATGGTTGTGATCATGTCCAGATAAACAAAGGGTAAAGGTTTTGGTATTCTTTCACTTAATTTAACTAGTCTTTTGTGGATAACCTATATTACTTGCTTTTGGGTTGGCTTTTAATTGTTGTTGTTTTGGTTTTGTGTTTGTATTTTTTTTTTTTTTTTCTATTATTTTTGTCACGAGGTGATTTATTGATTCTTGAGAGGTGCTTCCATATGTTGAGCATAGATTCTGTATTAGGCATTTCTACAACTTCAAAGACAACTTCAAGGGCATCCATTTAAAAGAAATTTTGTTTTGTGCAGCCAAAGCCACATATGTGCAAAGGTTTCAATATCATATGGAAGATATGAAGAAGACAGATGAAGATGCTTTCACATGGTTGGCAGACAAACCACCTTGTTTCTGGAGCAGGTCTCATTTCACAACATACAACAACTATGATGAGTTGGACAATAACATGTGTAAGAGCCTCAACAGTTTGATTCTAGATGCAAGAGGTAAGACTATTTTGCCACTGCTTGAGGATATTAGATGTATTTTGATGAAGATGATGCAAATAAGAAGGGAAAAAATGAGGGCATATGAGGGTTCTATATGTCCTAACATCCAAAAAAGATTAGAGAAGAGAAAATTGGATGAATGTAATTGCATTGCAATTTGGGCAAGGGAACAAAAGTACCAGATCAATTGCTTTAATGGACAACAATTTGTAGTTGATTTAGAAGATAACACCTATTCATGCAGAAAATGGGAGTTAACTGGTATCCCATGTTGTCATGCTATAGCAACCATTTATGATCAACATAAGAACAACGAAAACTATGTGGCACCTTTGGTTCAAGAAAGAGACTTATATGGCCTCTCATGAGCCACTAATCTATCCCATCAATGGATCTGAAATTTGGCCTAAGTCGGGTGTTAGATGCACGACAACCCCAAGAGTCCAAAAACAACCGGAAGGCCAAAGAAATTGAGAATAAGAGAGGTAGATGAACCCAAAAACCCCTACAAGTTGAAGAGAAAACACACTACAACCACATGTGCCACATGTGGTCACTTGAACACTATAAAAAGAAGTTGCAAAGGTCAACCGGTTGAAGGCAATACTATAAAGGCAAACTTACGTAAGTAAAGTTATTGTCAATTTATTTCACTCTTACATTGTAATTTCTACGAGGCATTGATTGATTAATTACATTACATTTCACCATGTTTGAAGGTGAGGAATAATAATAGTTCAAGTCAAGTTGAAATACCTCAAATGGAGTCTTGAGCAAAACATGGCAAGGAGGAGTAAGGCAAAGGTTGCTCTGCGAGAGGTAGTGGTTATAATGGCCCAAATTTCTTGCCCAAATGAAAAGACAACAATCATGGCTTTTTCAAGGAAAACCGAATATAAATCTCCAAACTTACATTACATAATACAATAGTTCTTCATGTAACAATACATTAATCCAACAACAAGTAAATAAACAAATAAATACCCCAAGGGTTTACAAGTTTCAAGGCTTGAGCTTGGTTACACAAAGCAGTTATTCAAACCCACACAAACATAGCTCTTGGCTTACACACAAAGTCATAGCAAATGAGAGCATTGTACTCCTAACACACATACTTCCACGCCCCTAATTGAGTGGAATCACCACATCTTTTCCTGCACAAAAATCCCATAGGGTGAGCATAAAGCCCAGTAGGAAATTCTTAACAAATTATATACATTTTATATAAGTCTCAAGTGATGAAATACACATGCCATGCTATGCCCTTTTTTAAGATAAATCACATTTTCATTATTTGAAAACCATCATGCTCAATGATATCATGCAATTTCAATTGTTTAAAACTTAACAATTTATTTCAAGGGTGGTAAAACGACTCTGGTAATCCCTAGGTGGATTGTGCAAGTAGACTATACAAGTACTACCAATTTGTCATTTTACTAGCATTATTTGGAAGGCTCGACACCTATAATTTGTCATTTTTACCAATATTAACTGGAAGGCTCAACACCTATTCAATTTCATCTACACCACCTGTCAAAACTTACCACCGTATTTACCCCAAAACCAATTCATAGAAACTTGTTTCTCAACATTCTTTTCTCAATGTAAGTTTTCAAATCAACTTTCAAAGTTTAATGTAATCAAATGAATTGATATGCCAATAACACAAGATGAATATAAATACTTTTATTCCAATTCATCATCCAAGGAATAACATAATTCCCTCTTCTCAAGTATCCTCAACAATTAGTCATTTCAAGACTATTTCAACGTTTTGAACAATAATTTCCAAAATGAACAACAATTCTCATATTCCCTGAAATTCATCATTTATATAAATATAAATAAGAAATTTTCCAAACATCCATTTATTTTGACACACAAAATAAATATAACAATATCATTTATGGATTTTCAGTCTCTTTTAAAAAATCCCTAAATTCTAGGTTTTCTTACCAAAACTGTACAACTCAAATCTTTTGAAAGAAAACTTTTCAAAATTATCTTTTCTTTAATCAACGAAGATCAAAACCCATAAGATCATTTTAAAAAAATAAGAGACAAACTCACTTTCAAAATCGCTCAATTTCTTAAATCAACAATCAATTTTCAAAGCTATCGAAGGAAGATTTCAAAAATCATCTAGATCTTGCAATATATATATATAACTCTAAAAAAATCCCTACCTCAAGTTTTGAAGAAGAAATGAGATGAAACCCCCAAAATTAACAGTGTTAAAATTCGATCTTTCTGTAAGCAATGAAGCCCTCGAGAAGTTAACCAACTTTGATGAAGAACTTATGGCAGAACTCTAATGGATCTTGAGAAATCAAGGTTTTGATTCTATTTGGCATAGGGAAATGTAGAGAGAATGGAGAGGAAAGGGTTTTTAGAGAGAGAGAGATAGATATACAAAAGTGATCTGAAATATTAGATTCACGAACTGATATAACATGGTACACTCGAGCGTCAAATATACTTTCCTAGTACTTTTACAGACAAGTCAAACTTCTAAAACCAAACATTCTCCACTCGAGCACATAAACGGCTGCTCGAGCAGACAAGCAACTTCTAATGCATTTTTGCTTATGGTAGAACTCTAATGGATCTTGAAAAATCAAGGTTTTAATCCTATTTGGCGTACGGAAATGTAGAGAGAAGGGAAAGGAAAGGGTTTTTTAGAGAGAGAGAGATATATATAAAAGTGATCTGAAATATTAGATTCACGAACTGATATAACATGGTCCGCTGGAGCGTGGAAAGCCCTTTCGGCGCCAAATACACTTTCGATTTTTTTGCGGTGGTCAAACTTCTGAAACCAAACATTCTCTGCTCAAAAGCATAAATGGTCGCTCGAACGGACAAGCAACTTTTAATGCATTTTACATTTTTGCTTGGCGCTACCTCACCCCTTGATATTGCCCTAGGACCCGCCAAGAGAAGCTGCCCTGGACTCCATGGTATTGGCGGACTCGATCCCCAGTATTGCCATGGACCGCCAAAGAACCTGGACCCATGTGACCCCAGCAGTGACTCGATCCCGACTACTCGTGAAGTGGCAAAAGCTGGAATAATCGCTGGCAATCAACCAAGCATGGGCACCAGGGCAAAGACAGCAAATGCAATAACTATTGGCAGTCAACCAAGCATAGGCACCATGGCAAAGACAGCAGCTGCAAGACCTAGTGCTAGTCAACCAAGCATGGCCACTAGGGCAAGGGCAACATCTACAAAAGGTATTAGCAGTCAACCAAGCATGGCCAAAAGGGCAAAGACAGCACCTGTAAGAGCCAGTGGTAGTGTGACAACCCTCACCACTGATTAGTGCTAATCTATGATTAAGCATGTTAATTAACTGATTGATTGAGTGCATAGCTTAAGTGCATTTCTATCTGTTGACTGTTGAATGATCTGTTTATGTTTTATGTTTCAAATTGCGAATTGAAGGTCTTATCGGCAGCCGAATCCGAAATTGATTAATGTTTTATGCTAATTGGAATTTATGTGATTTTATGGTAAATTTAATTGAAATGTGATTTGGTAGTGGAAAGTTCAAGATGGACAAAACATGGGTACATGGAGAAACGCAGGTAAACTCGCACATTTCTCATGCTTGTGATTTTGCTTGCTTTTCTACTCAAGCTTGTCATTTTGCATATGGATTACATTAGGATTCTAAATTTAAGTAAACAAATGCTTCTTGCCATTGTATTACAATTTTTTAGGGTGAGAAAAAGCAGTGAGGTGAACATAGGGTGCATAGAATTGGTGAGCGTGGGATGCACTCATAACAAAATATTTGGGTAAATTTTGTATGGCATTATTAATTTACTAATTTTCATTTTCTCGTGCTTCTACTTTTTTTTTTTGCTTGCTTGCTTTTCTACTCGAGCTTTTGTCAAATTTTCATATGCATCCCACA
The DNA here is from genome assembly GCA_025200525.1 of Camellia lanceoleosa. Lineage (NCBI taxonomy): Eukaryota > Viridiplantae > Streptophyta > Magnoliopsida > Ericales > Theaceae > Camellia > Camellia lanceoleosa. The sequence continues at coordinate 156,314,485 of CM045765.1, forward strand.
TCATCTACAAAATTTAGATAAACAAATATAACTTGATATTGTATTACATTTTTTTTAGGGTGAAAATAATGAAGGCGATGAAGATATTTGGCTAAATTTTATATGGTATTAATAAGAACTTTAATTTTATCTTCAATTCATTAGGTAATCTTATGTATTGCTTTCATAGTAGTTGCATAGCGCAAATGAAAGCGGAAATGGTGGATCCTTGGACAATGCCAAATGCAAATTGTTGAATTGGGATGGAACAAAGGTGGTGGTTCTTGGAAGGCACAATTGCATCAACAGATTCTAAAGCATTGGTACATCATGTGCCTCTTGTACTGGGTGTTGGAAAGTATGGATTAACCATATCATAGTCAGTGCGCTATTGTTTCGCCCTAATCATGAGATGTTTGTGCTTGAGGATGCTATTGGAAGCACTATTGCTTGGCCAACCCATTTCATTAGCTTTGACTTTGAGTATAACTAACATCTATGGATAGTTTTTGAGGATTTTGATGAATAGATTTCAATAATTTTTGAATAGTTTTGGGTAATATTTACAAACTTATATACGTATAGTTTTGGATGGTTTATAATTTTTTGGATAATTTAGAACTTAAGGATAGTCCTTTTGGATGTTTTTGAACTTGCAGTTAGGTTTTGTATGTTTGACATGTATATATTGATAATTTTTGAATGTTTATAATTTATAGATATAGTTTATTTTTTATGGTTAAAATAATATTGTCGTGATTGATTGATATTTTGTGAAACTTGTTTGTAATATTGGATTGTACAAAATAGGCCAAATAAAACCTGTTGAATTTTTTTTTTATAAAAAAAATACACATTTTACGGCAAACAAATTAGGTCATTATATGAAATATTCCACAGTATTCCATGTATGTCGTGGCATGTTCTACTTATTTACAACAGGCTGAGCAAGTTGTTGTATTATATACTTTACGACGCACAAAATCTGTCGTTAAATAGTTTTTAACGGCGTACGAAGCATGTCATTGAAAGTGAATGACTTTCCATGACTGGTCATAATATGACGTGTCGTTGCACGTCATAGAAGGGTTTTTACGGCATACATTGCGTAGTAAAACCCTTTTTTCTTATAGTGCTTTTTGTTGGTTGCACTACTTGTAGCTTGTTTCTATGGAGACAAGGACACAAATCTTCTCCCCCTAAACATGAATGAGTCTGTAGGTGTAGATGTTGATGACTGAGTTGTGGAAATGCAACTAAATCCAGGTGGTGGTGTTGACCTTCCCATGGTAGGCATGCATGGTTCAATGTTTGGCCTTGACTTTGCCTTGTTGGCCATGGTTGGTTGACTACCTGTCACGACCCAAACCCGCCCTTATAGGTTTAGTACCGTAACCGACCCGATGTGCAAGATTACGGAAGGCCTATATGATAAAAGCGATGTCTGATCACAGTGGCGGAAGCCAAAAGCGATGTCTAAAGATGTCAATGAAATTTGTGATAGATCTGTATGCAAAAGACTTTTCAAAACATATTCACATTGAAACAAAACCGTATGTACACACATCATATCTGAGATATTCGGGTTAGGGACGGATCCCACCATATGATCTGATCTGATGCAGTCTATCTGATATTACAAAAGCAGATACAAAAGGAAAAAATCTAAAACACCTCCAAAAGCCCTAGCTTGAAGGACTTGGAACTTCTCAGTGAGGCACAGTGGTTGGCTTGACAAAAGGGAGTTAGACCCAACGCTCCTAGCTCCGGTCCGGTGCCTGGACACCTACATATATATATAAACAGTGAGCTAAAGCCCGATGAATAACATATCGTAAAGAGGTTAGAATGAATGTCCTTTCGGTATTTAAAGCGATCATTTATATCGATAACGATTATTGATCATAGCGGTCATATGTGGTACATCCAATAGCAAAGCGATGAGGTCTTAACAGAGCAGATTGAATTGATGGCCATCATATCGATGGCGATAGTGGTTCCAAACATGGGAGCCGACAGAGATCTCTATAACAGTAGCAATAACAGTAAATGCTATGGATGCCACGAATACAGTTCGCAATTAGGACAAACATTCATTCAGTAGACAGTTTTATTCATAAAGCAGTTCAGTCATTTGTTCAGAAAATTATTCTCAATTGAACATATCTTTACGACAGTGTTACTCACAGAGTTCTGGGCTAAGTAACTAATGAGCGTCCTCAGATTCCAACCTTACACAGTTACAGAACGAACGCCCACTAAGCTACACAGTTGGGAAGCAATAACTTAATCCCTAATTTGCCTCGGTGTGGTTCTACATCAATATCCTCATTACGATGCCTTAAACTAGGCCTAAGAATGCCTAGGATGAAATGAGGATGTAAAGATGCACTTAAAACAACTTTTCAAAATTTTTTTGAAATAAGGGTCTGCTTTCGGCGGACATCTTGACAAAAACTCTGCTCGGCGTCAATTCACCGCTCGGCGAAATTCCGCAAACATACCAAAAATCTTTGGGCCTAAAATTCACACTTTCGGGGCGGCCAGACGAACTCGGCGTGTGACTCGAGTCCTGTTCGGCGTGCATTCTCACTTCGGCGGATTTAAAACAATGCAAAGTGCTGGTTACCCGTATTCCATGCTCGAGCGCCACTTTCCCCCGCTCGAGCGTGAGTCCAAATTCTGGAAATTCCAGATTGAACCTTCAAGCTCAAAATCAGCTTTTAATGCATCAAATTCGATCCTTTTGGGCCAATTTTTTGAAAAACACTTGTAAATTCATAGTATAACATGATTCAAAGCTCAATTTGTAAAATCAAGGCCCAAAGGTGAGTCAATTAAACACAATTTCAAACAAAACTTTAAGAACATGAAATGTATGCAACATGCAAGAATTTAAACAACTTTAAAGCTTTAAATACTTGTTCAAAAGAGTCAATTTCCTCGAGAACATGATGAATTCATAAACTATAACAAAATGTAGACATGCATGTGAAGATTTTCATGAAATCAACTCAAAACTCAACAATGTAAACATGCATGCATGGATTACCACTCAATTCAGCATTTTAAACCAAGTCTTGACTCTAAACTCTAATTCACCAAGAACCATGCAAGAAGTAACTCAAATTCACAATTAAAAAGGGTGAGTCTCCTACCTCAAGTCTCCAATTCAAGGTATAAAAGCTCAAATTATGCAATCTACTCTTCAAACTTCCAATTCTCCAAGTGTTTCTCTAGATAAAGCAACTCTCTCTCAAGTCTCTCTCTCTCACTCGGTTATGGGTCTCAAATGGTAGGAAATGTTTGATCAAATGTAATAAGGCTACAACATTGTCTTAGGTAGTGGCCCACTAAGTGGCAAAATGGTAGATAAGTCCAATTAATGTAATTTAGCTAATTTAACCTAATTTAATCATTAGTCACAAAAACTACTAAAATTAGTTACATGCATCAATGCTCAAAATGATTAGCAAATACACTAAGATGGTATTTTAGAGTTTCAAATAATTTAGAATCTAGAATTGTAATCAAATACCATTACATTATGGAAATATCAAGTACATAACAAACAACTGAATATCAATTTTGGTGTTTGATAGGCAACTTAATAACATACTAGATGACAACTAGATAATTATTCTATGAAAAATTTTAACAAACTTTAGGCAAATAAAAAAAAAGTATACCTTGTAAACTCGAAATTGCTTGATTCATTCCTTCTCCTAGATCGAAATAATTATTTTAGCTCTTTCACAATAAGGCTTTGACAGCTAGTCAGCAGCACTTTGAAAAAACTACTACACAGGGCCAGAGCAAATTGTTCCTAGCACAACATCCATATAACAATTACTACAACAAGATGGTACACAAAGCAGAGTAGTGTCGTAGCAGTTTAGAAGATGAAATTTCTCATTTTCATTAAGTAAAAACCAATTGAAAAGTAAAAGTGAATAAATTTAATCAATGTAAGGAATTCATCCTTTTCCGTTTAATAGCCAAGCCTAAAATTCAACTAGAACAGTAATACCCAAAATAATCATTAAACAATCTAATTTCTATTTCTTGGAAAAAAAAAAAAAAAAAAAACAGATCCTATGAACAAAACCAAACAAAATGATTGAGACTTTAGGTCAAATTACACATTAGTAAAAGTATTTTGAGCATCAAAGTAGTGTTTGGTCCACTAAAATAAAGTGTGAAAATATTCATTCTAATGTTTGATTGATTAAAAATAATTATAAAAATAAAGTGTAGCTAAATTATTATTCACCAAAAATAATCATTCCATCTCATTGTCATGCTTACAGTTACACCAAATCAAAACCAAACGTCGTGAACTTAAGACACCAAACACCTGCATTGCATATAGTGTTATCAATGCCCTCACAAGCCTTGACAAGTCATCCTCCCTAGCTACCATTACCCGAGTTGCCCGAATTGTAAATGAATTTCAATATTTTTCTTTTTCAGCTACATTATTAAATTATTAAAATTTGACTATATTTATATTTTTTAATATAGAAAATCATTAATATTATCAAAATAAATAATTTATATAATTTAAGAGATATTCCGCTATAGTAGTCTTTACAATTTATGAGCGAAAATAAAAAAAGGTAAGATTTTATGTTATTTGTATATATAATATATATTCAATATTGTTACCCAAAAGACAACCAAAGAGGGGGGGTGAATTAGGTTTTTACAATTAAAATTAATAATACCCTATAAAAATTATGACTAGCACAATAGATAAATATAATTAATAAAATAAAAATAATTAAAACAAGTGTCTTAACAACTATATTAGTTAATGATTTTAGCACAGTAAAAATGTAAAATATAGCTATAGCAATTTAAAATAAAATAAAGAGATAAGGGGAGAGAGGTAAACAAATTTATAGTGGTTCGGCTTCAACTCGGCCTACGTCCACTCCTCAAGTTTCACTTGAGATTTTTCACTATCTTCTAGCTTCACAGGAGTGCTAGCAACCTCTTTACAAATGGAGCAATCCTCCATGGATTTTACATAGATTTCACAAGTCCAAACCCTTGCAAATCTTAGGTGATTCACAATCACTCTCAAGATTTCAAGAACACAGTGTCTGCAACACTTTTACAAGATGAAATGGTATTTTTGCTTTCAAAAAAAGCTTACAATAAATATCTCTCAAAGATAGATATATAAAATGAAACTTTGATTTCTCTGTAAATCTCACACAAGAAAGATGAGCTTAATACTATAAGGCTCAGTGAATAATTTCTGAGAATAGATGTGAATGATTATAGATCAAAGAATATTTTATGATTTTTTGTAACTTGTTTACATTAGAGGCTTTGGTATATATAATGAAAATTATAACCGTTTATAGCCGTTGTAGTTATTTGAATTTATAGCCGTTGTACTTCCATCATTACCAATTTGAATTTATAGCCGTTTATAGCCATTGTACTTCCATCATTACCAATTTGAATATCTTCCACTCCATCATTACAAATTTGAATATCTTCCACTTGAACCTTTTGGCCTTTTGAACCTTTATAGCCGTTGTACTTCCATAATTACTAATTTGAATATCTTCCACTTGAACATTTTCAACCTTTTGGCCTCTTTGTTGTTCTAAATTTGTTTGAACCTTTGTTTTGGGCTGTTTGAACTCCTGATTTAATCAAATATTAAATACATTCTAACAACATTTAGGATAAAGGTTTAGGTGAAAAATAATGAGGCAAAATAAATTTTGATTCTATTTTTCTCTTTCAAATAAATCATCAAAATAAATTTTGATTTTATTTTTCTCTTTCAAATAAATTATCAAAATAAATTTTGATTCTATTTGTTTCTTTCGAATAAATCATCAAAATAAAATTTGAAACGCCCTCAAAATAAACCCATAATATACACAATATTGACATGCATTGGTAAAAGAAAACAAAACATTATTCCATTCATTAGAGTATTCTTATTAAAAGACATGACATGTAACATCGAAAATAAATGTCCTACAGGCTTACAACTTTCCAAGCCAACACTTAGACACAAAAGTCTGAGTACTAACTCAATTACACATTAAGCCCTTGGCTTGAGTTTACATGTAATATCAAAATAAAACAAAATAACAACTAACTAAATAGAGTCTTCAACTCCAAATCCTTCTAAGCTAAGTCCTTGGAGGTAGCATATCACCTGAACCTAAAAATGATGTTCCCGTATAGGGTGAGCCACAGCCCAGCAGAAATATACTAAACCAAATATAAGAATTGACTAAAGCAATAGCATTCGATAGATGGTTAACACAGTTAAATCCATTATATCACTTTACAGTTTCATGACAATAATGTCCATGACATGTTTCACTTTACGTTATTAATCAACTTTCTAATTATACAAACATGGCTCAGAACCTGGCCAAACAATAATAATGAAATTTACATCTCATATCAACATTACTTCCAATATCAATAAATCAATTGAGACTAAGGCTCATACTAAAACACTTCCATAAATCAATAAGTACACATATTCGCTGTACTAATGGAGTCCATCCCCTTTCTCCTCCTAAACAAGTTTGAGAGTCCATCTCCTATCTTCCCTCAAACCATGGAGTACATCCCCTATCTCCTCCCAAACAATATGCATATACAATGTATTAAACATTTGTCATACACAACATTCAATCAATACATAGATTCGCTGTATTAATTCAACTGTCATATTCAATGACTCATTCAATGTGATTAGTTTCAGTTTTCCCTAATCAACATGCAATGTCTACAACAATCACGACTATCCTCCATCGATAGCCTAAAACAGTTATTTCTAAACAGGAAATAAATGTATCAACAAATGTAAACTCAACATTTTCATAGGTGAGTGATTAAACTATTCAACTACACCATTTATCTCATAATTTCCCCAATTTCATGAATTAAACTCAATTCCACATTTTTCCCAAAATTAATTATACAAATTAATTTATTACAACAATTAGGGCTTTCCCCCTTCTCTCAAAATTAACCCTAAGGTTCAATTTTATTATCTTGACACTACCTATGTCATTTTTCATGACTCACAATCACATGGAATTTAATATATAAACAATTCCCTATTTCTCAAATTATGATACAAACCCTAGTTTTCCCAAAGTTACCAAACGACACCAACATATCAAAAATACCAAAACTTAGGACAAAACCTATAATATGGAGTAGGAAATCCCTACCTCGAAGTGAAGAACTCAAATGGAGATGATGGATATGATGACCCAAAATCCAAAGTGCTCTAAACCGCCAAACTCTCAGATTAAAATAAAGCTCTCGTGACCCTCTATCTTTTTAATAAAGAGCCTAGGGTAGAAACACGTTAAAAGGAGATGAAACCCTAGAGAGAAGGTGTGTAGGGAGAGAGAGAAGACGGTTCTAGGGTTTTAAAAACAAAAGGGAGATGAAAAAGTGATCCAAAAAGTTGGATCTCGGTTTTATATAAGAGTCACCCCACTCGAGCGTGGAAACCCCCACTCAAGTGTCACTCACAGACTCCTGCTCGAGCGTCAAAAATCCTGCTCAAGCGTCACACAGAAACTCACGCTCGAGCGTCAAAACGCCCGCTCGAGCGTCCAACACTGCAGAGGAAATACTAGAAGATGGAAAATCACGCTCGAGCGTTAAAACTCCCGCTCGAGCGGAGAAGCAACAACAAAGGGCCCGCTCGAGCGTCAAAAGCTCCGCTCGAGCGTGAAGGCAAAAATCTGGGCAACTACCCTTGGTTTCTAAGTTCAACCAACTTGTAACAAACCTGCCCAACGTATCCTATAACTCAAAAATAAGGAATTAAAGGACGACAACAGTAAATGTATAGTAACGGGATCCACGAAACCTAAGTCCGGATATAACAACCAAATGAAAAAAGACCGGGGTCGCTATAACCTCCCCCCCTTAAAGAATTTCGTCCCTGAAATTAAGCATAAGTTTTCAAAAACAGGTTTTTCTCAATTTCCAACAATATGACATTTCAATATTTAATCCTGACCTAATACCGATCATTCCATCTCTTATCAAGAGGCATCTTACAATATATAAAACAACATATATTTCAACTTGCACTATCAACATGCATTTCTTTCTAATTCAACAATTATCAATCTATAAGATTCACCATTTCGTATCATATTCAATGTTCATGATACATTTCCAATTATACAATATATTCAACATATGCAATGTCCCATTAAACTTCCATTTTGAGGCAAGTTTCAAAATTCTTCCATTAAACTAAAACACTAATCAATGTTTTACAACTTAAGACACATATAATGTTCTTAAAGTTCGATAATATTCTAAAGTCTCAATACATTATTACACATCAACAAACATGTCCGGATATTTCTCGCGGACTTCCAATTCACGTTCCCAAGTGGCTTCCTCCATTCCGTGATGTTTCCACAGAACCTTTACCAAGGGAATGGTCTTGCCTCGCAAGACTTGATCCTGCCTATCCAAGACCCGAACCGGCCTCCCCTCATACGAGGCATCCTCATCTACCTCTAAGTCGGTCCAATCCAATACATGCGATGGATCCGGCTCATACTTCCGAAGCATACTCACATGAAACACGTCATGAACTCCGGATAACTGCGGTGGTAAAGCTAAACAATAGGCAGCCTCACCAATTCTCTCAAGAATCTCAAAAGGGCCAATAAATCGAGGGGACAACTTCCCACTCTTCCCAAATCTCATCAATCCCCGCCTAGGTGATATCTTCAGAAAGACATGATCACCCACCTCAAATACCAAAGGTCTCTTCCTACGGTCAGCATAAGATTTCTGACGACTCTAGGCTGTAACAAGCCTCCTATGGATAGGCTCAACTTTCTCTGTCGTTTCCATCACTAACTCCGGACCCAACAAAGGTGCATCACCCACCTCGGCCCAACAAACTGGAGACCTATACGGTCGGCCATACAAGGCCTCAAACGGTGCCATACCGATACTAGACTGGAAACTGTTGTTGTAGGCGAACTCCGCTAAAGGCAAGTGCCTCTCCCACGACCCACTAAAGTCAAGAACACAACCCCGAAGCATATCCTCAAGGATCTGAATAGTACGCTCGGACTGCCCGTCAGTCTGAGGATGATAAGCCGTACTAAAGGTCAACTTAGTGCCTAAGGCACTCTGCAAACTCTGCCACAACCTAGCAGTAAAACGAGGATCTCTATCTGAGACGATCGTCACTGGAACCCCGTGTAACCTCATTATGTCTTGAATATACAAGTCGGCAAGATGATCTACCGAATCTTTCACGCGCATAGGAATGAAGTGCGCCGACTTAGTCAACCGGTCTACAACCACCCAAATGGTATCACTACCCCGCTGAGTCCTCAAAAGACCTACAACGAAATCCATAGTAACATGCTCTCACATTCATTCGGCAATAAGCAAGGGTTGCACAAAACCCGCTGGCCTCTGATGCTCGGCCTTCACTTGCTGACAAGTAAGGCACTTAGACACGAAAGCTGCCACATCTCTCTTCATACCCCGCCACCAAAACTGGCGACCCAAATCCCGATACATCTTAGTGCCTCCCGGATGCATCGCAAGGCATGAATGATGAAACTCTCGAAGTACTTCCTCTCAGCAAGACTCCGGCACAAACAAACGGTCTCGGTATCTCACACTCAAGTTGTAACAAGGCATTTTCAAACCCGGTACGCTCTGATACCAAGTTGTAACGCCCTCAAAATAAACCCATAATATACACAATATTGACATGCATTGGTAAAAGAAAACAAAACATTATTTCATTCATCAGAGTATTCTTATTAAAAGACATGACATGTAACATCGAAAATAAATGCCCTACGGGCTTACAACTTTCCAAGCCAACACTTGGACACAAAAGTCTGAGTACTAACTCAATTACACATTAAGCCCTTGGCTTGAGTTTACATGTAATATCAAAATAAAACAAAATAACAACTAACTAAATAGAGTCTTCAACTCCAAATCCTTCTAAGCTAAGTCCTTGGAGGTAGCATATCACCTGAACCTAAAAATGATGTTCCCGTATAGGGTGAGCCACAGCCCAGCAGAAATATACTAAACCAAATATAAGAATTGACTAAAGCAATAGCATTCGATAGATGGTTAACACAGTTAAATCCATTATATCACTTTACAGTTTCATGACAATAATGTCCATGACATGTTTCGCTTTACGTTATTAATCAACTTTCTAATTATACAGACATGGCTCAGAACCTAGCCAAACAATAATAATGAGATTTACATCTCATATCAACATTACTTCCAATATCAATAAATCAATTGAGACTAAGGCTCATACTAAAACACTTCCATAAATTAATAAGTACACATATTCGCTGTACTAATGGAGTCCATCCCCTTTCTCCTCCTGAACAGGTTTGAGAGTCCATCCACTATCTGCCCTCAAACCATGGAGTACATCCCCTATCTCCTCCCAAACAATATGCATATACAATGTATTAAACATTTGTCATACACAACATTCAATCAATACACAGATTCGCTGTATTAATTCAACTGTCATATTCAATGACTCATTCAATGTGATTAGTTTCAGTTTTCCCTAATCAACATGCAATGTCTACAACAATCACGACTATCCTCCATCGATAGCCTAAAACAGTTATTTCTAAACAGGAAATAAATGTATCAACAAATGTAAACTCAACATTTTCATAGGTGAGTGATTAAACTATTCAACTACACCATTTATCTCATAATTTTCCAATTTCATGAATTAAACTCAATTCCACATTTTTTCCAAAATTAATTATACAAATTAATTTATTACAACAATTAGGGCTTTCCCCCTTCTCTTAAAATTAACCCTAAGGTTCAATTTTATTATCTTGACACTACCTATGTCATTTTTCATGACTCACAATCACATGGAATTTAATATATAAACAATTCCCTATTTCTCAAATTATGATACAAACCCTAGTTTTCCCAAAGTTATCAAACGACACCAACATATCAAAAATACCAAAACTTAGGACAAAACCTATAATATGGAGTAGGAAATCCCTACCTCGAAGTGAAGAACTCAAATGGAGATGATGGAGATGATGACCCAAAATCCAAAGTGCTCCAAACCGCCAAACTCTCAGATTAAAATAAAGCTCTCGTGACCCTCCATCTTTTTAATAAAGAGCCTAGGGTAGAAACATGCTAAAAGGAGATGAAACCCTAGAGAGAAGGTGTGTAGGGAGAGAGAGAAGACGGTTCTAGGGTTTTAAAAACAAAAGGGAGATGAAAAAGTGATCCAAAAAGTCAGATCTCGGTTTTATATAAGAGTCACCCCGCTCGAGCGTGGAAACCCCTGCTTGAACGTCACTCACAAACTCCCGCTCGAGCGACGGATAAACACTCCCAGAACTTTTGCTGAACCAGGTCCCCGCTCGAGCGTCACACACAAACTCATGCTCGAGCGTCAAAACGCCTGCTCGAGTGTCCAACACTGCAGAGGAAATACTGGAAGATGGAAAATCACGCTCGAGCGTGAAAACTCCCGCTCGAGCGGACAAGCAACAACAAAGGGCCCGCTCGAGCGTCAAAAGCTCCGCTCGAGCGTGAAGGCAAAAATCTGGGCAACTACCCTTGGTTTCTAAGTTCAACCAACCTGTAACAAACCTTCCCAACGCATCCTATAACTCAAAAATAAGGAATTAAAGGACGACAACAGTAAATATATAGTAACGGGATCCACGGAACCTAAGTCTGGATACAACAACCAAATGGGGAAAGACTGGGGTCGCTATAAAATTCGATTCTATTTTTCTCTTCCAAATAAATTAAAACATAATTAAATAAATCATCAAAATAAATAAGTCTAACAATCTCCCCATTTTTTATGATGGCACATAATAATGTTTTGATTTGATTTGGGAGTAACAAAAGCTCCCCCTCAAGTTATGCTCCCTGAATTCATTTCTAAATACATAAGTTAGCACATGTGTAATAAATGAGCTTTAATCAATAACATGATATAAGATTAAGATATCAAACTATAAATACATAACATCAGATTAGTTTGAAAATAATACCATAATACATAACATCATATAATTTCTTCCCTTGTGACATTATCAAAAAGAAATCATAGGTCAAAATCTGAAGGAGGAGGAGGAGGAGGAGGAGAATGATAGTGATAAATGGCATCTATATAATTCAAAACATATATATACATATGTGCATACAAATACAACTCGCCCGCATCTCTCTTTTTCCTTTGATAAACGTGTTTGACACGTAGCCTCACTTTTGCGTCATTGGCCGACAAAAGCAGGCCTCGATTTTTACGCGCCTCGGCTCCCTCTCCCGCCTTGTCATCTTCTCTTTTTCCTTCTTCTTAATCACACACTCTTCCATTTTCGTCTTCACCATTCTCTTCTATCTCTTCTTCACCACTCTCTTCTGTTTCTTTTTTCTCATCGAGAGACAAAAAAGAAGCTTAACGGAGGAGGCCAAATCTCAGTCTGTTCACTTCTATTTCTCTGCAACTCATTTCTTTGACACCTCTCACCTCTAATGCATGGCTTCCTCATCCCGTCCCCTCACTCTATTTCCGGACCTAAACGATCCCATAAGTTCTACTGGAACCGAGTACCCCTACTCCTACTCTTCCTGTCATTCCTCTGCCTAACCTTTCTATGATGTCGATTGAGCAAATCATGGTAGCTCAATCAGAAATTGAAGCCAATCATTTCACACTGACGTCCTGTATGGAGACGGTGACTGCAGTCACAAAATTGGCTCACCGATTGCAGAACAGGACGAATGAGCTCCATCAGGTCAACGCTCAACTCTCTCTGCTTCAGTGCATGTACAAGGATGCGCGAGCAGAAATAGGCGCACTGAAGGCCGAAAATAATGAGTGTAAATGGAAGACCACTTCCATAGCCCGATTTGGAGCAACGTCGTTCTTGGCCTTTGATAGTCAGCAGGGAGTCGTCGCTCTCGACGAAAGCACAGGGGTAGGGGCTTCAAGGGTAGCCCAAGGTGATAAAAAGAAGAAGAAAACGATAGAAGAGACGAGTAAGTAAGATCAGCGTATGGCCGGAAGAAAATGAAGGGTTTTTTTTTTAAATATGTTTATTTTGATCGGCGTGTGGCTGTAAAAAAAATGAGGGATGTTTTTTTTTTTTGGTTTTTTTATGTAAATATTTGTATTTTGATTTGTTTTTTGTGTTTATGTTTAAGTACTGAAAAATGAAATTAAAAAGCAGAGAAAAAAATAAAAAAATTATGCCCAAACAAAAAAAATAATGATGAGAGGCCAAATTGTTAATAAATATATGAGAAGTATTTGAGCATGATCTAATTCTCAATTTCTTAGCAAGAGCATACCAATCTCGAGACTATAATAGACATAACAGTGCATAGATCAAACAAGGTTGCCAAGCAAGAGTATAAATATGGAGCTAAAGTTCAAGTCAATCTTCCTTGAGGAAAATGATCTTCCTCTTACATTATCAACAACTAATCAGTTCAAAGGTCATGTTGTAAGAATTAAGATACAAAAAGTATAAAGATACCAAAATAATCAGAGATACTAAAACAATCAAGTCTCTTTTTCTCCCCCGATGACATTTTCAACAAAATCAAGCACAATGAGGGAGTATGGTACAGCATATAGGATGAAAGAATGTAAGTCTCATTATAACACAAATAATCATTCATATCAAGGTAGCTCTATGATACTAAAAAAAATGATAGCACATAATGATCATACAATTGAAGCTCATATCATTTGACAATAATGGGCAAAAAAAATAGTAACACATGAAGGCTCAAACCCATAAGTTTGATATCAAAAACAGAATAGAAACTGAGTGGATTTTAAAAAATAATCAAGTTTAAATTATTCCCCTTGTTTCATTTGGCAAAATCAACAGGAGATATGACAAATAAAAGCTCATAACTGAAATGTTCTCGTCAATAATATCAAATAGGATGCCAAAATGATACCAACATGCAATCTACCAAGGATACTAATATACAATCTAGAAGATTTAACAATCATAGCTCAAGCATTATGTAGAATACCAAATATTGCTTATAATAGGTTAAACTCAATATAATCTCATGGAGCTAATGTAATTCCAAAAAAAATGAAGCATGTTCAAGGTATAGCAATCCATATGCTAAGAAAAATCATGAATTTCAATATGTACCACACATTTAAGCATAGGCATGATTTTTAGGTAAGAGCATCATCAAAGAGTATACATTGCAAATAATATGAAGTATAATCAATCTTTTTCATATCAAAATAATAACAGTATTAGCTCAAGGGATATAAGATAGAATTTTTATCTCAAAAGCTTAAGAGAGTATATGAGGCATACCTTAGGTTCAAGAGATGGAAGCTTTTCAATCTTCAATTTTCTTTCATGAGGAGTTCATCTCAAAAGGGTTTAACAAGTATGTTAACAAAATGATTTCTCCCCCTAAGTTAGTGCTACCCTTTTCTATTTTGTGTAAATATAGCATTCATAGAACAATCACTATTACTCAATAAAAAAACAACACAAATCACTTCTTATCACAAACTAAAAAGGTGAAAAATAATTCAATGATCAAACAAGAGTTTGGAATGCTATTTTTTAGAATTTTCAAGTTATAACGGATAGAATATGCATAAGAAAATAGTTTTATGCTCTTTGTTTTATTAAGAAATGATACAACAATTGTAACGCCCTCAAAATAACAACATAAAACCCAACAATAGAGACATGCATTAATATATAAAAGATCCACACTCTTCCATTAGCAGAGTTTGCTTACAAAGTATTACATGTTAACAACAAAAGCAAATGCCCTAAAGGCTTACAGCTTTCCAAGTTAACACTTGGTTACAAAAAGGTAGAGTACTAACTCATTTACACATTAAGCCCTTGGCTTGAATTTACATGTAATACATCAAAAGAAAGACAACAAAAATCTGCCCCGCCCCTAGCCTCCCAAGCTAAGTCCTTGGAGGTGGCATGCTGCCTGTACCTGAAAATGATGTTCCCATATAGGGTGAGCCACAGCCCAGTAGAAATATGCTAAACCAGTTATGAATAATGACTACAAGATTAACAATTGATAGATGGTCAACACTTTTATCCTCTTTCATAACACATTACAGTTCCAAGACTTTCAAGTCTATGTTCAATTCACTCTCCATTTTCATTAATTTCTCAATTTATAATTCATGGCTCAGAACCTGGCCACACAACTCATATGAGACAATAACTCATATTAACCACTTACAATTTCATTACTTCCACAGATATGCATACTAGCTATATCACATTTCCAAGACAAGCATACGAGCTCTGTCAACACGTTTCTAGACAAGCATATGAGCTCTGTCTACGGAGTCCATCCCCTATCTTCTCCCGAACAACATCCGGTTTAGAGGTACATCCCCTATCTTCCCCTAAACCGTGGAGTACATCCCCTATCTTCTCCAACACAACACAATGCATATAAACAACAATTATACACATCACAAATCAATACATAAAGTTAATGTATTCTTCAACTGTCATACTCAATGACACATTTCAATGATTAGTTTTAGTTTACCTAATCATCATGCATTGTCTACAACAATCAAGACTATCCTCCACCGATAGCCCAAAGCAAATATTTCTAAACAGAAAATAAATGCACAAAATGGATATTTAAATCAATATTTCCACTCCAATTCCTCATTCCTCATAATTAATCATATCAATTAATTAATCAATGTAATTAGGGCATTTTCCATAATTGACATTACAACCCTTAAGGTTCCATTTTCATCAATGTTTCTACATTAACCCCATGTTTCTACACTAAACATGCCTCCAGGTTCAGTATAACTGAAAACCCCAATTTTTTGTAAAATTACACAAAGGTCCAAAGTTTCTCAAAATTACTCAACAATTTCCAACACATCAAAATGCTAAAATTGAAAGACAAAATCCATAAAGAGGAGTAGGATATCCCTACCTCAAAGTTTGAGCTCAAAAGGAGATGAAGACCCAACACCCAACTTGCTCCAATGCCAAATCTTTTCAGATTAGATCGAAGCCCTCGACAACCTCTACCTTTTTAACAAAGCAAGAAGGGAAGGAAATGATCCTAGATAGATCAAACCTTAGAGAGAGTGTAAAGTTAGAGAGAGAAGCTCTCAGATCTTGAAGATTTGGACAAAAAGTTATAAAAAATCTAACTTAAAACTCGTCATTGTCGCCTTGATATGAGGTTAAACAGTTCGGCGAAGACTTGGTCGCTCGGCGACCGAACCTGAAAACCGTAGCTCGAGCCAAGAAGGTCTCTCGAGCCAACAACCCGAAGCTCGCCGGCGAAGAAAAGCTCGCTCGAGCCGAGCTCGACCCTTCAGTTGCAACTAGACGACGCTCGGCGACAAACTCGCTTCGGCGAAGACCAAACAGATCGCTTCGGCGAAGAAAAGCTCGCCGAGCGAAATCATGGTGTTCAGTCAGTGCGAGCGATCGCCGCTTCAGCGGAAGCCACTCGCTCGACCCAGACACAAAACTCAAATCTCGCTCGGCGACCAACTCCTCGCCGGCGAAGGACAAAAATTACGGCGAACCCTTGGTTCCCAAACACAACCAACCTGAAACAAACCTGCCCAACACATCCTATAACTCAAATACAATATATGAAAGGACGTAAACAAGACAACAATCCACTACCAACATCCACGGACACATGTCCGGATCACTATACAACAAGGGGTAAACCCGGGATCGCTATAACAATCTCATTTAATCACATAACATTATCAAGAGGCATTTTCATCAATTCAATCCACATACTCAAGTGTGATAAAACATTTTACTTAATGTGGAACACAACATGAATGTTATAAACAATTAATTCAACAATTTATCAATCAAAAGCATTTCATGAGATGTATGCCAATATAATCCATATTCAAAAGATATTCAATAGGATAGATGCAATCTCTCTACAAACGTATGACACTTCTTTTTATTTAGACATTGTTGATGGATCATAATCAAGGAATTTCTCAACTCATTCAAATATTCCAATGTAAAGCATATAAGCATGAAATTTTCATATTTAGCATATTCTTGAGATCACAAATGTAAAATTCAAAATATAGATAGTATACATTTCAAAAACATACTATGACATCAAAATTGATTCTACAAAGATATGACTCAAAAAGGAATTAACATATTAGTATGAAGTCATATATAAGATGTGAAAAGTATGCTCACAAAAAAATTTATCATTTCTTCTCTCTTTTTCATAGCAATGGATAACATGAAATAAAATGTTAATGAATACATGAATCATTCATATTCTAATAGGCATTCATCAACATAATATAATTCTCATTTTTTAGTTCAAAGAATGTTTGAAAGAAATTAGCAGAACATGACTTAGCAAACTTAGTACAATTAGGTTACATGGAAGCAATGATTAAACACAACCTATTGTACGCAAATTACAACTTAAAGAATATAGAACTTTAAGCTTAAAGGTGTGTTAGGAGTTATACCTTCATTTACCTCTTTGGAATCTTCACCCATACATTACCTCTATTGTTTATCTTAGTGATTTTCATTTCATCATTCTTCTTCTTGTAGAAGCTGATTTTGCTCTTTAGATTGAACACTATTGTTGTGCATTTCCTCTCGAAGTCCTTGGTGTTCTTTGAGATTCCATCTACAAAATATATTGATTTCTTTCTTAGTACCCATACTTTCTTGGGTCTATAGGGATTAGTCTCAAGAACATTTAATCTCATAAAAGGTTTAGGAGGATCAAAACCACTGCCTACTTTGTCAAAAACACATTTTTTATTTCCAAAAAGTTTGTTGAGGTTTTCTTTTCATTTTACAAAATTTTCAAGAGTTTTGTTTAAATCCTCAACATTGTTTTTCAAAATGTTTTTCTCATTGGCAATAGACGTAAAGTCATTTTTCAAAGTAGCATTTTCTATTTTTAAAACATTTACATCATTTGAAAAAGAAGTAACTAATTTCTTTAATTTAGAATTCTCAACACAAACATTTCTAAATATGTAATGTAATTCATTGAAAGCACTTTCAAGTTCTACATAATTAAAAATTACCTCATCTTGAGTGAATTCTTCTTCTCCAAGAGGCATGAGACACAGGTTGGCAACTCTATCATTTTCTCTCCAAATGGCTTCTTTTTTGCCATCCATCATTGAAAGTTCATGAGCCATAAGTAAGCCTAGGAGTTCTTCAATGCCTAATTTTGTAAGGTCTTTTGCTTCTTGGATAGCTATAACCATAACTTTCCATTCATTTGGCAAAGACCTAAGTATTTTTCTTACAAGCTCACCATTAGTATAAGATTTACTAAGAGATTTTAGAGCATTAATAATATTGGTAAATTTATAAAACATCTCAGAAATAGATTCAAATGATTCCATAGTAAAGAGTTCATAATCATGAATAAGCATGTCAATCCGAGACTCTTTTATTTGGCTAGCTCCTTCATAGGTGATTTCAAGTTTATCTCAAATCTCTTTAGCAGTAATACACCCAGAAATTCTATTGTACTCATATGCATCTAGTCCACACACAAGAATAAGCTTGGTTTTAGCATTAGCTTGAAGGAGTTTATAATCACGCTCATCAAATTCATTCTCAAGTTTAGGCACACTGATATGGTCTACTACTTTGGTAGGGATTTTAGGACCTTTAGTGATAATAAGCCACAAAGCATAATTGGTAACTTGAAAATACAAAGTCATTTTTTCTTTCTAATGAATGTAATTACTACTATCAAAGAGAGGTGGCCTATTGCTAGCTTGTCCTACAACAGAGTAAGTAGAATATATGTGAATAAAAAACTCAAGATTGTTAAATCTAAACAAGAGCCCCAGGCTTTGATACCAATTGTTACCCAAAAATACAATCTAAGAGGGGAGGTGAATTAGGTTTTTACAATTAAAATTAATAATACCTTAACAAAAATTATGACTAGCACAATAGATAAATATAATTAATGAAATAAAAATAATTAAAACAAGTATCTCAACAACTATGTCAGTTAATGATTTTAGCACAGTAAAAATGTAAAATATAGTTATGGCAATTTAAAATAAAATAAAGAGATAAGGGGAGAGAGGCAAACAAATTTATAGTGGTTCGGCTTCAACTCGGCGTACATCCACTCCTCAAGCTTCACTTGAGATTTTTCACTATCTTCTAGCTTCACAGGGGTGCTAGCAACCTCTTTACAAATGAAGCAATCCTCCACGGATTTTACAAAGATTTCACAAGTCCAAACCCTTACAAATCTTAGGTGATTCACAATCACTCTCAAGATTTCAAGAATACAGTGTCTGCAACACTTTTACAAGATAAAATGGTATTTTTGCTTACAAAGAAAGCTTACAATAAATATCTCTCAAAGATAGATATATAAAATGAAACTTTGATTTTTCTGTAAATCTCACACAAGAAAGATGAGCTTAATGCTATAAGGTTCAGTGTATAATTTCTGAGAATAGATGTGAGTGATTATAGATCAAAGAATATTTTATGATTTTTTGTAACTTGTTTACATTAGAGGCTTTGGTATATATAATGAAAATTATAGCCGTTTATAGCCGTTGTAGTTATTTGAATTTATAGCCGTTTATAGCCATTGTACTTCCATCATTACCAATTTGAATATCTTCCACTCCATCATTACAAATTTGAATATCTTCCACTTGAACCATTTGGCCTTTTGAACCTTTATAGCCGTTGTACTTCCATCATTACTAATTTGAATATCTTCCACTTGAACATTTTCAACCTTTTGGCCTGCTGTTGTTCTAGGCTGGTTGAACCTTTGTTTTGAAATGTTTAAACTCCTGATTTACTCTAATATTAAATACATTCTAACAACATTTAGGATAAAGGTTTAGGTGAGAAATAATAGGACAAAATAAATTTTGACTCTATTTTTCTCTTTCAAATAAATTATAAAAATAAATTTTGATTCTATTTTTCTCTTTCAAATAAATCATCAAAGTAAATTCTGATTCTATTTGTCTCTTTCAAATAAATCATCAAAATAAATTTTGATTCTATTTTTCTCTTTCAAATAAATTAAAACATAATTAAACAAATCATCAAAATAAATAAGTCTAACAAATATGATTTAATAATCTAAATTACTTTAATATCATGTAATGGCTAATAATAATCCTAATATTCTTTTGTTTAAAAATCGCTTTGTAATGACCCAGAATTTTTTTTTAAATAGCCAGTGCATAATTTAATTGAGCAAATTTTCGAATTTGAGTGTTGTGTAAATTCTGTGCGAAAACAGTTCGGTATTGTATTTTTTAAAAATAGTTACCGATCTCAGAAAATTATGAAATTTTTATATGTTGTTCACAAACGAGTCTAGCACATCAGGTAAAAATTACAGAATTTAATGATGAGTATTTATTTTATAAAAATTCACAAACTGATCAGTATTCGATCTAATGTACAACAGAATTTGAAATTGAGTTTCGGGTGGAAAAAAGGACAAATTATTTAAAGAGATAGTGGATGGCGAGTTATAGTCAGCTTGGGTGATAAAGAAAATGAAGAGTCAAGGTATGATGATTTTGTTTGGGGTGGGTGGATGTTAATAAAATAAAATAATAATAATAAGAAAAAGCTGGAGGAGTGGATGATAATGAAAGACATGTGTTTTTTTTAAACAAAAAGGGAAGGAGAGGGTGGTCCATCTCAGGCTCTCTCCATGTGATTTGCTTTGGTGGAATCTAATCCCCTCTCTCTAAAAAAAATAAAAATGATTGAGATAAATTTGTTAGACTATTTTGATATATAATTAGATCATGTTTAACTTATGGGTGAGATCCATGATTTAGATTTAATTTAATTTGAATTGGTTTAATGATATGTTTAATTGTTTGTTTGTTTTTTTTAATTAGGTGATTGGTAATAATCACCTTAGAGGTTATTATTATTTATTATATAGGATTATAATAAATATTTGACAGTTGATTTTATGGTGTATACCATACGGTAAAAAATTATATATTTTATAAAGAATGAAACATGTATGTATTGCAAAATAAACAAAATATTATATTTTGTGGTATACAAAACTATCATATTTTGTGATGAGAAAATTTATGTCATTTTATAAATTATATTATAAAAAAAAATTATAATATTTTTTTTTTTGGAAATCATTTTCTTTTTGGAAAGCCACTAAACCCACATGGGGTTGTTCTCTACTCCCTTCTCTTTTGCCCCCTTCCTTTCCTTTTCATCATTTGATTTTTTTTCTTGGTTGAATTGAGCAGAGAGCTCTGCTCTATTGGTCTCTCCCAAACGTGTATCTCTCTCTCTCTCTCTCTCTCTCTCTCTCTCTCTTATATTTTCCTCCATTGTTGACATAAGCTTTAAGCTTAGAGTGGAAGTGTTTAGAGTGAGATTTTGTAAAAGTGTTGTAAATGAAAGTTGTAGAGCTCGTTGTAATCTTCGCAATGGTGTTCTCGAATTCATGATCGGGTGACGGTTGCATTTTCAGATTTGTTTTTCTTCATATTTGAGGTGGGGACTTTCTTCATATTTTTACATTAAAGTTATGGTAAAATTATTTTGAGAAAATATATCATTATAAGAGGTATTGCATTGCATATAGATATATTTTCATATTTTTGTTTGATAATTTTTGAAAGAAGAATTATGTTGAAATGTTGAGAATGTTGGTATTTTGAGATTGATTTTAAAAAAAATCATTTTATGTTGTTAATTTTATGAAAGAAATCCGAAAATAGAATTTAATAGTTGTATGGATTATATCTACATCTTATTATACTTAGATAATTTATTTTGAGAAATTAAGGTTAAAATATTTATCTCATCCTTGAGTTTTGGAATTTATTTTTGAGAAAAATAAATTGATATTGAGGAATATTGTGTAAATTGTTAAGTAGAGATTTTTCCTATACTTCTTTATGCACTTTTGCTTGATTATATGAAGTTTAGAGTTGTATATAATTTAATTAGAATTTTTAAAAATTTTGTGTTTTATTTGCTTAAAAGAGAAATTTTGAGAAAAATAAAAAGTTGATGTCCAAATTGCGAAAGTGTAAACTTGAAATATGTTTGTAAGGTTATGAAAGAGTTACGTTTTTAATTTGAACAAAAACGGACTTCGGTTCGATTAGTTTTGAAATTTTTATCGATTTGTGGCCAAAAGAGCATTTTTAAAGAAAATAAAGGAATTACGTTTAACTTTTGGGGCTTCTGATCAAAGTAGGATGTCATAGTTGAATAATGCTTGGAGAATGAGTTTGGAAAGAAAATAATATTTTTTTGGGCATTGACGGTATTATTTTACTTAATGTATTTATTGGAATAAAACCGACACAATTAGAAATGGACCTTGAGAGGTTACCAGACGTGATTGTAATATGAAAATTAGTGTAGTTGTTCATATTTGATAAAATGTGGAATATGATTTATTTCTAAATGTTGGAAATCATGGGAGATTCCAATTTATAGTATTATGTTGGATTGTAGGTCCATGTTGTTATCTTTTAATTAATATGTTAGAGATAACTATTTGGCCATCGGTGAAAATTTACCATGTTGCATTTAAATGAGGATTTTGATCAAAATGGTAATATTTAATAAGTAGGGATTCCTACTCATTCTTATGTGTTTTAACATAAATGTTGAGTTGTTTGTATAGATGGTTTGATTTGGGAAGTTTAGGTTGGAGATGTATAATGTTGAAAACAGGGGTTTTGTTCAATTGACTAATACCTGTTTGTTTTGGGTTTAAAATGGAGATTATTGATGTTTGTGATAATATTTGAGCCTTTGAGTCAATATTGAGAAAAAAGAAAAAAAATGCCATGTTTGGGTATATTTGGGTTATTACTATAATTAATGACAATTAATACGGAAATATAAAATTGAGTTGGAAATAATAAAATCGACTCAATATGAGGTAGAATGATGGAGTTGGATTCATTAATCACTCACTTTGAAAATGTTGAGATTATATATATCTGTTGTAGCATTTATTTTTTGTTTAAAAATAACTGCTTTGGGCTATCGGTGGAGGATAGTCGTGATTGTTGTAAACAATGCATGATGTTTAGGCAAACTAAAACTAATCAATTGAAATGTCATCGAATATGACGGTTGTGATAATACATCGAATTTGTGTATTAAATGAACATGTATATGATGGTGTTTATATACATTGTGTTATGTGAGAGGAGATAGGGGATGTACTCCATGGTTTAAGGGAAGATAGGGGATGGTCTCTTAAACCGGATGCTGTTTGGGAGAAGATAGGGGATGCATTCCATTGATACAGCAAATAAGTGTATCTATTGAAGTATTGATATAGCAAATCTGTATATCATATATGAAGTATGGAAGTGTTTTGTTTGAGATTGATACATCAAATATGTGTATCTATTGTAAAGTACGAAATGTTTAATTTGAGTCTTTATCTCAATTGAAATGGAAGTACTATTGATATGAGATGTAATCTCACTCAAAGGGTATGGCCAGGTTCTAAGCCAGGATTATGAATTAAGAAATGGAAATTGTTATGAAACATGGATACATTTGTCATGTAATTAAAAGGATTAAAAAGAATGTCATGTCACTATTGAAGCATGTTTATTTATTTAAGTTATCTGGTTGTGGTTAATTAAATAAAATGGATTTAAGAGATCATGTGATAAAACCTTATGATTTTGACATGATATAATTTCACGAAAATGTATAAATATCTTTGTACTCGTATATCTTTTAATGTTTTAATATGGGATTGCTCGGTGAGTTTTGCTCACCCCCTGCCTGTACATGTGTACAGAGAATGCTTTTCGGAATTGATGATCAATCAATGGGTTTTACCATTTCATAAGTGTAATGTAGAAATGGATTGTACTACTTCATTTGTTATTTGGCTGAGTGCTATCTTTTTGTAAAGAGTAGTGTCCTCTCTTTTATTGTAAGCCTCAGGGCATTTCTTTTATTTGTATGTAAATGTCATTGTTGTATAACGAGAGGGAATATGTATATTTAATTATTCATCATTTCATCCAATGATGAAATGTTATTTGTAAATGGACTTAATTAATGAATATTGGTAAGGTTATCCGAGTAATAAAATACGGGGCTTGACAACTTGGTATAAGAGCGAACCAGGTTTAAATACCTTGGCTCGTGGGAAGTGGTTTTGACCACAGTTGGGTTTACCTCGGGATTGTGACTGACGTTTGCATTCTATGTGATAACATGCTTATGTGCTAAGATGTTATATGTTTATTTGGGCATGTTGTTGAGTCTCGAGGATGTTGTGTCGGGTCTAGAAATTTTTTTAGAAATCTCATTGGAAATGCGCCTAATCAACGTGATTTCTAATAAGAAGTCTAAAAGCATTTCTAGAACGACTAACCATCTTCGTAGGAACAACCCGTTATTTGTTATGTGGTTATGTGATTTTATGCTACTTGATGTGCATATGTTGAGTTTCGTGTTGAAACATAAGAATGTACCTTAATGGAAGGTATTGATGCTAAATGTTATAAATGGTATATGTATGGCTTGCATGATTGTGGAATTGTTCTATTTACTTGGGTATGTGTGGAGTTGTTCCTGAAGCTTGGGTTGTATACCTTTGTGTGTATTTGGAAAGAGGCGTGGCCTTGACATGGTGAAGATTATAAATGGTGGTAAGGGGTTTAATTCCCAAAAGAGATTGACTGTTTTGAGATTTGGTTGTAAAATCTATAGAGTGCAAACTATATAAGGTTTAAAGATGATGTTTGAAAACGGACAATCTTTATAATTGTTGTTGCCTTTATTTGTTTAATTGTTTTGTCCCTCGGTGTCGAGGAAGGGAGTATCCAACACTCGTTGGTAATAGAATTATCCTAAAGGGAATGAGTTGTGTTTTGAGCCATGGTTGTATTTTCCTTTGAGGACATCTTGTGTCTGGTTGGTTAGTCTAGTGGTTTCCAAATGGAGTCATGGAGTGACTCTACGAGTGTGATAGTTTGGCGGTGTCATCTAGATTTTAAATTGTTTTGGCCATGTGTAACTTGGGTAGCTTTGAGAACTAGGCTCTCTTTTCCTTGCAATTGTGTGAGTTAAAATGAATTATGGGTTTGTTTGCTAAACCTTGGAGGGTGTTTCCTTGTGC
The DNA here is from genome assembly GCA_025200525.1 of Camellia lanceoleosa. NCBI lineage: Eukaryota > Viridiplantae > Streptophyta > Magnoliopsida > Ericales > Theaceae > Camellia > Camellia lanceoleosa. The sequence goes on from CM045765.1 coordinate 156,339,706, forward strand.
TTAATGTGTGGTAAGTCCTAAAAGAGAAGTAGGATCTCTTGTTGGTTGGCCAAGGGAATGGCACTGTGGTGTTAAGTATTCCGTGAATTGTGTTAGTCAAATCATGGTTGCATTCAGGGTGGATCTTGTGAGTCACCGTAATACTAGTGTGAAGTTTGTGTTGTAACTCGGAGAAAATGTCTCAGAAGTTAAGTTGAATTAGCTTTTATCTTGAAGGCCATGTATGGCTTGGGTGTTTACCTAGTTGTGATGAGTCTTGCTTAGACTTAAGGTATGTTGTTGAGATCATTTTGAAAAGCCCACATCGGAGTGGAACTATTAATGTTGATTTGTAGTCTTTGTTGATGGAAATACTAATTCGTTGTCCGAATTGATTTTATTTCGTTTGGGTAATGGGGTGTGGCATCACCCTAGTGTGATAAAGTATTGTCTATCTTGTGATTGTTGACGGTCACTATTGGAGTTGGTGATTAGTGCTTTTGAAGAGGTATTGTTTTGTCTTGTTAAGGTCTCGGAGTAATAATAGTTGTTTTGGCCTTGGGATGCATTGTGCATTAGGCGATGGAGATAGTTCGTTGAAGTTGGGTTATCACCAATAAGGTATGGTGTCTTAGTATTTTTGAGGAGTCATTTTGCCAAAATTTTTGTTATGCTTGAAGAATTAGATCCTATTTTGTTGCTTTGGGTTAATGATGTGAATAGAAGAATCATTTAAAGGTTTATACTAGTAAGGGCTTATACAATCAATTGTGGTGCAAAATAATGGTTTGGTTCGTTACCGGTGTTAGTAGAAGATGGCTTATGTAGTAGTCAAAGGAATTTTATTGATATATTAATAAGTACCAGAGTGAGTTTGTGGACGACTGTAGAATGTATTACATTGCTTGAATTTAATTTTGAGGACGAAATTTCTCTAAGGAGGGTAGGTTGTAATGACTCAATTTTTTTTTTTTAAAATAGCCAGTGCATAATTTAATTGAGCAAATTTTCGAATTTGAGTGCTGTGTAAATTCTGTGCGAAAACAGTTCAGTTTTGTATTTTTTAAAAATAGTTACCGATCTCAGAAAATTATGAAATTTTTATATGTTGTTCACAAACGAGTCTAGCACGTCGGGTAAAAATTACAGAATTTAATGATGAATATTTATTTTATAAAAATTCACAAACTAAACAGTATTCGATCTAATGTGCAACAGAATTTGAAATTGAGTTTTGGGTGAAAAAAAGGATAAATTATTTAAAGAGATAGTGGATGGCGAGTTATAGTCAGCTTGGGTGATAAAGAAAATGGAGGGTCAGGGTATGATGATTTTGTTTGGGGTGGGTGGATGTTAATAAAATAAAATAATAATAATAATAAAAAGCTGGAGGAGTGGATAATAATGAAAGGCATACGTTTTTTTTAAACAAAAAGGGAAGGAGAGGGTGGTCCATCTCGGGCTCTCTCCATGTGATTTGCTTTGGTGAAATCTAATCCCCTCTCTCTAAAAAAAATAAAAATGATTGAGATAAATTTGTTGGACTATTTTGATATATAATTAGATCATGTTTGACTTATGGGTGAGATCCATGATTTAGATTTAATTTAATTTGAATTGGTTTAATGACATGTTTAATTGTTTGTTTGTTTTTTTTTTTTTTTAATTAGGTGATTGGTAATAATCACCTTAGGGGTTATTATTATTTATTATATAGGATTATAATAAATATTTGACAGTTGATTTTATGGTGTGTACCATACGGTGAAAACTTATATATTTTATAAAGAATGAAACATGTATGTATTGTGAAATAAACAAAATATTATATTTTGTGGTATACAAAACTATCATATTTTGTGATGAGAAAATTTATGTCATTTTATAAATTATATTATAAAATGTGAAAATATTATAAAAAATTATAATATTTTTTTTTGGAAATCATTTTGTTTGTGAAACGCCACCAAACGCACATGGGGTAGTTCACCACTTCCTTCTCTTTTGCCCCTTCCTTTCCTTTTCATCATTTGATTTTTTTTCTTGGTTGAATTGAGCAGAGAGCTCTGCTCTCTTGGTCTCTCCCAAACGTGTATCTCTCTCTCTCTTATATTTTCCTCCATTGTTGACATTGTCACGACCCGCTTCCCGTACCCAAAGGTTAAGCATCGTGATGGCCAGTAATTGAAGTTATCTCCGACCAATTCTTAAACAAATAAATAAACGCAAGCGGAAAAAATATGTGAGTAAGAGTACCAAAATAATCATTGGAGCTTCTATTTTTATTAATATACTAATAAAATATAACTTTTATAAAATAGATTTTGGTAAATCGAAACATACGTAAAATATATTTTGGTGCCTCAAGGTATAATATAACTCACCTTATCTTCAATACCTTACTCTTCCTTTCCAATATCAAAGACCCTTTTACATTCCACTATTTTTCCAATTCTTTTCTCTCTTTCTTTTCTTTTTCTCTCTTTTCTTTTCTTTCTTTCATTTCCTTTGCTGCCCAAGTGACACGCCTCTCTTAAATAGAGAGGAGAACTCATTCTCTTGCCAACACGTGGCTGCCCCGTATTCCTCTCTCCAGATTTGATAATTATTATATAGATTCAATCTTATCCTAAATAAATATTTAAGATAATTACCTTTTGACCTAATATTTTAATATAATTTTACAAATAAATTAAATTCTAATTAAATTACATTTTATCATATATTAACAGAAAACAAATTATTATTAATATTATCTATATTATTATTATTTATATTTTGACCCCTAAACTTTTCATAATTATATTATTATATAAAATTACGCATAATAATAAATCATATATTTTCTTAACTGAGATTAAATAATATTAGTATAAATTCTATAGCATAATTAAAAACTGAGTTATTCTGGACATAAGCTTTAAGCTTAGAGTGGGAGTGTTTAGAGTGAGATTTTGTAAAAGTGTTGTAAATGAACGTTGTAGAGCTTGTCGTAATCTTCGCAATGGTGTTCTCGGATTCATGATCGGGTGACGGTTGCATTTTCAGATTTGTTTTTCTTCATATTTGAGGTAGGGACTTTCTTCATATTTTTACATTAAAGTTATGGTAGGATTATTTTGAGAAAATATATCATTATAAGAGGTATTGCATATAGATATATTTTCATATTTTTGTTTGATAATTTTTGGAAGAAAAATTATGTTGAAATGTTAAGAATGTTGGTATTTTGAGATTGATTTAAAAAAAAAAAAATCATTTTGTGTTGTTAATTTTGTAAAAGAAATCCGAAAATAGAATTTAATAGTTGTATGGATTATATCTACATCATATTATGGTTAGATAATTTATTTTGAGAAATTAAGGTTGAAATATTTATCTCATCCTTGAGTTTTGGAATTTATTTTTGAGAAAAATAAATTGATATTGAGGAATATTGTGTAAATTGTTAAGTAGAGATTTTTCCTACACTTCTTTATGCACTTTTGCTTGATTATATGGAGTTTAGAGTTGTATATAATTTAATTAGAATTTTTGAAAATTTTGTGTTTTATTTGCTTAAAAGAGAAATTTTGAGAAAAATAAAAAGTTGATGCCTAAATTGCGAAAGTGTAAACTTGAAATATGTTTGTAAGGTTATGAAAGAGTTACGTTTTTAATTTGAACAAAAACGGACTTTGATTCGATTAGTTTTGAAATTTTTATCGGTTTGTGGCCAAAAGAGCATTTTTAAAGAAAACAAAGGAATTACGTTTAACTTTTGGGGTTTCTGATCAAAATAGATGTCATAGTTGAATAATGCTTGAAGAATGAGTTTGGAAAGAAAATGATATTTTCTTGGGCATTGACGGTATTATTTTACTTAATGTATTTATTGGAATAAAACCGACACAATTAGAAATGGACCTTAAGAGGTTATCAGACGTGATTGTAATATGAAAATTAGTGTAGTTGTTCATATTTGATAAAATGTGGAATATGATTTATTTCTAAATGTTGGAAATCATGGGAGATTCCAATTTATAGTATTATGTTGGATTGTAGGTCCATGTTGTTGTCTTTTAATTAATATGTTAGAGATAACTATTTAGCCATCGGTGAAAATTTACCATGTTGCATTTAAATGAAGATTTTGATCAAAATGGTAATATTTAATAAATAGGGATTCCTACTCATTCTTATGTGTTTTAACATAAATGTTGAGTTATTTGTATAGATGGTTTGATTTGGGAAGTTAAGGTTGGAGATGTATAATGTTGAAAACAGGGGTTTTGTTCAATTGACTCATACCTATGTGTTTTGAGTTTAAAATGGAGATTATTGATGTTTTTGATAATATTTGAGTCTTTGAGTCAATATTGAGAAAAAAGGAAAAAAAAAATGTCATGTTTGGGTATATTTGGGTCATTACTATAATTAATGACAATTAATACGAAAATATAAAATTGAGTTAGAAATAATAAAATCGACTCAATATGAGGTATAATGGTGGAGTTGGATTCATTAATCACTCACTTTGAAAATGTTGAGATTATATATATCTGTTGTAGCATTTATTTTTTGTTTAAAAATAACTGCTTTGGGCTATCGGTGGAGGATAGTCGTGATTGTTGTAGACAATGCATGATGCTTAGGCAAACTAAAACTAATCAATTGAAATGCATCGAATATGACGGTTGTGATAATACATCTAATTTGTGTATTAAATGAACATGTATATGATGGTGTTTATATACATTGTGTTGTGTGAGAGGAGATAGGGGATGTACTCCACGGTTTAAAGGAAGATAGGGGATGGACTCTTAAACCAGGTGCTGTTTGGGAGAAGATAGGGGATGCACTCCATTGATACAGCAAATAAGTGTATCTATTGAAGTATTGATATAGCAAATCTGTATATCATATATGAAGTATGGAAGTGTTTTGTTTGAGATTGATACAGCAAATATGTGTATCTATTGTGAAGTACGAAATGTTTAATTTGAGTCTTTATCTCAATTGAAATGGAAGTACTATTGATATGAGATGTAATCTCACTCAAAGGGTATGGCCAGGTTCTGAGCCAGGATTATGAATTAAGAAATGGAAATTGTTATGAAATATGGATACATTTGTCATGTAATTAAAAGGATTAAAAAGAATGTCATGTCACTATTGAAGCATGTTTATTTATTTAAGTTATCTGGTAGTGGTTAATTAAATAAAATGGATTTAAGAGATTATGTGATAAAACCTTATGATTTTGACATGATATAATTTCACGAAAATGTATAAATATCTTTGTACTCGTATATCTTTTAATGTTTTAATATAGGATTGCTCGGTGAGTTTTGCTCCCCTTGCCATACATATGTGCACAGGAATGCTTCGAATTGAAGATCAATCAATGGGTTTTACCATTTCATAAGTGTAATGTAGAAATAGATTGTATTACTTCATTTGTTGTTTGGCTGAGTGCTATCTTTTTGTAAAGAGTAGTGTCCTCTCTTTTATTGTAAGCCTCAGGGCATTTCTTTTATTTGTATGTAAATGTCATTGTTGTATAACGAGAGGGAATATGTATATTTAATTATTCATCATTTCATCCAATGATGAAATGTTATTTGTAAATGGACTTAATTAATGAATATTGGTAAGGTTATCCGAGTAATAAAATACGGGGCTTGACACGCTCACACCAATCCAATTCTAAAAGTAAAAAACTAAATCTTATTAATAAAATTCATATCCAAAAATGGTACTAAAAAATTTAACTTGTTATAAATGATTTTGAATTAAATGTCATAGCTTTAATTGATACTGGTGTTGATCTCAATTGTATCCAAGAAGGATTACTCCCTACAAAATACTATGAAAAATCTAGTGAAAAATTAACTTCTGCTAATGGTAATCAAATGCATATTCAATATAAATTACCCAAGGTTCAGATATGTCAAAATAATGTTTGTTTTAAAACATCATTTGTCTTAGTGAGGAATATGACTGATAAAGTTATTTTAGGAACACCATTTATATTTCTACTCTATCCATTTACTACTTTAAGTGAAGGCATAACTACTCAAGCTTTTGGTCAAACAGTCACTTTTAAATGGCTCTGATACCAAAAGGAACGGAAGCAGGAAGCAAGAAGAAGATGGAGCACAGAAAGAATTAATAATATGCACATAACACACAAAATAACTTAAATAAATACAATAATTTAAACTTACAATTGTTTACTGGAATGAAGAAAATACTTCTTCAAAAGACATAACTTTAAAATAAATTAGCAAAAATTCAATTACAGAGATAGGTTTGTTTTGAGGTAAGGGAGCTCTCAATTTTCTAACTCTTGATTACAAATGACTAAAACATTACAATTTATAGAAAGAAGATGACTATGCAGCATGTGACTGGAGCAGCTAGCAGCACATGGGAATAGGCAGGCTGGTAGATACTTTCGGCTGATTGACTGAAAGTTGATGTAGCTTTTGACTGTTGTTGATTGATGAATGGTGAACAGTAAGTGAACAGTAAAGTTGACTTTTACTATTCATTACTTTCGGTGGAGACGGGTGGCTGAGAGAATCAATATAGATATAAATATCAGCAACTTTTCTCAAAATGAGAGTATTGATTGAAGTTGATAATTATAGCTATATAGATTATGATGACTATATCAAGCATAAGGGTCCTGAGCATCTTGAAACTCGGGACCATATGGATTTTGAGTTGTTGAACCTTCAGAAGAGTTTGAACTATCTGAACCTTCTTTTGAACTATCAAATTCTGACTTGACTTGGGCCATGAGGAGACGAGCTATTTGGTGAAGCTCATCTTTGGATGACTTGAACTTGGACTCGACTTTGGGCTTAGCCTGAGATGCAGAGAGCTTAGACTTGGATTTATTAGTTTTGGGCTTTGCTGACTTGAAGAACTTGAAAATGGGCTTCTAAGATTGACTGGAGGAAGTGGACTTCCTTGAGTTAATGGAGTAGTTGGGTTCTGCTAAGCTTTGACCATAGCAGGTGTTGGTGCATGAATGTTGACTGGAAATTCTATCTGAACTTATTTAATGATCCGTGGAACTTTGAAATTATCCCACCATTTAACCAAGTGTTAGCGAATGACTATATCATCAGAAATAACATATTGCCATTTGAATATCCATGGAACTTTGTATTTGGATATGAAAATGAGCAATGTCGGGAACTTCTTCTGTTGAGGACTAAATGGAAATACAGTGGAGAAATAGTTGACTTGTTCAATCAAAATTAAAGGGAAAATATCTGTAATGGCGCCATACTGAGACCACCATTGCAGAAATCAAGTGGGGAATTCTGACTTGAATTTGTGATCAAATTAGAGAAACCAAGAATGACTATTGTTCTCATTTTGATAGAGGAGAACCTTGAACCATGCATCAATATAATCATAATAACTATATTGAATAGAGTGACTAGGTAAATCTCTGAGTTGGTAAGGAGAATCCCATTCAACCAGAGAGACTATATTGTGAATATATAAAGAATGGTACACAATTTTATTGGTGTAAGTTCGATCATAAATTGGTTTAATAACAATGGATTGATGGTTGAACAGAATATCTTTATAGAAAATAATTGACTTTTTTGGATGCAAAGAAACAAAATGCCATCGAGGAGGAAAATAAGATTTGACTAGATCAAGAACAGTGGCAGTTTTGTGACTGGGTTCTTTGAAGAAAAGATTAGTGGTAGTGGATTGAACATAATCAGAACGAGCTGATTTAATAGGGTTAGGTGGATATGGAGTGACTGCTTGACTAGAGGAGACGAATGGATCAATGGCCAAGGCAGAGGTATAACTAGGTTTAGGAATATTACTAAGAATTTGGTAACGAATGACTAGTTCAGCAAGATGATATTTGGTGACTAACTCCAAAGGAGGAGAAACAAAAGGTTGACTAGATGGAACCAAGGCTTTGGAAGAAGGCTGTGGATGAGACATCTGTGAAAAAGAGAAATATCAATCAACATCCACTGAGGACATCTAATTGATCAATATGGGAGTTTAAATAGTTAAGATAATGAGCAAGTTGTTGTCTTTGAGCCTTGATACGATGGAATTGAATATACTGAGCACGTTTAGTAGGTGGATGGGTTGACTTAAGAAAGGCAAGGCGAGAAGCAGTATGTTTAACATGGGATTTATAATGTTTAATTTGGTGTTTGTGGTAAGAAATGGAGGGTATTGGCATGATTATCCACCCTATAAAAATTCTCGGGTAAGAAAATCAGGAATAGAATTTTGACAACCAGGAATATATTTAATATCAAAATTAAAAATACTTAAAATAGATTGCCAACGGGCAAAAATTTGCTTACTAGCAAGATTTTGAACATCTTTTTCTAAAACATATTTAGCAGATTTGCAATCAACATGAAGTAAAAATTTTTGATTTAAAATATCATCTTGAAATTTACTAATACATAGAACAGTAGATAAAATTTCTTATTTAATAGTACTATAATTTTTTTGTACTTTATTCCAGACACCAGAATGAAAGCGAACAATTTGTTCGAATGACTAAGGAGTGACTTTCTGGAGAAGGATGCCACCAAAACCAATATTAGAGGCATCAGTTTGAATAATTTTGAATGAATTTTCAGTAGGAATACCAAGACAAGGGAGAGACTTGACATATTGTTTGACTTGTTTAACAATAACAGTATGAGTAGAAGACTAAGGAGAAGAATTATTTTTCAACCAATCAAAGAGTGGTTGACAGGTTTTCCTAAGGTCTTTGTAAAATTCAGCAATATAATTAAGTGAGCCTAAAAATCTTTGTAACTAGATTTTATCTAAAATTTCAACAAGAAATTTAGAAGCAAACTCAATGGAGCGACTAATAGGTAAAATAGTATTCTAGTGAATATCATAACCTAAAAATCTGACTTTAGTTTGAAACAATTTAATCTTAGGAACAGATATGACCAGACCATGACTTTTAATGGTATAAAAAAAAGCCGTAAGATGTTTCCAATACTCACTAAGGGATGTAGAAAAAATAAGAATGTCATCAATATAAACTATAGAAAAATGACTAAAGGGATTGAAAATATCATTTATTATATTTTGAAATTCACTAGAAGCATTTTTTAATCCAAATGGCATGACATTTCATTCATAATGACCAAAAGGTGTAGTAAAAATAGTTTTATATCTATCTTTTGGGTGAATTTATATTTGCCAAAAATCACTTTTTAAATCAAATTTAATAAAAATGACAGCTTGACTAAATCTCTTGATTAAGTCTTTTTTATTAGGAATTGGATATCGAATCCATTCTAAAACTTTGTTTAATGGTTTATAATTAATGACTAATTGAGGGACACCTCTTTCTAATTCAGCACTTTTATTAACATAAAAAGCAGGACAAGACCATGGAGACTTACTAGGACTAATAATTTTATTGTTTAATAATTCATTGATTTCTTTCTTATACATTTCAGCTAATTCACGATTCATTTGAATAGGTCGAAATTTAGTAGGAATTTGTCTTTCATTAAAATTCTTTATATATGGTAATGTAACTACATATTTTTTCCTATGCCAAAAGGCAGTGGGTAAAGTAGAACAAATAGTTGTTTCTAATTTTAATTTAAATTCTGCAATTTGAGATATAACAATAGGGTTAGTTAATTGTTTTTCAATTTGTTTATAATTGACTTCTTCTTTGAGATAGTGTATCTGACGAGTTAGACGATTAATAGTTTGGGAAATGGAACAGTCTTTTAATTGATTTAATTCTAAAACTTCAGGGGGAGAGAGAAATTTAAAAGTGACTGTTTGACCAAAAGCTTGAGTAGTTATGCCTTCACTTGAAGTAGTAAATGGATAGAGTAGAAATATAAATGATGTTCCTAAAATAACTTTATCAGTCATATTTCTGACTAAGACAAATGATGTTTTAAAACAAACATTATTTTGACATATATGAACCTTAGGTAATTTATATTGAATATGCATTTGACTACCATTAGTAGAAGTTAATTTTTCACTAGATTTTTCATAGTATTTTGTAGGGAGTAATCCTTCTTGGATACAATTGAGATCAGCACCAGTATCAATTAAAGCTATGACATTTAATTCAAAATCATTTATAACAAGTTTATTTTTTTTTGTACCATTTTTGGATATGAATTTTATTAATAAGATTTAGTCTTTTACTTTCAGAATTGGATTGGTGTGAGCGATTATCAAACAAAAGATTATCGGGATTAGTATCTTTATCAGTGCCTTCAAATGCATGAGAGGATACAGCATCATTTTGCTGGAAATTATCTAAACTTTTATTAATCTTTAATACAGTAATTTCATCTTCTAAAAGTTTATCTTTATTTTGTAGATCTTTAATAAGACGTTTAATTTGATTAATTTCTTGTTGTAAATCTTGGAGTTTAATTTCTTTTTGTTTATTTTTAAATCTTTCTAAAGTTTGAGATAAACTAATAATTGGTTTGTCAAACTTCGGTTTATGATTAGTGTTGATTAATAAAGATTTTAATTTGTTAGTATATTTCTGTTTTAATTCAGAATCTTCTAGTTTACTGATTAAATCAATAAAGACAGTTTCTTTTTGATTTTGTTTAGTGAGAACAGTGATTTGTTTAACAGGTTTACAACAAGTATCATTACATCCTAATTCTATATTATTATCAGAAATATCACTAGGTGAATGGTAATCAGAGGAATTACTATGATGATCAGAAGAGGAGTTACTAGCAGATTGGTTTAATTGGAAGATTTCAAATAATTGATTTTTAGATTCATCATTGATTTAAAGTTGATTAACTTTATCTTTTAATTTTTGTTTTTCTTTACATTTATTATAATAATGACCTTTTTTACCACAATTATAGCAAGTAATATCTTTATTAGATTTAGATTGTGGATGAGATTTCTTATAATGTTTCTTTTTGGGTTTAGTATAGAATTTATCAGTTGATTTGGAAGGTGAATATTTCTTTTTATATTTATTGGAATATTTGGATTTATGGTACTTATGTTTTTTGCGGCGAGAAGGTGCGACTGGGGGTAAACTATGTTGTTCACAAAAGTTACGTAATTTATATTTAGCCTTATGTTTATCTTTAGCAGGTTTTTGACTAAGCTTAAGATCAATACACATTTTTAAACCTTCTTTTTGAATAGTACTAATGATATCACCATAGGTTAAATTATCATATTCAATAACATCAGTAGGGTGACTAAGCACATCTCTAATTTTATGAGCAAAAAGACTAAGTAATCCATTAATGAATTTTTCTTTCCAAAATGATTTAGTACAATCTTCGCGTAACATAACTCTAGAGGTAAAGACATCTTTATACCATCTAAAATCACTTAATGTAGGACAAGTAGGATTTCTAAGTTGATCATGTATGCGAGAATATATATTAGTCGGAGTACCTATAAAATGCTGGACTATGGTATAGATTAATGCATTAATACCATCAAGTTTATAATAGCCAATAGTTTCATCAAATATAGGTAAATCTTTTCATCTTTTTGACTTGCATGTAAAATAGATTCTCTTTGATCTTCATTAAGGTATTTTTCCCACCAAGATTTGAGCATACCAGTAAAACCAAAAGTGATTACGGAAACAATTTCAGGTTGAGTATAATCTGGGTAATTACTAAGATAACTATTCGCAACCATAGATAAATGATTTAATTTTTGAAAGATTTAATCTTCACTCAGACCGTCGATATTCCATTCGTATAATTTTTTAGCAGATACAGAAAATTGATTATTAAGATTGGTTTCTTCGTATTGGAGATCAGGTAGAGTAGGTTGGGAATACCAATTTTTAGTATTAGTAGGATTAACTTTAGGGTAATGAATTCGATTAAGATTAGAGGATTGAAATTGTTGGGTTAAAATATTAATTTCATTAGTATCAATTGTATCAATTTCTGATTGAGTAGACATATTATCTAAAGTTGGTTGCTGGTTTGAAACAGTAAGACCTTTTTCAGTAGATGGAGTAGCTAACTTAGTGAATAATTGTTCTATAACTTTAACAGTAGAATTATCTTGAGTTACTAGACTATTTCGTTTGGAACGATTACTGGGTAAATTAAGCAAAGGTTCATCTAAAGCGTGTTTAGTAAAAGTAGGGTTAGCTAAGTAATCATCTAAATTGGTTTCTATCTTATCTAACTGTTTACCAATTGTTTTTAAACATTGATTAGTATAATTGTTTTGTTCAATAACCTTTTTGATTTCAGGGTCAGAGCTGGTTAACTTAAATAGAGAGGCCTGGACGATAGAGCCTTGATGTTCTATTAAGATGGTAGATAAAGGTGGATGACTAGAACTAACAGTAGTATTAGGAGAAGTTTTCCATTTATGTTTGGTGATGGTATTTACTTTTTTGTAGTAATTTTCTAAGTATTCAAAGAAAGAAACTTCAATACTATGTTCAGTCATAAACTTGTACCATTTGTGAGTAATCTTAGATTGTTAATTAGAATCATATTTAAGTTGATAAGCATGACGTTTGGTTTTATTAGGTTTAGATTTAAATTCAATATGTAATTTATCAAGATTAGGAGTAAATGGCTTACTAATGGTCATTAGTTAAGGATTTACAGGAGGGATAACTTCGAAATCAGTTTGAGTTGGGGAGTCTTGAGACTCAGTGTCTTCTTCGTGAAGATGTGTATAAGTAGAATAAACAGGTTTACTAATTTGGGAAGTTGTGGAGTCATCAACCCCTTTCATCTTACTGTGTGAAGCTTGACCAACATGAATTTGACTATTTTTTTCGAAACAAAGGTGTATTAAATATTTCATCTTTAGTTTCAGTATCAGTAGGTATACTAGAAGTACTATGTCGAGAGGATTGACTAGATCTATTAAATTTAATTCGGACAGAACCATCAGTAAATTGTTGAATATCTTGGATATCTTGACTAATAGATTGTTTTTTATTGTGTTTATAATTTTCATTGATTGTGACCCATTGATCTGGGAGAGTAATATCTTTCCATTCAATCATTTTAGGAATATTTATATTAGTATCATTATTACTACTTTGTATTAGTAAGGTTTTGTCTTTTGGACTTTTGTGTAAAGCTTGAACATTTAGATTAGTTTTAATACATTTGTAATAAACACGATAAATTAAAGCAATATCATGAACTTTTTCTTTTATATTTGTAAAAGAACCACTTAACTAAATATTCAAAGTTAAAACATCTAAAATATGTGGATCTCTAAGACTGAGAGTAAAATCAGGAAAGCAATTAAAATGGACGGATACTTTATGAAGACCAATTTCCATCATTCCCATTAAACTATCATTATAATCAATAAATCGAGCATCTCTTAAACATAATAAAACCGAAGTATTTTTACCTTGTTGGGTTAATGGTTTGATTCCAACTTGAATTAATCCTAAATGAATAAAATTATGACCAGTGCGTAAATGTCATTTAATAATATTAATATCAAGTAATTGACATGTTTCTCTAGGGCGTTCTAAGGCATAAACTTGTTCTAAAGTTTTAACATGTAAATTAACATTAAAAGTATATTGTAAAAAAGTAGTTTTATAAATTTCTTTAACTGATAATTGTGGTATGTTCCAACTAACATCAATTTTATCATTTTGTAATTCAACATCTTCTTCATTAATTACTAAACCTTGTGTGGGTATAGAGGGTAGAGTTGTAGATCTAGAGTTAACTGAAGAGCTACTTCTAAATAATTGACTCATTTTACCTTTACTTGAAATGGTTTACAGGGAGCTTAATACATTGTCTAAATTTATCATGTTTTCACATACGATGTGTTCACACATACCTAATTCGGAAAACCCCTAAAATCCAACACTGCCTAACCAAAGGACTTACCAAGGACTAGGACAAAGGATGGGTGGCTAATAACAAAGTGGAAAGACACAGATATAATTGTGACAGATTAAGAGAGCTGTAAACATGTTCAACAAAAGGAAATAGAGTAGACACAGAAATAACGATTCAATAAGCAACAGACAGCAACACAACTTGGCTTTGATACCAGGTTTAGTAATTAATATATATATATGCTCAATAATATATATATATACATATGTGTGTATATTTAATATTTTTATATATCTATATATTATTGAATTTGGACTTCGGGTTACTCGGGTTGTTTGACGTCTTTTCCCAATCTTGCCCAAATTTAATTCAGGCTTCTGAATTTTTGTCTAAGCCCGTACCGAATTTAAAAATATCTTATCCAAGTCCAAAAAATTCTGCTAGGTTCGAAGTGTTCGGGTGGAGCTCGCCCAAGTTGCACCCTACCAAGGAGCCCTGAGATAACTCAAACTCAAAACCTTAAGTCTTCACTGCTTAAGACATTGTTAACCTCGGTTAAATTTCATCTCTGAGGCTCCTAATGACCACAACTGACAGACCAATCTTGTACTTTTCCAGGGCAGTCTAAGCTCCAGAGAGTTGGTTTAAACATGAATTCCCTTCTGAGACCTCAAATCTCAAATCACATGGATAAAAAAAATGCCTCAAATATCAGGTGAAAGCTCCTCAAAAAAAAAAAAAAAAAAACTAACTCCGATGTATCAAAATGCTTCAAATTCTGCTGCAACTACTTCGAATAATATGATAAATATACCTAACAGTGCTTTGAATACATTCAAGTGCTTGATAAATAACCTAACATAGTTTTGAATCCACTGTTAGAAAAATAACTACTAGTCGAAGCCCTTTGCCTACAGCAAAGGTAAAACCTTAGGGCATATGGAGGAGCAATGTTATTTAAAAAGGAATAGAAAGATAAGGGAAAAGCTATAGACACAACCAAGTTTGATTGGCTTCTTTCTTAAAACCAGTAGTGAAAAAGTCATTTGACTGACAACAAAAAATAATTATCACATTGAACTTGCAGAATGCTTTGACACTGCCCAAGAGATCATTACAATTCAATCTTAGCAAATGGACAACATCATTGCAAATGTATTGCCAAAATACGGAGTTGCCTACTTCACAAAACATAAGTGGAGGGAATGTCAAAGACAAAATCACAGAGATTGCAGAGATTGTGAGCATCACCAACTACCTAAAGAGGATCAAATTGATATCATGAATTTATTATTTCCCTTTGTAGAGATCAAAGAAAATGACTAGAAGAAATAAGAATAGAAAGAACAGAAAAAATAAATAATTAATTAAAAAAAAGGTGAGGGTAAGGAAAAGATTAGAACTGCTAAGGGTGGAACTTGGTGCAATGGTAAGGTTGCTTCATTGTGATGTGGCCATTATGAACACAAAAACAGTCTATCCGCGTGTCGAGAGGCTTGTGCACTAGGTTTCCAAAAAGATCAGAATTCAAATTCTAGACTTTGTATCCATAATAAAAAATCTAGTGTCACCTGATAAGTAGAATTGGAGCCTAGAATATTAGGGAAAGGAACATTACTTTTAGGAATTTCTTCACAAAACCCCCCAAACAATAACATAGAAAGGATTTGGGTTGCTTGGGATCCTCTAGGCTCTGGTCCTTGGAAACCTATAAAATATCAACTGTATATAGGCACAATATAGATTCTAATAAGGAATATATAGGAAAATCTTATCAGCCTCAATAATCACAATGCAAAATCAAACATGGGGTACCATGAGGAAATTCAACATTGTCATCATTGCCGGGGAAAGACTAAGAGGCATTGGTATTGACTACGAGGCTGAAAATGAGTTCAATGAGTGCTTACATTTACATGAGCTTATATATGGATGATCAGAAAATTCTGGTTCTCTAGGACCAATAGAGAGTAGATTTGGGGGATATCATCATAGACTAGTATCTGAATCGAGAATGAGGTAGCAGAATCAAACTCTTCACCTTTTTGAAGGGTAATACTGTAACAGTGTTGTAACCTGTTACACTGACCATTTTAATCTTGCATGACTTAAGACGACCAAAAAAAATTACTTGGAAAAGCTGATCACAAAAATATGACATTCACAATACTATAGGGTGCTCCCAAGCAAAGATGAATTTACAACAAACTTTGTTCTGGCAATTTAGAGTTAATTACAAGATACAAATATCATAAAAAGAGGAAAGGGAGAGAGAGCAGGTGGGGATATGAATTGTGCAAAGACCATACAAGACATTTGATGAAACAACTTAACTGGGGAAGTTCAATACATCCACGACAAGTGTTGCCTAAAATTCACTAATTTTGCAACTCCTTGAACACCCCTTTCAGATATTTGTGGACAATCATCCACAGCCAACAATTCCAATTTATATGAACCTACATAGAGATGATTAACAAATGTAAAAGACTACAACTCAAACGCTCAAAGCTCTTACAACATTGATCTGGTTCTTACAACTCAAACGCCCAATATAAAAACAAACAGCAAATGCATTTCATACATCCATCAGTTCAAGTACAGAGAGGGACAAATTCCACAGTGCATAACACAAACAGAAAAACCGAGAAGAGAAAGGAGAAGGGGGGTATAAATATATATATATATATATATATAGATACTGAGAGAGAGAGAGAGAGAGACGAAACAAGGGTTTCAGGAGAAAGGAAGAGAAGAGAGAGTGCCTTACTAGCGTGTGGCTTTGAAGAACCTCGAAAGGTCCTACACAAATATAAGAAATTGCGTAGCAGTCGAAGCAGTCGAAACAGATTACAAATTGAAGCCAAGTCCAAGTCGAAGCAGATTACAAATTGATTCAATGGAAAGCGTGATTGCTTTGTTGAGAAAGGAAGCGGACTGCGTCAATGGACCTTTCCCCTTCACCTATGTCTCCACCGATTCAATTGATTGAAGAAGTGTTTGAAGAAACCTTTCCCCTTCACCTACGTCTCCCTCTCTTCTTAGAAACTCAGCTTTTTTTTTTTGAATGACGATCTGCTTGATAATAAAAAAATAAATTATATATATATATGTTTGATAAGTGGCGCCAAACATTGGGTTTTGGCACCTGAAGTATTTTGGGATACCATTCACGACACACATAGTAAGCCGTAAAAAGTGATTTATTTTTAACGACTAGCAGACGTGTGTCGTATATAACTGATGTATTAATGGCAATCTATATGTATGTCGTAGAAAATTTTATTAATTATGACTAAAATTGCAAGTCGTAAAAAAATTATTATTTTTACCATTAACGGCCTGCGCAATAAACACGCCGTGATTAGTCTATTATTTACGACATGTAAAAAAATCAAGTCGTAAAAGTGAGAAATTACGGCTTGCATTCATTGTATGTCGTTGATGTGGTGCCGTAAAAAGTCAATTTTGTTGTAGTGAAGACTGCAAATTAGTGGCAGTCAAGGACAAGGCCCAATTGTCTTTTGTACATGAACTGCTATGACCTACTATTTTTTGTTATGGTTAACAATGTTGATCAATTTTTTGTAGTTACACTTTTTGACTAGATGTGCTCATCATTTTGCTAGTTTGTAATCACTTTTGTTGATCAACTATTGTATTTAGTTTGTCTTTTGTTGGTGAATCTTGTCTTTTGTTGGTGAACAATGTGATTGCCTTTTGTTGTTTAATGCATGAATATTGACCAAGTGTATTTGTTTTACTCTTATTGCCTTTTGGCATTGTATTGTTCTGTTTGTTGGAAATGCCAATCAATATTACCAAATCACAACACATTATACATTTGTATGTAATCCAATTGTAGTCTAACATTGATCACAAAACTCACAAAATTCAATACATAATCTTCAAATGGCATTGCAATTCACAAAAATACAAAACCCATTTCATTTCAAATTATTCGCATAACATTACAGATGGTTATCATTACATATGCTATTCTAGCATTGTTTACAAAACTAACACAATCCAAATTCAAAACATTAAAACATAAAACACCTACATCTACAATTCTCATTCCCATTATGTCGAATCATTGTCATTGTTGCTACCAGCAACTTCCTCATCTTGCTCTGTTATGAGGTAACACCACAAGAAAAATATCCATGACATCACTACAAAGATCAGCAGCTTCCTTTCTCTTCCTTTATGCAATTGGACCTGGTCTTCAATGACCCTAATTCTTTTAAGTAATCCATTAATCACCTCTTAAACTCGAGTACCAGCAGGAAGATCAACCCACATGAAGAACCCACAAGCACCCCTACTTTGCATTTATCAAACAAAAAAATAAAATAAAATCAACCGAGAATGATTCAATAGAGGATAAATATACATATCTATATATCTATTTTCACTTACTCCATATCTGCATTTATCAAACCAAAAAAATAAAAAATCAAAATCAAAATAGCATGATTGAACACAGGAGAAAGATATATATATTAACTTACTCCCTAACGGAGACAACCCAGAAACCTTCTTGAGGGATTATTCTCAGTTCAAGATATGCATATACTCGAGCCCTCAACCCACATTGGCAACAGATTAATTCCATTTTCTTTCTCTCCTCTTCTTCGTGTTGCCCTTAACCTACATACGTAATATATTATGTACATATATCTATATATCAATTGCAGAGTTGGGGGAAATGGGTATGGAGATGTTGAAATGATAACCTTGCCCTTGGGGGAAATGGGTTTCCGTCGAAAATCCTAACGGCTGTTAACTATTGGACTAGTTCGAGCAAAAAACCAAATTGTAGGGGCAAAATTGATACATTTAGAAGTGTAGGAACCAAAGTGAAACCATGAGTAAACTATAGGGACCATTTATGTAATTTTCCCTTTCATTTTTTCTCTCACAAAAGTCAAAAAAGCCAAAAAGCCTATCCCAAATGAGACTTTTTAGCCCCAGGCTAAAATAATCAAAAAACTAAAAAGTCAAAAAGTCAACTCACATCCCAAACGAAAGCTTAATGATTTGTCAATTGTTTTAACGATTTACAATTTCTCTTTCGTTATACATAGATCCACAAATTCATTCAAACAATGAAGGTAGACTGATCATTGAACTAATCAAAAGTTGACACCTATCATATACCTTCGTGTAGGTCAAATTGTGAGAATTTTTTTGTGAGTCTCAAATATTGTGCATTAATAAAATGATATACGTGTCATATTTTATTTATTTATGAATTTAGTTTTTAGATTTGATTCATATACGATATTATAATAAAACCCAATGAATTATACTCATGGTGATGAAAATCAAATACAATATAAATTTTTTTACAAAGAGAACTCTCAAAGTGGAAGAGAAAGTCTCAATTAATACATGGGGAACAAGACCTAAACATATGTGAGGAGATTCGAATTATTAATCCCTACTGAGGTGCAGGAGTTATAGTTAATCATACCAATTCTGTTGATTTATTTATTAATTTATTTCAATAAATTATAGGGAAATTTATTGGAAAGTCCAATTTTGGGAACTTTTGTACCAATTGGTCCCATATTTTAAATGATTGATTGAGGAGTTCTTATTAAGTATAGTGTGTGACTAGTAAGTCATTTTTCAAACATGGATGAGTATTGGTTAGACAAATATACCCTCACTACTTAATTGGGATTTTTTTTTTTTTTTGTTTTTGGAATGTGTGACAGGTATGGTATGATACTCCAATGTGGCAAGTATTAATGTAACACTCCAACAATAAGACACTCCAAAAAAATTAAAAACTCATTAGTATGTTTTTTCCAAATGTGACAACGTGGCAGGTATGACGTGACACTCCAAAAATTTTACTTATCCTTAGTGTGCTTTTTCCAAATGTAACAATGTGATAAGTATGCTGCGACACTCCAAAAAAAATAATAACTCTTTAGTATACTTTTTTCAAATGTGACAACGTGGCAGATATGTTGGGCCACTCTAAAAAAATTAAAAACTCTTTAGTGCATTTTTTCTAAATGTGACATGTGACACTTCAAGTAACGCCCCCAAAATAATACACTAAACCTATCTATCATGCGGAAGAATATAACAGAAATACAATACTTTCATTCATCAGAGTTTACTGTTTACTAACCAGTTAAATGCCATGTAGGCTTACATCTTCCTAAGTCATTGCTTGATTGCACAAAGTGAGTCTTGCTCATTACATCTTAAGCCCTTGACTTTACAAATAACAAACATACACACAACAAGACATAATTAAGAAGCTCTTGCTTCCCGAAAGTCCATCCCCGCTATTGCCTTGAAGAAACATCTCACCTGCACTTGAAAATGGTATTCCTCAGATAGGGTGAGCCAATGTTCCAAAGAGAAATAATTTAACACAATATATGAGGTTTAGCAAAGGTATACCACGTGCATAAACAATACCGATACTAAAACATCCACAAGGCCTGCATATTCATATGTCACTAAGACCAAACCTTTTTTCCTTTTTCCTTTAATTCATTTCAAGCTCATATATGCTACTCAATTCATGAGTTAAATTCATTATCTTTCAACAACCAAAATGAGACTACAACTTAATGGTTTCCAATTATGCAAAACACACATAAACACTTCAAATCTACCATTTTATAGATATTTCGTCCGAGGGAATCGGCACCCATGTATATTTTCTCATACATGCCATTTTACGGATATTTCGTCCGAGGGAATCGGCACCCATATATATATTTTCTCAAATATGCCATTTTATGGATATTTCGTCTGCGAGAATCGGCACCCATGTATATTTTCTCAAATATGCCATTTTATAGATATTTCGTCCGCGGAATCGGCACCCATGTATATATATGATTTCGGGTCTTTCACCCATGACACTTCGGCCAACTTGTTTTCAGCAGAGTCCATCCCCTTTCTTCTCCCAAATAAACATACATATACAATGTATTTATAAACAAAGAGGGAATCGGCACCCATATATATATATTTTCTCAAATATGCCATTTTACGGATATTTCGTCCATGAATTCCACCCATGTATATTTTCTCAAATATGCCATTTTATGGATATTTCGTCATGAGAATCGGACTGCCACGACCCAAACCCGCCTATGGGTTTAGCATCAGAATCGCCAAGAATCCGAGATTACCAAGGCCCAACAAAGAATACGTAGTACGTGGGCTAGCGGAAGCCAAACAAGAATAAACAATGCCCAATGAGTCAGGATAATCAGATGTAAAAAGACTTTTCATGCATATATATATACTCAAGATGTAACAAGATGCACAAGATTTACAAATATTCGCATCAGGACCAAATCCCTATTAACAAGACAAAGATAAAGGCTATCAGTTTATACAATTATACAAAATAGACACGAAACAGACAAGGGAAATTAAAACACCCCTAAGCCCTAGCTTGACAGGCTCGGAACCTCGCAGTGAGGCACAATGGTTGGCTTGACAAAAAGGGAGTCTACCCCGACGCTTCTAGCTCCGGTCTAGTGCCTGTACACCTACATATATATATATGAGCAGTGAGCTAAAGCCCAGTGAATAACATAATGCGTAAAGAGGTTAAGAATGAATGTCCTTACAGTAATGAAAACAGTTCATTAAACTAGTATTTCAGTCGTTCAATCAGTACAATCATATGTGGTATATCCATTAGCATAACAGTACAGTAAACAGTAGATCTTAAAAAACCGAACAGTCAATGATGGCCATCAATCAGTAAACAGTAATGGTTCCAACAAGGAAACCGACAGAGATCTCTGTAACAGTAACAGTAGACAGTAGTTGCTAAGGATGCCACAATACAGTTCAGAATATAGGACATACATTCATTTAGTTAATAGTAGCAGTTCAGAAACAGTACAGTTCAATTGTTCAGAAAATAATCATTTTTGAACATATATTTACACAGTTGTTACTCACAGAGTTCTGGGCTACAGTAAAGCTAGAGCGCGTCTCCAGTCACCAACCCTACACAGTTAACAGATTGAACACACACTAAGCTACACAGTTGGGAAAGATAATAACTTAATCCCTAATTGCCTCGGTGTGTTCTACATCTATATCCTCATTAAGATGCCTTAAACTAGGCCTAAGAATGCCTAGGATGGAATGAGGATGCAAAGATGCACTTAAAAGCATTTTTCAGAATTTTCAAAAAACAGGGGTCTCACTCGAGCGTAGGTTACTCCGCTCGAGCGGACATGCAGACAACGGTTCCCGCTCGAGCGTCACTTCCCACGCTCGAGCGATCGCAAAAACAAAAGTACCGATGCTCAAAAATCACGCTCGATAGGCGTCGACACCCGCTCGAGCTTAAGATACAAGGTCTCGCCGAAGGCTAATTATTCCGCTCGAGCGGACTTCAAAACAATGCAAAGTACTGGGAGCACGAATTTCACGCTCGAGCGCCAATAACCCTGCTCGAGCGTGAGTTCAAAATCTGGGATTTCCAGATTTGAACCTCAAGCTCAACTCCAACTTCAAAAGCATCAAATTCAATTCCTTTGTGCCCATTTTCCAGAAAACACTTCAAAACTCATAATATTACATGTTTCAAAGATCAATTTGATAAATCAAAACCCAATGGTGTTTCAATTGAACTCATTTTCAAACCAAATTTCATAAAAATGATAAATATGTACATGCATGAATGTGAACCAATTCCAAGCTTCATTTACTTGCTCAAATGAGTCAATCTTTTCAAAACATGATAAATTCATGCACTAGAACTCTAATATGAACATGCATGTAACAATTTCTATGAATTCATCTCAAAATTCATTAATATAGACATGCATGCATGAATTAAGCTCCAATTCAACATATTAGGACCAATTTTAGACTTAAATCACTAGAGGCTCATGGATCATGCAAGAGTCAACACAAAACATGAACAAGATGGCAAGAAATCTACCTTAAGTCTTGAATTAAAGGTATGGAGGCTCAATTCGACAATTATCCTTCCAAACCTTCAAGTCTCCAAGCAATTTTTCAAAAAGAGAACTCAATTTCTCTCCCTCTAACTCTCTTGGTCGTTTTGTGCAAGAAAATGGGCTGATGAAATTGTGTTGTTTAAGTGTAATAAGGCTCAAATATAGTCTAGGTAGTGGGCCACTAGAGTGGCATTTCGGTAAATAAGTCCAACAATGCAATTTAACTTATTTTAATCTTATTCACCAAAAAAAAAAAAACTTATTTTAATCTAATTTAATCATACCAAATCACTTTTTAACTGAATATGCCATAAAATCACATAAATTATGATGGTCCTAAAACATCAATCAATTTCTGGTTCGGCCGCCGATAAGGCCTTCAATTTACAGTTTAAACATAAAACACACAAACAGATAATCGAACAGGCAATAGATAGAAATACAATTTAACTAACATATTCAATCAATTCAGTTCCAGATTTTAGTCAATCAGTTCAATATTTCAATCAGTTCACTTACCCATCATAATTAGTCTCAGTTTACAGTAATCAGTAATTAATCGGTAAGCAATGGTAAGGGTTGTTACAGGCACCCTTGTATATATATGATTTTGGGTCTTTCACCTATGACACTTCGGCCAACTTGCTTTCAGCAGAGTCCATCCCCTTTCTCCTCCCAAATAAACATACATATACAATGTATTTATAAACATAGTCATATGCAATGACAACTAATATTTGATTAGCATTAAATCGCCTAATCCTCATGCAATTTCTACAACAATCATAGCTATACTCCACCGATAGCCCAATACATTTATTTCTAAATAGATATTCAATCTCAAGATAAATAGTTTATTCACAACTTCCAAAAGTGTAAGATAATACATATCTAATTTCACCATCTATACCCATAACCTTCCAATTTCACATTTTCAATGCTAATCCCAATTATTTATACAAAATAATAATTTAATCAAAATTAGGGAAAAATCTCCCTCTTTCCAAATATCAACACAAATACCAAAATCAACTATTTTGGCATAACATGATCTTATATTCAAGCCTCATACTCGTTTACCTCATATTCATCAAAACCCCTCTTTTCATTTTACACCCAAATCTTAGATTTGTCCAAACCACAACCAAATCTCATCATCTATACACAATAGCAAATAACTAAGCTAGAAACCATATTAGAGTGTAGAAAATCCCTACCTCAAGCTTAGAAGAGAAAATGAGCAAAACAAGGTTGAAAATCCAAAGATATCGAAACCAACTTCTACTTGGATCAAAACGAAACTCTTGACAAGCTCCACACTTAATCTCAAAGGAGCAAGGCAAGGAGATCATTCCAAGAGAGTAGATCTAAAGATCTTTGAGCAAAAAGTGATTTTGAAGAGGGGGAGAGTGACTCACGGCAAGGAGAAAGAGAAGAAAAAGTAAAGAAAATGTTAAGTGAGGGACCTATTTATAGTGCTAGGTCATAATAAAATAAAGTCCCACCAAAAGATTAAATCAAAATCCCCAAAAAGTAGCCCAAAAAACTGGACTGAAATCTGGAAAAAAGTTTGCAGGGGTCAACCCTTGCAACACAAGGGTCAACCCTATGAAGAAACTTATGTCTGACAGCATACAAGAGGGTCGACCTTTAGACAGGAGGAAGTCGACCCTATTTTCCAAAGAACCAACACACGTATATAAGAGGGTCGACCCTTTTCCAGTCTAGTGTCTATCCTATTTTCGAGCAACCAACACATTAACATAAGAGGGTCGACCATTTCCCAGTCTGGTGTCTACTCTATTTTCCAGCAACCAACACACAGATATAAGAGGGTCGACTCTCTCCTTGTCTGATGTCTACCTTATTTTTTTGCAACACTCCTTAAACTTTACTAATGTAAGGGTCGACCCTTAGGAAGGCTAGTGTCGACCTTAGAACAGAATTTCTAAGTTTCCAAGGAACTTTTAACAAGAACAAGTGCGAACAACCAAACCCAACAAGTTTAAATCGAATTATACTCCTCCAAAACCAACCCATAACAACACCAAAGATTTCCAAAATAAAAATAAAGGATTCAAATACACTTCCCAAAAGCTTTGAAGGACACAAGTGTTACACTTCAACGCGGTGGGTCAAATTTGATTGAATTACTGTGTGTTTGCACGTCATGTGCTAAAAAATAATTAGTAAAGAATTTAGGTCCCACAATGCGCATGTTAAAAATAACCAAACTTTAAAAAGCTATTAGTGCACTTTCCGAATAGTGTGACACACAAACACCCCACCGCCTTCCCCATACATAACCGCACAACTTGTCCCACAACTGTATTAACAATGGTAAAACAGTCAACAAATATTTTAAGAGATCACTTAGTCATTAAAAAAAAAAAAACATTTAGGACCTTATAGATTACAAGTTTACAAAACGAGATTTACTAGTCAATTCCCCTAAATCATAAATACATTCCTTAAAGTTGAGAAATTCTATTTCCACACACCGAATTATCTTTGTATACATCTTTTCTCAATCCACATATTTAGTAATTTTATTTTTACTTTTTTATCTCAATCCACACACTTCACATTCTAAATATACCTTCACATTCTCTGTGCACATCCTCTCCTTCCATCATTTCTCACTCCAAATATACCCTCACCTTTGCTTCCAAACTGCTTATCCATGGACCCACACCTCTCTGATATTCTTCTCTCGCCGTTCATCTCCATGCCCCCGACAAGCATTGTGGTTGCAACATCGGCCGTCTTCCTCCACCGCTTCAGATGCACTCTCGCTTTTATTTCGGTTTCCAACACCTAATTTGTTCCTTCTACAGCTTCAAGGTTCTTCTTCAACTTGACTTCATTGGCTTTACTTTCTTCCAGATCTAGTTCTAGTTGGCTTAACCTCAAAGTCATGTCCTCTTCCTTGGCTTGACTTGTTGATATCTCAAGTCGCTTCATTGCTAACCTTTTAGGCTCGCTTTCTTGGTGAAAACTTCTAGTTCTTCTCTTTCTTCTAACTTAGCTTTCAACAAATTCATTTCATCATTCTTCAAGGCCAAGTTATCAAGGCCTGGTTTGACATGTCTTGAAAAAGATAAAAAGTCAAAAAAATACTTAAAAAGCTAAAAAGTTATCACTATTCACAAAAAAAAATATAAAAAAATAAATTTACACATAAAAAAATACAACTCAACTTTTTGCTAAAGTAATGGGCTGCCCGTGTGATTGGTTTGCTGTACGGGTCTAGAAATGATTGCCTCCTTCGTAGACAACCATTTAGACTATGTTGTTCGGCCCGTAGAGGCCACTACGGGCGACATTTTGATAGTTTGAACCGTTGAATATGTAGAACTCGTTGAGTACTATATGCCTGTAAAAAATCACGTTGATTAGATATCGCTAACTATATGATCAAATCAATTTTGTATAAAAAATGGATAGTGTTATAGTTAACTGGTGAACAAAAACTAATCCGATCAATGTGATTTCGATATCAGATCAATGTGATTTTTTACAGGCATATAGTACTCGACGAGTTCTACATATTGACGGTTCAGATTATCAAAAATGGGACTCGTGGTGGGCCATATGTACTTAACAAAGACAATCCAAATAGTTGCCCGCGAATGAGGCAATTATATCCTTATCTCCTACACTCTGCCCAGAAAAAGGTGCTATACAGCCTATTACACTTACTTCTCCTATACACTTATTCATATAATTTTTTATTACACATTTTTTCGTAAAAAGATAAAAAGTTAATCCAAACATCTATTTTTTTTCCCTTAACTTTTTAGTTTAAAAAGACAAAAAATGCACTTATTTAGGACAACCCAAACAACCCTTTAATGTAGGCTTTTGTGTCTCTAGTGATTCAGTTAACATGTTAATTAGTTTGGCTTCCTCACCATCTTGTTGATCAATTGGTTCGCTGAATTCAACTTTAGGTTCCATTGACATTTTTTTCTATTAGAACTTCAACAACATCAGTTTCATGCTAGTTGTTATCGGGAATCTCATGACACTTTTTTCGGTTGTTGTCATCAGTTTCTTGTGTATAATTAACGTTTAGGCATGGGAGGTGATGGCCGACGGTGAAGTGGCTGGTAAGATGATGGTAGGTGAGATGTGTATGGAAAAATTGTGAGATATGTGGGTGAGATGGTAATTTTGTTAAAAGGATAAAATTGTGATTCTAAAAAAATTCATTAAATGTGTGGAGGAAGGAAACTTAGTGTGTGGAAATAAAATTTTCCCTTAAAGTTTACTTAAAATACAAAAAATATTTGTAGTTTACCCAATTTATTTTCAATAAATTTATTAATTTATTTAAATATAAATACATTTTATAAGATTTACCTAAAATACAAAAAAAATATTTATAATTTATCTAATTTATTTTTAATCAATTTATTAAATAAATTACAAATACAAAAATATTTATAATTTATCTAATTTATTTTTAATCAATTTATTAAATAAATTACAAATATATTTTTTAAGGTTGGATTAAAATACATATTTCTAATTGGAAAATGAGCGGTAGCTCGAAAAATAAGCTCGAATTTGGCTCGAGAGAGAAGGAGAAAAGAGGAAGAGAGGGAGAGGCAGAGAGAGAGAAGCAGACGGGAAGAGAGAGAGAGAAGCAGACGGGAAGAGAGAGAGAGAAGACGCCGATGCCGCCTCAGCCTCCAGATCGCCGATCGCGGCCCGCCTCGCCTCCGCCGCCTCACTTCCTCCTCCCTCAGAGATAGGCCCTCTCCTCCTCCCTCCTCCTCAGATAGGGGCCCTCCTCCTCCTCCTCCGCTTTTCTTTCCGCCAAACCTCCGCTTCTTCTTCTTCTCACAAAAAAATATAGAGAAGGAGGTGAAAACGAGAAAAAAAAAAAAAAAAGAAGTCGTTTTGACCCTCGAGCCAAATCTCGAGCCTCAACTCTCGAGCTACCAATCACTACCGTTTCTAATTTACCCAATTTATTTTCAATCGATCCAAACGGAGACTGAGGAAACTCAAAGTAACAGTTACAGTAGGCGCACACATTTTCTTTCTCGATTCATAAAACTTTACCAGCTTCCAAACACACCTCGAAAATTTTCTAGGGTTTCACAGAGTCTTCTTCCCCAAATCGAATCTCTAACCCTACAATGCTCGGGGGATTATACGGAGATCTCCCTCCACCTTCCTCCACCGATGAAGACACCAACAGAACCACCACCAACTCCTCAAACGTCTGGTCCAGCAGCGCCAAGATGGCTCCGCCAACTCTCCGCAAACCAGCTTTCGCGCCGCCGCAAACGGTTCTCAAAACCCTAATCAAGCCCAAATCATCAAATTTGGCTAGGACGGCGGCGGCGGCGGTGGTGGTGGCGGAGGACGACGGTCGGAGTCCCAATTTCCAGCCGGCGCTTTGTGGGGTCACGGCGTCGGTGATCGAGGAGGCGATTCGGCGAGGCCGAATGATTATGAGGATTATAGGAGAGAGAGGAAGAGGAAGGCAATGGAGGCGGAGGTGAAGAGGGAGTTGGATAGGAGGAGGCAAGAGG
Source organism: Camellia lanceoleosa (assembly GCA_025200525.1). Taxonomy (NCBI): domain Eukaryota; kingdom Viridiplantae; phylum Streptophyta; class Magnoliopsida; order Ericales; family Theaceae; genus Camellia; species Camellia lanceoleosa. The sequence goes on from CM045765.1 coordinate 156,368,044, forward strand.
AGGAAGAGAGGGAGAGGGAGAGGGAGAGGAGAGAGAAAGAGGCGGCGACGGAGAGGGAAAGGGAGAGGGAAAGAGGGGAGAAGGATTTTGGGGATTCTTCGAGGTTGAATATTTCCGGTGAGGAAGCGTGGAAGAGGAGGGCGGCGATGAGCGGAGCTATGCCGCGATCACCTTCGCCGCCGTCGAGTGGGGACGGGTTTAGTATTGGGAAATCGGAGACGGGTGGGTTAGGGATTGGTTCAGGTGGGCAAATGAGTGCGGCGCAACGAATGATGGCGAAAATGGGGTGGAAGGAAGGGCAAGGGCTTGGGAAGCAGGAACAGGGGATTACAACTCCGTTGATGGCGAGGAAGACAGATAAGAGAGCTGGGGTTATTGTCAATGCGAGTGAAAATAAACCGGAGAAGAAGTTGAAGAGTGTGAATTTTAATGGACCGCCTACTCGGGTTTTGTTGCTTAGAAACATGGTATGCAATATTGACTCTTTTATTGAACTAGTTGTTGCATATAAAGTTTGGTGCTTTGATTGTGTTGTATGGGATTGTGTAAATTATTTGGAATGTTGTTGCAAGATAATGTTTGTGTTGCCTAGAATCATATAGAATTGTTTTGAAACTTGGGAAGAAATTATTTTCTATCACAATAAAGGCAATTTATAAGGAAATAGCAAAATGTACTTGGTAAACAAGGAAAAAAATCGGAATAATACTGAGCTATTATTCGAGAAACCACTTTCAAATGACATGAAATATGAAACATTATTGATATGTTCGGATGAAGGGGATCTGAAGGGAAGTGCATTACTTCCCGTTGTTTGGTTATTTAAAAAGTAGGAGAGGAAGGAGTTAAAAGGATGGTCAGGATCCCTTTTATTTCACATTTTGTTCGTCTCCGAAGTTGGGAGAAAAGGAAGGGAGTTAGTGATTACTGATCCCAATTATATCCTTTTTTAATACATAAAAACAAATATTCCTCATTTCCCTTCACTTCTCTCCCAAACAATATTATTTCCTCACCTTTCAGTTATTATTCAAACAATAGGAAGAGTACCACTTTCCTTCCCCGTCAACCTACACTTTCTATGCCTTCCATCCAATCATAGTGTAGATGTTACCTATTTGGTATATGCGTCTCTCCTCTCTTCCAATTATTGTCTAACCAAACAAGAGAAAGGAGATGTCACCCTCCTGTCCCAAATGAGAAGAGGGTACCTCGCCTTTATTCCCTTACTTCCCTTACCTCATAGTCTACACTTCCATTCGTTCCTCATATGTATCCAAATGTAGTGTAAGGCTGTTGATGGGGAAATGTAGGTATGCTAGAGAGATTGCTTCTGAATTTGTTGAATGATCCCGTCCATAAGAATGCTTAAGTTTCTATTTTTTCTCATCTGGAGCTACAACTTCTAAAAGCCCCGTATGTTCCCTTCTGGACATCTGACTTTGAAGGAGTCCCTTTCCTCTAAAAGATCTTTGAATCATGACCAATCTTCTAATGCTATGGGATCATGTTTGATTCACAAGACTAATAGTGAAATATTAATAATCCTATTAAATTAGTGTGGTATTCACTATCCAATTGGATTAATATCCATTGGATTAATAATCCCACCCCTACCCCATTACTAATAATCCTACAAATTTGTTGGATTAATTATCCATTGGATTAATAATCCTAAACCAAAATGTTAAAACAAATATAGGATAATTGAGCCCACGTATTAATAATCCCAACCCCATACTCTAATCCACCCAATCAAACATGTCCTAGAAGAATTAAATGCGTGCTCTAGGTGATATACTCAGCCAATAGATATTGAAAGAGTTGTAGACAATGTTGTAGTCCTTCAAATTTTATTGATCCTACTCTCTTTTGGATTCCTCGAAGAGTAACTGGGTAATTGTCTGTTGGACAGGTTTTTGGATTTTGTTGACCACTTGCAGCCTTGCAGGTTTGAGTTCTTGAACAGGGGTTAGGGGTGTAGTGTCGTTTGCATTGCATGATCCCCTCTTACTTAGTAGGGCTTGAAAGGCTGGACTATAAGCCCACTCCCCAAGATTATGTTAAGATAGCAGAGCTGCATCATGTACAAATGGTTGATTCACTATTTGGATTGTTTCTAATAAAAATTTATGTTATTAAAAAATGAAAATTTGTATACTTTTTCACCTAGGGGTACTATAAACAGCTATGAAATTCTTATGATGTCAAAGCTAGGAATGTGTTAAAACAGGCCATCTTATGCATAGTTCATATTTTCTGGTGACTTACAACTCTATTATGCTAGAGTTTGTGTGTCACATGGTGTGTCTCTGTATCTCTGCATCTGTTGAATTTTATGGAATTTTTGTAGTGAAATTGGATTTATTGCAAAGTGTTTGTTTTTGTTTTTGTATAACATAAGCACCACTGACCACTTGTTAGTCCTCAAGGAGTGCTGTTATCTATTTGATTCACAAAGCAATAGACATGTCAGGGTACATTGGTCTCTAACGGTACACTTCGTCGGAAAATATCCTGGGAATCTTTAAAAGTCTAGTCAATTTTAATTGATTTTACAATAAAAAGCCAATTTGTGTCCACGGAAGAAATGGTAGTATATTCTGGTACTATTGAAGATTTTAATTGGAGGACTTGTGAGAAATTCTTCAGATTCATTAGATTTGGGGAACTGGATAGATAACTAGGGGTGGGGAAGACATTATCCTTTTCTTGTCCCCATTTAATTGAGGGTCAATATTATTATATATAACACATTTTTTCTAGAGAAAGAAATTTGAGGTGAAATAGCTATACTTGTATTGTGTTCTCTCTCTCTCTCTCTCTCCCCGTTAAGTCCTAATTATGTTTGTTACAAGATCTCCATTGTATGGGGGGGGGGGGGGGGGTATGAGAAACAAAGAGCAGCGCGTTTGGCTAGGTGTTCGAGTCTCTCTTCTCTTCTCATCTTCTTCTTTTTCTCCTCCCTTAGTGTCCATCCTACCGTGCCCTCTTTATATGTTCTTCTTCTCATAAATGGCACGGTTGTCTTGGAGCATCGTGAGAAAATCTCAGGATTTGCAACTCACAGATGATTCATGTGATTCTATATTTTTTGCAACTATAGAAGTCTGAAACAAACTTATCAAAGACCTTTTAAGTTGAGGCTTTTAGGGTTGTATAATATCATTTTTAGCTTCTCTTTCCTCTCTCTTCTCACTTAACCTGTTCTCTAAATTCTTGTTCTATTCAAGTGAGAATCACTGCTTTCATGGCATGAGCTCCTTTCAGCTCAAACTGAGTGTGAATCTTGATTACCAATTTTTGAAAACATTAAAAATGCTTTGTCAGCTTTACAAATAAGTTCCATATCGAAGTTTTATGAAGATGAATTCTGATAGGCTTGGTTTCTGTATTTGTTGGGACTGAATTGTGTTTTCTTGTTGAAGGTTGGCCCTGGTGAGGTAGATGATGAGCTAGAGGAGGAGGTTGGAACAGAATGCACCAAGTTTGGGACAGTAACTCGGGTCCTCATATTTGAGATAACAGAGCCGAATTTCCCCTCTGAGGAGGCAGTTAGAATCTTCGTGCAGTTTGAGAGATCAGAAGAGACAACTAAAGCACTTATCGATCTCAAGGACGCTTTTGGGGGTAGGGTGGTTAAAGCTACTTTCTATGATGAAGACAAGTTCAATAAGAATGAGTTGGCTCCGATGCCAGGGGAAATCCCTGGTTTCTAAATTGCAGTAGTAAGTTTCCGATGCAAGTGGTATTTGGATTTCCATTGACAAATGTGAGGATCTGACAGGTGTAAGTAGGATTCAAACTTTGAGTAACCTTTTAGTTCTTGAATATGGATGGAGAGTTTGCTCAAAATCATGCTTGTAACATTAGCAAACAATAGTTGCATTGAGGACATTGTTACAATTATTGGAAACAACTTTTGGGTGTTCTGATCAATTTGTGAGTTTATCCTATAGGCTAAGTTTGAATGACAAAAATCTTAGGGGGAATGAGAATGTGATTTTGGGTTCTTATGATTCCGGTCTTTGGGGTTGTTTCTAAGCTAAGTAGAAATATAATTCTCTCATTTTTCTTCATGAACATTTCACATTTGTGGAGGAATGTTAGCCGTTTAAGATTGAAAAAATAATAATTGGAATTACAATTTGTAACTTATAATATTTTTTTCATGGAGTTTTTAATGAAATCAAACACTTGAAAACTGATGTTGCTTTTGAACAAGTAAAATTAAACAAGCATTAGATAGTTTAAAGGTGGTTCTCCTGTATTGAGCAAAGAAAGCTTAGCTTTATTTTATATGGTTTAGAATTTTTAAAAACAGTTCTTGGATTTTTTGTTTTTCATATTTTGTTGTCTTTAATTAATTTTTTTTCATACATATCTATGGTAAGGTCAAGAATCATTCATGGGGTGACCTCACAATATGTAGGTCAGATCTCCACCGAAGATGTGAAATTTTGGACAATTTTCTGGGGAACTTTTCTGGGTAGATAGACTTTCTTCTGTTATCCGAATTATCAACATTTTGAAATTGTAAATTTATTTTCCTATTGAATCTTGAGAAAACAGAACTAAATTAGGCTATAATTATTTAGTTAAAATTTATTGGGCTGACATTATTCTAGAAATAATGCCAAAATTAGGATAACAATACACTTTTTACATGTTTCTAAATATTTTCAAACATACTATTAGGCAATCAATAGCATTTTTGGGGTGTTTGGCCCAGCTTTTTTTACCTAACTTATAACTTTTAGCCTAAAAAAAGATAAAACTAACTGTTTGTTCCAGCTTAATCATACCAACTTAAACTTATAACAACTTTTTTTTAAAGGTAAACAATCTAATTTTGAGAATTTGTTCCAAGGGTGCTTTTGATTCTCAGCTTAAGCGGAAGAGGGTCAAAATTACTTAAATGCCCTTTAGCAATTTGAAGTATTATTAAATTGTCATTATATAAACCACAAAGATATCACTGTTCACCCTAAAAGAGAGAGAAAGAGATAGGCGATTTCTGATGGTGAGAGGCGATTTCTAGTGAAGCTCTCTCTGTCTCTCTGTTCGTTGTTGTGCCTTTGTTGTCATCCCCCCATTGTGATCAATGGTGAAGTGTTCTTCGACCGTCAGAGCTCTTTTTCTTCGCTTGTGATCCAAATCATCGCAATATGATACTGGAAATCGCCATCTCCGGCGTAGTGAGAGGCAATTTCTAGCGTGGACTAGAGCTGTCTCTCTCTTACAATCTGAAACTTGCACAATTCTAGCGCGAACCGCCAATTTCGAAAGAGAACGAATGACTTCTCTCTCTCTCTCTCTCTCTCTCTCTCTCGCGATTTGAAACCATCATGATTCCAGCACGAATGACTTCTCTCTTTCTCACGAACCAAAGATGGTAGCTAGGGCATTAACAACAAGGATTTCGCAGACCACTAGTGATGGGGAGGGCTTGCGCACTACCAAGTAGCTAGGGTTTTGCAAAATTGTAATGAAAAAAAAAAAAACAATTTATTTCAATTAACTTCCATTTAATTTTTAAAAAAACATGTCAATTAATATTGAAATAAATTGTGCAATTTATATCCATTAAATAAATTGCACAATTTATTTCACAATTTATTTAACAATTATTGATATAAATTGCACAATTGCACAATTTATTTTCAATTAATATTGATATAAATTTATTTCAATTAAATAACTTCTATTAAAAGAATTTTATAATATAAATTATAGACACTTTTTCATAAATCCCTTTTCACCTACTCATATTTCATTTAGTCCATATTATTTTCTTATATTCCAATAAGTCTTATGGGTGATATAGTTACCAAAATACCCCTAATAATATTTACATTTACAGTGCAAATGTTCCTTGATGTGAATGTTTATACCGTAAATATGAATTTTAACATGTCAATGTGAATATTCATATTGTCAATGTGAACATTTACACGTTAATGTGAATATTCACATTATAAAATATAAATGTTCACATCACTAAATTACTAACCATTCAAAAAATATTTGTAAGGATAGAAATGTCCATAAAATACCTTAAATATGAGAATTATGATTTGGTAGATCAAATGTTCAAATAATAAAATTTATTGAAATACAAGAATATCTTATGGTCTAATTGAGATACAAACACTTGAAAAAAAAAATTCTAATAAATCTCCCTATAAAATTCTTTGGCATTGTAATAAATAAAATAAAAAACAATTGTTGCTAATTGATATTAATGAAAAAAAAATGAAATAATAAAAAAAAATGAAATAACTTCTATTAAATGAAATAAAAAAAAATGAAATAACAATTGTTGTAATGAAATGTATCAATTTTTTAGTTTGGCATATACTATATAATCCATCTTTTTATCTTTTTATTTTTTTTCCATCACATCACCTCTTCATTTTTTTTATTTTTTTTTTTAAAAAAAAAAAAAAGTTTTTTTTTTTTTAAACCAACCAACCACCACTTAAATTATATTAACTTCTATTAATGAAATAATTTTTTTTAAAAAAATTAAAACTGAAGAAAATAAGAAAATAACAATTTTTATGTCTTATAAGGGCAAAAAGAATATTACACAGCAAAAAAATATTTTACAATTTATTCAACCAAACACTAATCTACTGATTAAATCTATAATCTAACAAGTATACCAAACAAATTAATAACTTCAAATTAAAGTCATAAGTTATAATTTATTAAATTATAATCTATAATCAATTTTAACAGTTACATCAAACAGGGCCTTTGTCTTCCACTTAACCAAGTGATTCCTAGTTTCACCTCATTTAACACTATCATTGGTTAGTGATACCTTATGATAATGTCTCGTGGTTTCGTAGTTGTACTCAATTTCAACTCTTGCAAACTCGCTTGCCTTTTTGTAATTACAATATCAATAAAGAATATTTAATAATGTGATTAGTGTCATATAAGAAAGTAAGAAAATTTAGAAATTATGTTAATCATAATGCTATACAAACTAAATAAATTTTACAAACCTTTTTACTTGCTCATGTGGCAGCTATCATATCATCAAAGTAGATCTTGTTTCAATTTTTTAAATTTTATTATTATATGACACATCAGTTAATAAAAAGAAGTTTGAAAGATCTGTTAATTTGTGCATACATTATCCAAAAACATCCCAAGCTCTGGAGGCAAATTTTTCACTAGCAACTTTCCACCGGAAAAAGGAAAGGAGGAAATAAGTGGGAGAAGTAAACACAATCAACTGGAAATGACTTCTGATGAGATTTTGCTTGAATTACACATAAATGAGATGTAGGTACCAGTGTCACTGGGGCATTTCGAGGTCTGGTCTCCGATCAAGTGCTTCTATTGATGAATCATCAAGAAATGCATCTGGGTATGTAGCCAAAAGCTTTGCCTTCAGGCTCCTGCCAATTTGAAAGAAAAAAAATCAAATTACCGAACTGTCAGAATCCAAACAAAAACTCGGAAGAGCGAAGTCATCAGATGAACTATATTTTTAACAGTCAAAATTGAGAACAAATCCAGGCAAACCCAAATAGAAGTTGGAATGATGGTTACTATAATCCATGATGACAGAAACAACACATAACAATGGCTGATGAAGAAAGAGGAGAAGAATTAAGATCCATCTTACATACAACTACGTGTCTAAGTGTTAGATTCATCTAATTTCCAATGGTTGGCAGGGCCAGAAGCCCGGCCCCCTTCCTTCTGCTCCTGCTTGACAACACATACTTATAAAGGGCTGGTCCTAGTTCCTATCCATCTAAAATGTCCTTTTCAAAACATAAGGACCCCTCTCTTGCATCTAATTCATCTAGATGATTATATATGTTACCATCTTAAATCATAATGTTGGAAATAACACTATTTGAGCAACTAGAGGACAAAGCCCCTTCTTCTTCTTTCCATGTTTCAGCGCACCTACCTAAGAAACACGGACACGGATACAGATGTGGACACGAGACACGATGATTTCAATAAAATGGAAACACAAACACGTTACACGGCAATAAAATATATTTTCATATAATTTCATTTGCTATTTAGATTAATATTACATCCACAAACAATCAATATTAACAAAAATAACTCATGTGGTGTGTCCTATACATGTTTTTGCCGTGTTAGCATGTCCCCGAAGTGTTTGTACGTCCAACATGAATACGGCACTTCATAGGCACCTACAAATGATGCACACATCAAAATTAACTTCCAGTTCTGATACTTAAGCTAGCTACCAGTAATGATTCTAACATATTATTCATGTTAAAACCCAGAACTGCATCAGCGTAGTCATACTATTTCTTCCTACTTCCTCCTACATTCCACAATGCCTTTCCAAATTCTCTGATGTAGGAAACACAAATCCACCTCCCAATTACAGCCATTTCAAACTGAACCACATATTCCTAGTTTAGGGTTGTGCACAATACAGCCAAAACCGCACCGAACCGCGCATTTTTTCAGTTCTGGAGGGCAGGTTGGGCAGGTGGGGGTCCAAGATTGGCGGGTCGGCACGGGTCGCGATTTCAGAAAGCCCACCTGCCTACTCAACCAACCTGACCTGCCACTTAAATTTTTTAATTTTTTAATATACATCTACATCCAACCTCCAGGTTCAGGCCGTACATACACACACAATCAATTCTCAACTAAACCCACTTCACACCCCAACATCTCATCTCGCTCATCGATTGGTTTGTCTCCCCTCTTGCTCCTCCTTACCTTGCCGATTGGTGCCACCGCTGCCATTACCCTTGCTAGTTGCCTTTCCGGTGCTGCTTCTCCGTGTCTTCTTCCCGATTTGGTGCGTGGTTCTCTCTTTGCTCTCTCTCTGCTCTTTCTGGATGTGAATGAGAATGAGATAGCGAGGGATTTGTAATAAATGAAAAAAGAGAAGGAAAAATTATTCACTTTTCCCCTCATTTTTCTTTGAACTCTATAGCCAAAATTATTGTACCTTTTACTTTCAACGTTGGTAATATTGTTCTAGAAAAGTGCTAAAATATGTCAACTGGATTTGTGTTGTTGAGGGATTGGAAGCATGACTCCACTTTTTCCTTTCACAAAAGCAGTATGATGAGCAAGGATTTTTCCTTTCTGGATTTGTTGAATATAATTTGTTTGAACATATATATAGTGATATATATAGAACATCAGAGAAACAGTCCATTCTCAAAATACAGAAAATGCATTGAACACAAGAATTTCAAACTATTAAATGAACAAATATCATTCAACAACACTATTTTTGTTAATTTATAAATTAGATTTTTTTACTCTTTGATTCAAGTTTTGTAATTTGAATTTTTTTTTTTTTTTTTAATAAACCGTCAATCCGTCCGAACCGCCAAGTTGAAACCGTCATTATCTGCCAACCGAACCGCCGATTTTTGATAAGAAAAATAGCAATTTCTATTGACAATTATGTCAATCCGCCATCTGCCATGCAGTTTCTATTTTGCCCCAAACCACACCGACCCGCACCGCACCACCTCCATTCCTAGTAACAAATAGCAAATTTGAACATCTATTTAAATAGAAAAATATGATGAATCAAGAAGTTTGTGGTATTCTGTTTTCAACTTTTCACAAAATTGATGCAAAATGCAGTGGACACTTGAATTTCAATAGTTGAGGGTTAGAAATACCAGACCCACTTGATTGTACTAGGTCCAAACGCCAGAAAATAAGGAAAGCATTGTGGACTTTTTAACAAAAGAAATGAGGACTCTCATGCACAACACAGCATTTTCAATGTGAAAGATTCACAAGGATAAGTTACATCATTAGGGAGTAGGACTGATTGACGAGAACGCAACCATACACAACAGTCATACTTGAATACTAAGGTTGCGTTTGGTTGGGAGATTTGGAAGAAGAAAGAGAAAAGGTAGGTGAAATATGAATAAAATATACTTACATTTCATCTAGTTTCACACTTTTTCGCTTTCCCTCTCCAAATCCCCCACCCAAACACAACCTAACAAATTTTCAAGTGCAGGAACCATTTCTGCGAAATGTCCTTATATTTTATTATGCTCACATATTAGCGAAATTCACAGTTAAAATACCATCTAAACATCATTGGCAAACAAACATTGTCAATCACAACCACTCCAAAAAGAGTAAGCATGTAGTAAGTACTCAGCATTGATTACAATGATGGGTGTAAGAAATAATGATAAGCATACCTCAGCTTTTGAAATATGTAATCAAGGTCTGACTTCATAGACCTTAAGAGACGTGCATTTCTAGAGAAATCAGTGGAAACCTCTGCAAAGCAATGCTCTGAGTACTCATTAAAATGTGAAAGGACTGCATTACTGTCCTGCAACCTTCCCAGTCTGCAATTTGGTAGAAAACAATTTTTTTTAAGTAAAAAAATATAGAAACCAAATTAATTTCTAAACTTGGGCTGCAGCTCCATTTAAGGAACTGATGCTCGAAAAGTGCTGAGTTCAAGCAGCAAATCATTAAATAAAAATAAATAAATAAACATAGGAAAGAATGTAAATGCCAACAATTTTGAAGAAACCATTTCTGCTTTGTTGATTATCATGCCAAATCTCGGTTTAATTTCATAGATGAAAAATGTTAGCAAATAATGGATAAAGAATTATGGGCAAAGATGGCTGCATAATAAGCCACACATTGAAAAACATCAACAGCCATTGTTCTGTCCATGTGGTCAAGGAGCGCCTGCATCATGCACTTTTAGGTGAAGATAGCAAGGCGCCTAGAGGGGGCATCACTAATTCTTGGGCATTAAAATATTGGCAGTAGAGTAGGGGAATTAGTTATTAGAATCAAATGACCCAATGTCATTTGTAAAAATATTTCGGTATGGCTTGTAAATAACTAGGTAAGACTTGTACTAAAAAGGTCATTACTCAGTAGAGTCTAACAACTAGGAGCATGAATGAAGAGTTAGGATTTTTTTTTTTTTTGGGGGGGGGGGGGGGGGGGGGTGTTTCATATATCTACGAATGCATTTGCTCAAATTATTGTTTCCCTATCAATCATTTTGTCCTTCAATCAAGAAGCAACCTTAGCGCCACGTTCAAATAGAGCTTTCACAGTCAATTCCCCAAATAGAGGGAAGGGTAGGAATTTTTTTCCCGTTGTTACCATAACTTTCTTCAAAGGTACCTAATGACTTCTTCATTATCATACCTGATTCTAAAACACAATATGAACAATAAGGTGGAGGTCAAAATGAAAATCAAGGTCAGCTTGTTAAATGAAACTGTCAACCATATTTAAGTTTCTGAAACATCTTTTGGTTAATGGCTGAAGTATCACTCTTTTTGGTAAACTTGATGTAGGACAAATTAGCAAACTAGTGCCTAAGCCTGCCTACAGTCAGATTTGTGGTGGTTTAGGGTTCCAAGAGTGAGGCAATTTAGGGTTTATAGTGGCAAATGGTTGAAATTTGGCTTAATTTCTTAAATTGTAGGTTGCAGGATTTTCAGATTTAACACAATTTGAAGGGTTGAACAGCGGACAAATTAAGGTTTTTGAAGTTAAATTGAAGGCCAATAGGAAGGGAAGGGGTTAAGATTGTTTGGGTATAATAAGGTTTTGAGGCTGAAAAAGACACTTTTGATGCCTGTGGACAATAATCGGAATACAACACATTTGTCATAGAGAAGAAGAAACTCCAGGAAACCCAACTAGACTTCCCTAGAAATTACCCCTAAGTTAAAATTGCACAAACCATCATACTAGTCACAAAAGCTTCAGGCAAATTCTAAAAGTCTTCACTTTCTGATGAATAACAAGATTATATATGTATTTATAGGCTGCTGGCTCTGCTAATTCTACTAAGACCAAGAGCTCAGTAAACACCTTAATACTTAATTACTTGCAATACAAACCCTGGATAGGATATGACTATATGAGCCTTCTTGTTTTTTTTTGGGTAAGTACGATGAGCCTTCTTGTTGATCTCACATATTCACTTATCATTACGGTTTCTCTCTTCTTTTTTAATCTTTTATTTATTTATATGGATTGACTACCATTTAGAACCAAAACCCTAAATCCATCCCTCTCTTTTAGCAGCCAAGGGAGCACTTTGACCACTACAATACAATGGCTTTGACAAATATCTCTCATCTTTAACAACGTACTTTTGTTAATGATTCTTCCTCATTACAACTGGAGATTTTTTTTATAACTTTTCTATATTCCTCTACAATGGGGCATTGCACCAATCGACTTCAACTTCGCGAAAAAATCAGAGAAAGTCAGTCCCTTCCAAGAACAAAACTCAGCACCACCGATATCATTTAAAATTGCACCATAAGGGCATCTTCAAGCCTCAACTCAAACCTATATCAATTTAAATTTGGGTAAAAATCACTCAAAAAGTTCTCCACTCATTGACTCAAACTTATATCAAATTAAGTTTCATTCTTTTCTTTTTTTTCTTTTTTTTTTACCCAAATCAAGGGAGACTCAAAGTTTTACTCAAAATTTTCAACACTATTTTGTAGCTTCCAAATTCCAACTCTACCATTGCCAAAGCTTTTACTCAAATTCATGCTTAAATCTAAGTTTGTCCATTGGAGTGCTTTATATCAAAAAAAAAAAATTTTACTCAAAATTAAAGTGCACTGATTTACTGAACACAACGCACTAGACAGCAAAAGCACAAAAAATTCAGCAATTGTGAGAAATCTACTAAACTCTGAATTCCAAATTTTGAATCCAATCACATAACAAGTTCTAACGATCAAATGCTCATTCAAGACATACATATATATATATATATATAGAGAGAGAGAGAGAGAGAGAGTGTGTACATGAGGTGCTGCAATTGTTTGAGAGAATCCAAATCCTCGGCATTGATTAGGGTTTTGAATTCACGGGACACCTCTTCGGAAGCCGATTCGATCGATTCTTTCTCCGATTGATCCATCTCTCATGAGAGAGAGAGAGAGAGAGAGAGAGAGGGGGGGAGAGATTGGGTCAGTAAAGGCCCATCTCATGGTTCATTTATTTGGCCCAAAAAATTTGGGCCGGGGTTGGGTCAAAGTACCTGGTAGTGGGGGACATGACTCTGAGCTAATAACGAGAAATTATTGGTTGGTCTTGCATATCAGCAAGTGGTGCTCTAAGATTGTATTTGGTTAGAAACTTTAAAAAAATATTTGAAAAGAAAAAAAAAATGAAATATGAATAAAATATACTTATATTTTATTTAGAAAAGATTTGGGATGTTCTAAATAAGGCTAAGTTTGGGATATATAAAATAATCTAAAAAGTCAAAAGTTACTTAAAAAGTTAAAAAGTTAACACTATTTACCAAAAAACAAATGTTTTATAACTCAGATCAAATTTTTTTCAAAAAAAAAAAAAATTTTTTTTTTTTTATTTTTTTTTTCATTTTTTCATAAGTTAATTTAATCCAAATATCTATATTTTCATTTTTTTTTTTTATCAAAAAAAAAAAAAAAAACAATCAAAAGTTTGGCCTAAGTATATTTTTTTACTTTTTATATAAAAAAAAAAGTGTAAAAAAGTAGAAAAAGTTGATAGAAAAGTAGAGATGAGATATTGATAGATGTTAATTAATGTGACACAAATAAATATATGTATGCAAAAAAATGTATTTTTTTAGTGCATGCCAAACAAATACTTTGGTTTCATATACTTTTTTTTTTTTTTTTTCTTTCTAAATTTTTTCTCAAATTTCCTAACCAAATACAAGATAAATGTATTGTGATTATAAAATAGGTGGTATCTATAATTTTGAGTTGAGTAATTAAAAAATATAAAAGAGTAAAATAATTTAAGATAAATGTATTGTGATTATAAAATAGGTGGTATCTATAATTTTGAGTTGAGTAATTAAAAAATATAAATGAGTAAAATAATTTATGATTGATGGGCCAACCAATAATTTTTCCACACACAAAAAAACAAAAAAAAAAACTACAATGTTGTACTATGCATGTGAAGATTTTGCAGATTATAAAAAGGGACGTATCACACGAGTTTTGAAAAATTAATTATAAATTAATAATAAAAATTATAAATATTAATAATAAAAATTATAATTTTTTCATGAATATGTAATTGTTTTTTCAAGATTCCACCAGGTGTAACTACCCACTAAATACTACATACTCACAATATTTACCCAAAATAATAGGAAAAATTGTAATTTTGTGCATATTTTTTAAAAAAGAAATCAAATGAGTTGTAAATTTTACTAACTTTAACAATTAAAATTATAATTTTTTTCATGAATTCGTAAATATTTTGTAACGATATCACTAATTTACTTTTTTTTCAAAATTATATCCAAATTCATTTCAATAGCACTTCTACATTCTAAATAAATTTCTCGATAAATTTTCTAAATAAGTGGACTCTAATCAAGTCATTGTTTTGAGTTTGAGAATACATGAACATGAAACATCAATGTAAAGAAATGTCAATCAGTGTTTGGTTTGAGTTTTCTGGATTAAGTTTTTTTTAAATTAATTTTTTTGATTTTCGTATTTTTTTTATTTTTAGTGAATATTTTTAAAATTTTAAATATTTTTTTTTTTTACTTTTTTAGATGCACCTTACTTAGATGTATCTAAAAAATAAAAAATTTGTAAAAAAATATTTTAAAAAATTAATAAATACATAAAAATATAAAAAATGTATTGAATTCTTGTATTTTTTTTTTTTTTGTATTTTTAGTCTTTAGTGAATTTTTAAAAGATTTTTTTTATAATTTTTTTACTTTTTAGGTGTATTTATGTTAGGTGTGTCTAAAAAGTAAAAAATTTACTTAAAATATTAAAAAAGATCAGTAAAAATAAAAAAATACGAAAAATAAGAAAATAAAATTTTGTGAAAAATATTTTTTTGAAAAGTAAAAACAAACAAGGTGATATAATTATTAAAAGTTTAAAAGTCACTTTATTGTTCGGGATAAATTACACTAACCCTAGCAATGAGTATTGAGTTTTAGAAAGTCAATAATAATAAAATGATATTTTGATTAAATACTTTGACTAGTAGTATTAGTGGAAATACTCTTATCATGCTAATTTATTGGGTTTTGTTTTACATAATCAAAATTCTATTATTATTTATTACATGTCATTTTAATCTTTTTAAAAAAATTATTGGTATATTTTTTGCTTTAAAATAAAAATAGAATCAAATGGAGTAAACCATTCACTGGAAAGTATCTAGAAACTCAGCAATAGGAGCTCACTTTCTGCAGGGAGAGTCCAACACAAAACCCAAAGTTCAAAAAAGCTTCAATCATCAACTCTACAACCATGCACTTCCATAAAACCCCTACTGTGCAAAGCAAACCACTCAATACCCATATCACAATGTTTGTTTGAGTTTCCTCATAAATAAATAAAAAAAGTTTGTTTGAGTTTTCATAATTAATTTTATTTTTTATTTTTTAAAAAAATTAAATATTAGTTTGCAAGAAAATATACACAAAATAGATTTTGAAATTAAAAAATTATTTTTATTATAAACAAGATGAGGGAAATGTTGAAAACAACCCTAATACTGTGTTTGGTTGGGGAATTTTGGGAGAGATTTGGAAAGGAAAATAGAAAAAGTAGGTGAAATGTAAATAAAACATGTCTATATTTCACCTAGTTTCACACACCTTTTCCCTTTCCCTTTCCAAATCCCTCCTCAAATCCTCCAACCAAACACAAATGTATAAAAAAATATTTATTTTTTAAAATATGTGAAATTTATATTAAAATTATAAATATTTTGACATTATAGCAAGAGCCAAAAGATAAAATCATTTATGTGAAAATATATTTTTTTAATTTTTTATTTATTTCACAGAACTAAATGTTTTGGTTTTTGGTGGTGTTTGGGAAGCAACATCCCAAATTTTTTATCTCATAAAAACCACTAAAAGACAAGTTTTGCAAAATCAAAAAAAACACATCCAAACAAAATATCACATCCAACCCCATAATCATTTCACTTTTTTTTTCTCTCACATCACATCATCCAACCACATAAAAAAATCTTTAAAAATTCCAAAAAAAAAAAAAAATTTAAAAAAACTAATATAAAAATACTAAAAAAAAACACACTTTGTCTTTGTTTTTAAAAAAACAAATTTTTTAAATACTCAACAACCTCACTCCCAACAAAAGCAAAGCAGAGAGGAAACAAAAATCATCATTGTATCTCTGCAAAACCCTTGAACTAAAACAGCAATTTTCACAGTTCCAAAACTCTTTTGACACATCTCCATGCACAAGTAAACTACTGCTAAGAAATAACTGCATTTTGGTCAATGTACAATGTACCATACCATCCACACACTGAAACCCTAATTCTCTTTTTCTCTCTTGATACTCTTGATACTACACTAGTCTATGTTTCAGAACCATGATGATATTCTACCAAATCTTGAGCCTGTAAATGTTAGATTTCTCTTTGCTGTGGTACAGAAACCCTATTTTGGAAAACCCACCCAAGATTCTAACCAAACTTTAATGTTGGAAATTTTCATTCTATTTTTTTAAATAAAATTCTCAAGAAAAAAAATCTTTACAAAACATATTTTTGACTTAAAATAATGTGTTAATAATATTTTTACAATTATAAATTATACTAATAATAAATATTTTGACTTAAAATTAAAAAGCCATAAAAGGCCACGTGAGTATGATTTTTTGTATAGAAATATAATCAATGTGCTTAGTTTGAGTTTTTTAAATTAAGTTTTTTGAAAATTGAGTTTTTTTATTTTCGTATTTTTTTTGTTTTTAGTAAATATTTTTAAAATTTTAAACATTTTTTTTTACTTTTTTATATATATCCAAAAAGTAAAAAAATTTGTGAAAAAATATTTTAAAAAATTAATAAATACATAAAAATATAAAAAATATACTAAATTCTTGTATTTTTTTATATTTTTGGTATTTAGTAAATTTTTAAAATATTTTTTTTACAATTTTTTTATTTTTTAGGTGTATTTATGTTAGATGTGTCTAAAAAATAAAAAAAATTGCTTAAAATGTTTTAAAAAATCAGTAAAAACAAAAAAAAACGGAAAATAAGAAAGTAAAATTTTCTGAAAATTGTTTTTAAAAAAATGAAACTAAGATTGCACAGCAGTACCTGATTTATAAATACAAGTTATCATAAATTTATTTTGAAAATAGAAAAATTATACTTTGTACAATATTATTATGAATAATTAATTCCAAACAATTAACATTTTAAAATTTTATTATTTAAAATAATACTAAAAGTTCAAAAAATTTACTTAATTTTATTTTAAAACATCAATTTATAACTCATATTCATTATATATTTGGACCCTACATTACACAATTAATTTCAATCACACGAACACATTGCGGGTAAAAATATAGCACGATTTTTGTGGGTTAATAGAATTTCCATAAGAAAAACAACATTTCAGTTTTATAATGAAAAGATAATCTACTTTTCCGTACCAAAATAATAATTTCTTATTTCATTTTTTATTGTTTTAAAATATTAATTTCTTTTCAAAAATCAAGAATTAAAATAACACGATTTTTTTATTTGACTCTTCTAATCTATATTATATATTAAGCAAAAGGGGATTTTTAACCCCAAGCCTAGTAGAAGCTCAAATCTCCCAATCTAAATTTCTTAATTTTTTGATTTAAAAAAAAAAAAAACCTTACCATTTATTAACTTCTCCCAATTCCCAAATCTTATAATCATAATAACAATTTAATGCATTAAGAATAAGCATAAAAAAAATCTTTAAAATCCAACACATGAATTCCTTAAAAAGTCCCAACACATACGATTATTATCCCTTATAATAACACTTTAATGCATTAAGAACAAGCATAAAAAAAAATTCTTGAAAAATTCAACATATATGATGATTATCAAAATATTAAACTTTAATATAATATAATAAAAAAAGACATTTAATTCCTCGAAAAGTCTAACACATATGATTATTATCAAAATATTAAACTTTAATATAATATAAAAAAGGGAAAAAAAAAGACATTTAAAAAGAAAAAGAAAAAATGAAGACATTTAAAAATCGCAATTCACATATATAGATAATTGTAAACACAATCCATGCATAACACGGGTGATATGCTAGTTTATTAGTTATGACAATTGATATTTCTAAAAAAAAGTCTAAGGGTATTTTTAAAAATTTTATACTTTTGAAGTATAATAATTATACTATCTAAAAAAAAAAAGTTGAATTTCCTAAAAAATGCTAAAATATTTTGGGATGGAAGAAGTTTTTTGGGGGGAATCACATGTAGGTGAAAGTTGGGGAAAAAAATTACAAACATATGTGGGTGCAAGTAGGGCTGAGTAAGGAATCTGTGAAATCCGTAATCCGATCCAGTCCAGTCCAAATAGGTTTGGATTGGTTTTTTGAATCCGTGGTTCGGTTCCGGATTGAAGAATTAAAAATTTGTAGTCCACGGATTGGTTCCGGATTGAACTCCACGGTTCCGGATTTGAACTGATCCGAACCGTATACAAATAGTCTATATTTTTATTATACATCCTCTCTCATAGTATCTTCTCTTATTTCATATAAAACCTAAACTCAAACATAAACTCGCATAATATCTTCTTTTATTCCATATAAAACCTAAACTTAAACCTAAACTCGCATAATATCTTCTTTTATTACTTTTGTTTTTTAGTTTTTAGTTTTAATTTGTAATGGTCTAAATACTTATGGTGAAACCAGTTTCTTATAGTTGTTTAAATTCTAGAACAGTATGTCGCTATTATAGAAAGACATGTTGCTATTGTGAAACTAATATAGCGCTATATTTATGTTTTTATGAAATTAAAGTATTATATATATATTTTTTTGCTATTCAATTATATGAATCCGTGGTCCTAAATCGATCCAATCCGTGTTTAAATGGATTGGTTCGGATTAGTTCCATGATTTAAACGGATTTGATTGGTTTTAATTTTTCAGGAACCGTAAATAATGGATTGGTCCTGATTTTATCCCAATCCGATCCAATCCGGACCATGCTCACCCCTAGATGCAAGTGTGTCTGTGGTGGCGTGTAAATAAAAGGCTGCGGGAATACAAGTGTCACTTTCACCTCTCTATGTATTGATAATTTTTTTATTCAATTCTCACTTGCATGTAGTTTTCCTAAGTTTTTTCATGATGATGCAAAATGGTTAAAATAGTCAATAAAGATTAAAAAAAATACTTAAATAATTAATAAAATAAAATGTCACATCTTATCCAACAATCAATTATTTTGCCCCTTACAATTACCTATTCAACTACAAAAAAAAAATAAATAAATAAAATCATTCAAAACACAATTTTTTCATCTTATAAAATAATTAAAAAGTAATTAAAATAATCAATATCCAAAAAATTCTATACATCAGACTTGTATCAATTTTTTTAAACTTATAATACAATTACTTTTAAACTATGGATTTGGTTATGGTGTGCAACTTATACCTTACACCTTATACCTTACACTTACAACTTACACTTACACCTTTTGTGAAAAATTAAACCTTACACTTACACCTTTTTTGAGGTTGCACACCATACACCTTACACTTACACCTTACACCTTACACCTTACACTTACATCTTACACTTACACCTTATACTTATACTTACACCTTACACTTACACTTTTTGTGTAAGTGGCACATGGTGTGCACTTGCACACTTAAAAAAACTCCTTAAACTATTTACGCTTCATTTTGAGATGTGGATTGATTTTTTAGTTTTTTGAATTTTTAATTATTTTATTTTAGAATTAAAAAAATCGTTTAGGTTGACTTTTTAAATTTTTATGAGAGAAAAAATAAAATAATTATAATTTAAATATAATATAATATTTTATTAATTTTTTAATTTATTTTACCTTTTTATGATTAAAAGAATCTTCAATCTCGTTTTAGTCCATTGCAATTTGTAAAATAAGTGCTCGTTTGGTTAATAGTTTGGGACTAAAAAAAAAGTATAAAAAAACAAAATATGCTATATAAGTTAATAAAATAAAATATTACTTTTTATTCATAATTATTACATTTTTTTTTTAAAAAGTCAAAAAAGTCCCAGAGTAAAAACCATCGTTTGACAAACTTGACATTTTGATTTTTTGACTTTATTAGCCTAAAACTTTTTTGTTCATTTGGCTTTCTTTTTGGTTTCTTTGACTTTTTTGTATTAAAATAACAAAATTGCCCTCTACTTAAAATGGTGCTTTTTTGACTTTTTGTTCGTATATAGGTCAATTTAATAATTTTATATCAAAAATTAAGTGTTTTGTCATTTTATGATTTTATAACTTTTTTTTTTATCTTTATATGCTTATTTAGTCCCAACTCAAAAATCAAACTAAAACTAAAAAAAATCCCAAATTAAAAATATTAATTATATTAATCAATGTCAAACGGGCCTTAGGTGTGATGAAAAGGTGTCCAAAGGGCACGCTTACTGAATCTCTCACCTGAAAAGGCATGAGAGAGAGAGAGAGAGAGAGAGAGAGAGAGATTCAAAAGTAGGGAAGGAGCTTGTCTCCCGTCTTTAATCAAATTATACGGTGTTGTTTAGTTTATAGGTAGTGACAGAATTAATAAATTAAATTAGAGGAGGTATTTATTAATTATAATATTAAAAAGTTTTATAAAAATATTTTACATAAATTTTTATCATTGACTTAAAGAAAGATTAAAAAAATATATATTATTTGTAATTAGTGTATCATAGACAATATTAAAAAAAAAACTCATGAATATAAAGTTTTAAAATAAATTATATAACGATAAAGTAATTTTTTTATACAAAATTTGTGTAAAAATTCAATATAATAGTCATACAATATCATCATTCAATAAATTCAATATAATGTGTAAAAATTCAAGGGGTACTTACCAATTAGTCTTGTTAACTAGACTTATTTACCTACAGGTCCTAACTAATAAATTTAACACTATAAAAATAAGAGAGTGATAAATTTATCACTAAAAATTTATTCATAAAACAAAAAGACTGATAAATTTATCACTATAAAATTATTCATAAAAAAAAAAGACTGATAAATTTATCTTTATCACTTAATAAATTATATCAAATAGGACTTAATGGGTAATAAGTCTTCAAAGTAGGACCTATTGGGTAATAAGTATCCAAAGTAGGACCTATTGGTAGTTTACCCAAAATTCAATGTATTTGTTGGAGTATATTAATTGAATATACTAAAAATTCAATGTAAAAATTCAATCTATTAACTAACAATATTAATTGAATTTTTTAAATAAACACATGGAGGATGAACTCTATATGTCAAATGTAACTAACAATTCAATAAATTCTATATTTCATTGAGATAAATTATGTTTACATGTCAATAATGATAGACAATACTATTATATTAGAATTTTCATAGATAATTGACGGGTCGTTCAACACACCAAATATAATCATTAAACTATACCAAATTCTATTAGAATAATGGCAAGTCCAGGTATCGATCCACAGGGACTATTGTGAAATTAAACTAATTTAATTGTCAAATTCCTAAATTAATTTTGATAAAAAGATTGGTTGTTTATAACCTAATTTAATAACGAATAAATTAAACTAAGGAATTAAATTATCAATAATAAATAAAATTAGGTTTACTGAATTGGGAAAAAAATCCTAGGATAGAGAATTCACCACTAACCACATAATTAGAGTTTTCAATTGAAATCAATTATGCTATGGTTTGAACGAATTAATGCTTCGCAACTACAAGCTCAAAGCATTTAACAAGAAGATCATCACATTCAATGTACGAGCACGAACCATCTCAAGTAATACGAATCGTTCGCCCTAAACTAAGGTAGTGATACGACTCGTTCCTCGTAGCATGGTTCGTCTCATACCTTGAATGTGAAGGAATAGAAAACTCATGTATGGATAATATTCAATAATCACAGAAAGTCAAATATTCGAAGAGATAATGAAAAATATAATAAAAAAACTTCTAAATCACCATACAAATGTTCAAACCTTTACATAATTAAAGATCAAAAAGAAAACAAAATAATTACATAGCTAGGGTTTCATCAAAACCCTAGAAAAGACGACTAGCCACTCATGGATGAGTGGAAAGAGGAAGAAAATGAGGAAGAAACCTCCATAGAAGTGTCCTTCAAGCTTTGGTAGAATATCCTCTCTCTGAAACCCTAACCTCCCTCTTTAGGTCAAAACAATTTCAGAACCCTAGAAAAGCCTTTTTCCTTTTCTTTTTATACTTCTACTCACTTCCAAACAGGTTTAAAACATCAGTTTGACTTTTTCAGAAAAAGTCAACTCTGTCCAAATTTTGTCTTTTTGTCCATTTTATGCTCCGACAATGTACAACCTGATTGACATTCAACACACATAAAGTATACGGTTTGACCAGCAAGTGAAGTTAAGAGATTCTAATTAACGGCCTCAATGATGTACATTTCGGCCTTAATCACATCCCCCAACTTACTACTTGCTAGTCCTCAAGCAAGTAAAATAAAATAAAATTAAACAAAATCTATCTATTTCCTCTTTTGTGGGAAAACGGTTGCATTTAGCATATGCAACAAGCCTTTAAACCACAAGGTTATCCCAAGTAGACGAGTAAAGTCTCGTGAGGGTTTTTAGAAATGATACCCACAAACATTAACATATTCATATATACTTAATAACAAATGACCACAGTACTCCACCTAACAATTAACTTATGTGCCACTACAGTGTGATATTGAGACATAATAAGTCATTAAAGACACAGTGGACAAGCATGAAGGAACCTATTGAGTCAAAACCACAATTCAGTTAATACAAAAGTAAAGTTCTCTATACTTGTGCATGTTAGTAGACAAGTCATGAGTACCTTCGGTGTAAAGTGCAATCTCCATATTAGTTAACTGTCCACTATAATAGCCCAGTGTAACTCATAATAACACCCAACATATACAGAAAAACTAACTTGTTGCAGCCAAGATTCTCAAAAGTGTTTTTTATTTTTTTATTTTTTTATTTTTATGACTGTGCAATGTCCTGATCCATTAAGCTTTATAATCAACCCATGTAGCAAGTTTTGGGTCAATGACTCCCAAACCAGACGGTTTTAGGACATTAGGTGTAGAGACACCCGTACGGGCTTAATAACTTGAGTTGAAAAGGCTACGAACCCGAACTAGTCATTCTTCTTATTTTTCCTTAACTGTGCAATATCCAAGTCCCTTAAGCTTTCTAATTAACCCATGTAGCAAGTTTTAATAATGCCTCCCAAACCAAACGGTTTTAGGGCATTAGGTGTAGAGGCACCCCTACGGGCTTAATAACTCGAGTTAAAAAGGCTACGAACCCAAACAAGTCAAGTGTTTTTTTTTTTTTTTTTTTTTTTTTTTTTTAAGAATCTTGGCTCCTCATTTATTTTTTTCTGCAACTCTAGCTATTATCAATGATGTACACTAGGGACTATAATAAAAAAATCACCGCTATGATAGTGTGTTCATGTAAATTAAGGCATACTCATGACAAGTGTACTAATACCACAAACACTGACAACTCTTCTCGTGCAAACATCGCATGCAAGTATCTACCCAATAAACCCTTTTCATACAAGTCTACTATGATCTCCAATTAACATATGCAAATATCATCACCATACTAGTAACAAGTCACATCAAGTGAAGTAATGCAATCAAGTGAAACAGGTATAAGCATGAATTATGAGCCAGATAGAAATGCACAAAAGAAAATATAACCTTCATCCCCCAACTTGAATATGACATTGTCCTCAATAGAAAAGTAAAGAGAAATGAGAGAATATTACCAGAATTGTAAGTGCACATCCAGGTAGGCAGAGAGAAACATATACACACCTTTTTTTTTGGAAGAAAAGAAAGAGCTAAAAAGAAAAATAAAAATAAAAATAAAAGAGACAAAGCAATATACAAAGTGTACTACGGGAAGCCAAGGTGGTGGTGGTGGCAGAAATGCCGACCTCTGCCTTTTTGGAGGCCCGAGCAGATACACGTTCGACTCATAGCCTGCACACACCAAAAGCAAATAAACACAAAATCGTAGAACCAATCATGAGAATAAAATAAAATATGAAAGCACAAGTTGGCCCACTAATGTCCCACATGCAATTCCCCCTTCTTCTTTTCTTTTTTTTTTTTTTTGTAAATAAAAACGAAAATAATTAAATAAATGAATAAAAAATGACCTTAAATTAAATTAACTAAATTATAAACTAAATTAAACTAAACTAAACTATGAATAAAAAATGACCTTAAATTAAATTAACTAAATTATAAACTAAATTAAACTAAACTAAACTATAAAATAGCTAAACTACAAAAGAGACTAAAGTATAGAATAAAATAACCTAAACTAACCGATTTTTTTATTTATTATTTATTATTTTTTTTTATGAAAATAGAAAATAAAAATAAATAAATAAATAACTAAATAAATAAAACGTTTTGTTTAGAAAAAATTATAAATAAAATAAATGTATATTTATTTATTTATTTTTAAAATTTATTTACTTAAATAAATTAAAAATGAAATTAAAAAAATAAAATAAAAGAATAATAAAAAGAAAACTAAAACAAAACAAAACATTTTTGGTTTTTATTTTTTGAATAGTTCCGCACCACTCACGCACCTGCTTTTAAAGCAGGGTGCGATTTGCCATTCATCCAATTTTCCGCATGCGGGCCCAGTCGCACGCGTGCAATTTGCCCTCACAAGATTTTTTTTTTTTTTTTGTCGCTATCCCAAGACGCAGTGGCCCAAGCCGCACATGCGCTTGGTCAACGCACTCTACCGCCCGTATCTGCTTATTAAGTAGGGGGCAACTATTTTCAAATTCACAAATTTTTTTTTTTTTTTTGATGTGTAATTGTTTACAATTGAACATGTATAACAACAAAAAAAAAAAAAAAATTTTGAATTTTTTTTAAAAAATTGAACAAGTATAACAACTATATTTTTTCTATTTTTATTTTTTATTTTTTATTTTTTAACTAACTCTCAGCACCTAACAAAAGGCACCAGAGTTATGGCATAAAGTTGTCACTTCAGAATCCCCCAAGTAATAAAACCCAGCGTAGTTTATAGCCTTCAGGCTAGTACAACCCAAATATACTTAACCATTTCTACCTTCAATTGACATCCGAAATAAATATAGCACATAAGAACATAACGGAATGCCCACTAAAGGTATAATCTTCACGCGAAAACCACGGGTACTACTTTTCTCCATAACTGTGTTTGTAACTTTCCCTATTCTCTAACAGGGTGACAGACTAGGTTGATTCGGTATCCAGAATCGAGGCGCATAAAGCTACTTCAACCTATGGGCCGCCATACGTAGTTCAAGCCGAGGTAGTTTTGAAGTAATCTCCACACCCCTAGGTATTTAAACCGCACTCTAGTCTCTAAATCCCAAACCTTTGTGTTATAGGCTTTGCCATTCGAACTCTAGTTTCCACCGCCTCGCTTGGTCTCCTAGGAACTCACTACAAACACTTAGGTGGCTATACTGCATCGCCGATGCCTTTCGGGCACGGCTAACACCAAAGGAATTATACCTTTAAAGGATTTAAAGTCTCCTAGATGCAAATAAAGCATAACGAGAATAAAGAAAAATAGAATAGCATAGAAGGGAAAGAAAAGAGAATAAGAAATCAATCTATCAATCATAATAAAATGGGTCCATCAAACCCCTGGGTAAAGGAAAATGATCCTTTCTAGTCGAAGAATTTACTCTCCTATAATCAATGCACACTCGCCGCCCAAAGAGTGGTTCATGGGAACTAACTCTCCCTCATTCTCAACAACTGGTGATGCCCGATTTCTTGGGCACCACTTGTGTGGGACTCATCCACTTGTTATCCGAGATGGGGTATATAATACCAAGATCCAACAATTTTAATACCTCATTTTTCACCACCTCTTTCATGTTAGGATTCACCATTGTATTTCGCAGAAGGTTTGGTGTCCTCCTAGGTTATATAATGCATGCACATCGAGGATCTATCCTTTTCAAATCCGCCACCGACCACCCTATAGCACTCGATGTGTCCAACAATCTTCATTGCCAGCAAGTCAAAACCGACTAATCAAATCGACACTTCCTAATTGCCAAGACAATTTATAATAACGGTAAATTAGTGTATCTATATTGACGAAATTGTTAGACATCGAGTGCTTGAGTTATTGCCCATGGATTCAAGAGTTCATCAAGTTTACATCGAGAGTTCAGACCGGATGCCTACAGACCAAAGATCGAATGGTAGTGCCTATCATCCTCGTGACAGATGGACACGAAAGGACCATCCAGACATTTAGAGGACCAGAATCGAGAATGTGGTAGAGGACTTTCGTGAAAACTCTTATTGAAAGTCATTTACCTCCTCAACTCGACCAATCGAATATCAAAATTTATCAAACCGAAAATGAGCTCAGACTAAGCCTCTGAAGAGTCCTCTACAAGAATGGAGGGCCATGTAGATCTCAAACAACCCAAAAGACCCGCCCATATGGCGTTTACGAACCATTGAACCGCCAAGAATCCGAGATTATCAAGGCCCGTAACAAGAAAGGGACAAAGAATACAGAGTATAGGGCCATGGCGAAACTAATACAATGACCAATAAACCGATGATCCAATGCAAGTGGACAATCATTGTAGAACTAAGACATGGTTTTTCATATGTATTGAATCAATGATCAAATTGCATACAAGATGGTCTACACATATACAATCATTTGGAGTGATTTAATCCTATTAAACTAAATACGGTTTAGCCAAGATATACTTGAAAACAGTACATTTAAAGCAGATTCAAGATCTGAAAATTCACCCGCTAAGCCATAGCTTGCTTAAGCTCGAACCTCGCCGAGCGAGGCCAATTGTTGGCTTGAAAATTGGCATTTGATTTTGCAACCCATCGCATCCTAGCATTCGCCTAGCAAAATTGAAAAGTGCCTAAATCGATTAATAGACATCGCATCCTGAGCTATATAGCCCAATCTCTGTGAGTAACAGATTCATAAAGAGGTTAATGGTTATAAATATCCTTAAAAAGATATGAAAATAGTTCATTAATTGAAGATACCATCATTATGCTCATATGTGGCATCCATTAGCATTGCAAAGATAAGATATTCAAGAGGTTTCCTTGAAATACCGAATAATCATTGATGGCCATCATTATCAAGAAATGAATGTCCATCGAGAAGGCATTGATTCAGAAATCCTTCGAAATAAAGATTAAAGATCTTGTATGAATTGATTTAAGGATTAAGTCCTCAGATCGACTGCTTGTAAACGATTGACATAGATTCATATCAATTAACGGATTTGAACTGTATGAACGCATAAAATGTTTTTGACATACGTCTTTTCACAAATTTTAGTGGACACTAGTTACTTATCGCTTTTGGCTTCCGCCATAAACCCATAGGTCGGGGTCGCGACGCAAATAGCCTCAGTCGCCAACCCTACTCAATTAACAGATCGAACACACACTAAGCTACACAGTTGGGGGAAGATAATAACTTAATCCCTAATTTGCCTCGATGTGTTCTACATCTATATCCTCACTAAGATGCCTTAAACTAGGCCTAAGAATGCCTAGGATGAAATGAGGATGCAAAGATGCACTTAGAAAACATTTTCAGATTTTTCAGTGAAACAGAGTCCCGCTCGAGCATGTCTTTCCCCGCTCAAGCGAACATACAGACAAAGTTTTCCGCTCGAGCGTCACTTCCCACGCTCGAGCGTAATGCAAAACATGGCAAAAGTATTGGATGCTCGAAAATCACGCTCGATGGGCGCTCGATAGCCGCTCGAGCGTAAGACACAAGGTCTCGCTCGAGCGTCAATTCTTCCACTTGAGCGGACTTCAAAACAGTGCAAAGTACTGGGAGCACGAATTTCACACTCGAGCGCCAATAACCCCGCTCGAGCGTGAGTTCAAAATCTGGAATTCCCAGATTTGAACCTCAAGCTCAAATTTAACTTTTAGCAACTCAAAACTCGACCTCTTGGGCCCAATTTCTGGAAAACACTTGTAAATACATAGAATAACATGATTCAAAGCTCAATTTGTAAAATCAAGGCCCAAGGGTAGCTCAATTAAATCCAAATTCAAACCAATTTTCATGGACATGAAGAACATGCAAACATGCATGAATTTAAACCATTTTAAAGCTTCAAACTCTTGCTCTAATGAGCCAATTCTTTTCAAAGCAAGATGAAATCAATGTCCATTGTAAAATTATGAACATGCATGAGGAATTAAGAGCTACAACCACAAAACGCCAATATATATACATGTATGCAACAATTAAGCTTCAACACCACAATTTGAGCTATAAATTGGCTCTAGACTCAACCTTGCTCTAAACCATGCAAGAATCAACTCAAAACATAAACAAGAAGACAATTGTAATAACCTCACACTGCTTAATCGATTAATGGACATTAATTACCGACATCGCTAAATTAAGACCGATAATTGAATTGATCGAAATACTAAACCGATCGACCGAGATCCGAATCAATTGATTGCTCAGATTCCGTTGAATTGCATTTTATCTGTTTGACTGTTTAATTATCTGTTTAGTTCTTATGTTTAAACTATTAATTGAAGGCCTTATCGGCGGGCGAATCCAAAATTGATTGATGTTCCATGATCAGTAGAATTTATGTGATTTTATGGTAAACATTAATTGAAAGATGATTTAGTATGATTAAACCGAATTAAATTCAATTGAATTGTGCAAATTTCATGAATTAGGCTAATTACCTTTTTGCCACCACTAGTGGGCCATTATCTTGGACCATACTTGAACTTCCTTACACTTAAACAAACATTTCCTCAGCTTTATTTTGCTGACCAAGAGAGCTAGTGAGAGAGAAATTGAGTTTCTTCTTGAGAATTGCTTGGAGACTTGGAGATTTGGAAGAGTAATTGCATATTTGAGCTCCTATACCTCTAATTCAAGACCTAAGGTAGCATAACTACCCTTTTGTTTGTAATTTTGTTAGACTCTTGCATGATTTAGAGCTAAGTTGAAGTCTAGAGCCAATTTATGACTTGTAATGTTGTATTGAAGCTCAATTGACGCATGCATGTGCATATTGCTAAGTTTTGAGGTTATAATCCTTCATTTCTCACATGCATGTTCACGTTAGTGTTAAAGACCATGTTTTCGTCTTGAATTTGGAAGAATGAGCCCATTTGTGCATGAAATGGAAACTTTGATTTGATTTAATTACATGCATATCACTTTGTAGCATGCTCATGCATGTTCATGAAAATTTGGTTTGAATTGGGTTTGTTTGAAACACCCTCGGGCCTTGATTTTATAAGTAAGCTTTAAAATCATGTAATGTTATGTGTTTACAAGAGTTTTCCAGAAAATTGGCCCAAGAGGTTTGGATTTGGAGCATCAAACTTGAGTTTTAAACTTGGAACTCAAATCTGGAATTTCCAAATTTTGGTCGTCCGCTCGAGCGGGGGAGGTGTGGCTCGAGCGGGAAAATCGAGCTCCCAAAGATCTTGCATCAGACAAAGCCCGCCGAGCGGAGGAAGTTGCACTCGAGCGGAGGACTGGATGACCCGCTCGAGCGGGCATCGAGCTGAGATTTCACCTATCCAGTACTTTTTGGTCCGCTCGAGCGGGTAAGTTGACGCTCGAGCGGGAACCGTTGTTTGCATGTCTGCTCGAGCGGGACTCTGTTTTTCTGAAAATTCTGAAAATGTTTTCTGAACACATCTTTGCATCCTCATCCCATCCTAGGCATTCTTAGGCCTAGTTTAAGGCATCTTAAAGAGGACATGGATGTAGAACACACCAAGGCAAATTTAGGGATTAAGTTATTATCTTTCCCAACTGTAAAACTTAGTGCGTGTTGAATCTGTTAACTGTATAGGGTTGGCATCCCAAGGAGACGCTCTAGTTCATCAGTCCGTAACTCGTGAGTAACAATTGTGTAAAGATATGTTCAAAATGATTATCTTCAATATTGAATCGAATCACATCGAATCGATATCGCATCGAATGAATGTATGTCCTATATTCGTAACGCATCAGGCATCCTTAGCACCTACATCGCTTATCAAGGATCAGAGATCTTTGTCGGTTCCCTCGTGGGACCACTTCATCATCGATTGATGGCCATCATTACTGTTCGGTCTTTTAGACCTATTGTTACTGTTATGCTAATAGATGTACCACATATGATCAAGCATCGATCAACAACCGATTATCGATCAAATGAACTGTTTTCACTACTGTAAGGACATTCATTCTAAACCTCTTTACGCATTATGTTATTCACTGGGTTTTAGCTCACTGCTCATATATATATATATATGTGTGTAGGTGTACAGGCACCGGATCAAAGCTAGAGGCGTCGGGGTAAACTCCAGTTTTGTCAAGCCAACCAATGTGCCTCACTGTGAGGTTCCGAGCCTGCCAAGCTATGGCTTAAGGGGTGTTTTTATTTCCTCGTCTATCTCTGTACCATTTTGTAACACCGTGATAGACCAACGCTTTGTAATCATCGCTCATCGGGGTTTAAGTCCCTATTCTGACTGGTTATATATGATATGCATACTGTTTTGTACTGTTCTGTATAAATGTATGAAAAATCTTTTGGCATACAGACTGTCACAGCTCATTGGACATTGTTTATTTACTGTATTGGCTTCCGCCAAGCCCCTGTACTTTGTATTATTGTATTATCATAGTGCCTTCAGAACCTAGGGTTATCGCCTACATTTGCTAAACCCATAGGGCGAAGTTTGGTCGTGACAACAATAAATCTACCTTAAGTCTTGTAGTTCAAGAAGGAGCTCAAATATGCAATCTCTTCTACAATTTCTTCAATTCTCCAAGCAAATTAACAAATTGAACTCAATTCTCTCACTCTCTTTCTTGGTCTGCTTGTGCAAGAAAAGGTCGATGAAATGTTTTGTCTAGGTGTGATAAGGCTCCAAACAATGTATAGGTAATGGCCCACTTCTATGGCAAAATGGTAATTAAGCCAACTCTTGAAATTAGATTATTTTAATCTAATTCAATCATACCAAATCACTTTTTAGATAATTACACCATAAAATCACATAAAATCTAATTAACACGTAACATCAATCGATTTGATTCTACGATAAGGCCTTCAATTGGCTTAAACGTAAAAACGTGAACAGTAATCAAACAGCAATGATAGACATGCAATTAAATGATATACTCAATTAATTCTTCCAAATTTCAACGATCGCTCAAGATTTCAATTACTTGATTATCAATCATAATCGGTTTGGCAAGAATCAAGAATTAATTCCAGAATCGCAAGTAGGTCATTACAAAAGCCTCCTCCACAATCTCGTCCACAACATCCACTAATAAGCACTCCTCTTTCTCATGAGGTTGTTGGGATGCTTGGAAAACATTAAGTTTCACTTGCATGTTGCCAAATGAAACTTCCATAACCCCGGTCTGACAATTGATGCATGCATTGGCCGTAGCCAAGAAAGGTCGACCTAAGATCACCGGGATTTGTTTCTTAGAACTGGCTACCGGTTCCATATCTAATACCAAAAAGTCAACAAGGAAGTAGAACCTATCAACCTTAACTAGCACATCCTCAATCATGCCACATGGCACTCTGAGGGACTGGTTAGCCAATTGAAGAGTGACAGTAGTGGGCTTCAACTCGCCAAGCCCAAATTCTTCGTACACAGAGTACGACAACAAATTGACACTAGCCCCTAAATCTAATAAGGCCCTATCAATGAAATGGTCCCCTATAATGCATGCAATGGTTGGGGCACCTGGGTCCTTAAGCTTAAGAGGCGTGTCATGTAACAAGATGGAGCTTACTTGCTCCGTGAGTAGGACCTTTTGGGACACATATGTCCTAGATTTACGCTTTTATGCATAAAGGTCCTTCGTAAATTGGCATATGATGGTACTTGCTTAATCGCCTCTAACAGGAAGGTTGATTTTACTGTACCGCTTAAAACCTCCATCATTGCCTCCATAGATGTCGCCTTCTTATTAAAAGGGGATGGTGTGTCAAGGCACTGGGGAAAAGGTGCCTTAGGCACATATGGTGCCTTGTGCTCAAGTGAAGTGCTAGGGACTAAGTCATCCCTCTTAAGTGTTTCCCCTTCACCCTTGCTCTGATTGGGTGTACCACTGTGGTCACCTTTCCTAACTCTAGTTGCATCAGACGCAACTGACTGAGGCTCTAACTCCCTACCACTTCTCAAAGCAACCACCGCCTCCACTTGCTCATGTTACTTACCATTCCCACTGGAACTCTCTGTCCCGTATTGTTCCTTAGGGTTGGTCACAGTTTGACTTGGTAATTTTCCCTCATCTCTCCGATTCATGTTGTTAGCTATTTGACCCAATTGGGTCTCTATCTTGGCAATAGAGTGAGTGTGTGAGTGAACTATCGATGCTAACTCCTTAAGTTCTAAGAGAACTTCCAACACCTGAGTCTCAAAGGTAGAGTTGTCCTGAGGAACAGGCGGGGGTTGTGGTTGCCGGTACGGTTGTTGGGGTCGATAAGGTTGCGGTGGTCGGTAGGATGATTGGTTGGCAAAATTATTGAAATTCTGCCTTGGAGGTGGAGGATTGTAAGAAGTGCCTTGTGAAGGGGGTCTCCATGAGAAATTAGGGTGATTTCTCCATCCCGAATTGTATGTGTTGGAGTATGGGTCATTACCCGGGTTGGAGAATCCTTGAGCCACATTCACATGCTCTTGGACTAACTCCGGAAATTGTGATGCCGAAGGGCACTCACTCAAGTCATGAGTAGGGCTCGCACATATAACACATGCCTCACGAAATTGAAGCTGATCTTGCTGGGTAGGGGCATGTCCCGTAGCTAATAAGTGGTCTATCTTGCGGGATAGTGCCTCTACTTGTTGGGCTAACTCTAAGTTTTGCCTGACCTCATAAATGCCCCCTCTTTTTCGGCTCCAACCATCGTTGCGGACTTGTTGGTCAAGCAGAGACGTGGTGAAGGGAATTATCACTTAAGTTCTCAAACAATTGCCATGCTTCGGCATCATTTTTAGACATAAATGTTCCACCACAGGACGAATCCACCATTTGGTGGTGCGGCTCAGTTAAGCCATAATAAAATGTTTGAACAAGTTGCCAATCAGGCACTTGGTGGTGGGGACACTGTTGGAGAAGGTCTCGAAATCTTTCCCACGTCTCATGGAATTGCTCGCCATCCATTTGAGCAAAGTTTGTTATGACTCGCCTAAGTTGGTTGGTTTTACCTATGGGAAAGTACTTCTCCAAGAACCGTTGCTGTAATTGGTCCCAAGTTATGATTGAATTAGCAGGTAAAGAATTTAGCCAGTGTTTGGCTTTATTCTTTAACGAGAATGGAAACAATCGCAACATTAAGGCCTCATTTGTAAAATTCTGGATCCTCACTATCGAGCAAATTTTCAGAAATTCATTCAAATGCTTATAAGGGTCATCATGAGTTAGTCCATGGAATGATGGGAGCATTTGTATGGTTCTGGACTTAATCTCATAATGAGCAGCAATGATGTTGGGTAATTGGATGCATGATGGTGATGTATATGCAGTGGGTGTGAAATAATCCTTAAGGGTCCAGTTAGGCACATTCGAGACATTAGGATCTGCCATCTCTAATGGCTCAACGTATGAATATGAATATTCAAGCCTAGGAACACGAGTAGAGGCCCTAAGTCTTCTAAGGGTCCTTTATAGTTCAAGGTCCAAACTCCACAATTCAGGGTGGCAAGAACGACGCCCGTGCATACACTACCCACACATACACAAAAAGTTCGATTCTATGCACTAAGTTACGAAAGCAGAATGCTAAAAGAGAAATACTCACAGCGGTTTAACGAAAACGCTTTACTCGTCTTGTGGGTGCTTGACGTGTAGACGTTGTCTCCAACTCGCAATTGAGCTTTGACTTTCGTTTAAGCACTTTGGTGTTTTTCTTGTGAGTGTTTGCTTCTGTTTACTCACTTTAGTGCCGCGGTTTTTTTATTTATTATTAAAGCTCGGCTGCGCTCTGCTTGCACTTCAATGATAGCTCCAACTTCAAACGCTCTGCACACTTAGCAACATCAAAAGCATAAAATCTTAAAATAAAAATTAAAATAAGAATGTAACTTTAAATTAACTAATTTCGCCAAAAGTCCCCGGCAACGGCGCTAAAATTTGATGAGTCGTTCAACACACCAAATATAATCACTAAACTATACCAAATTCTATTAGAATAATGGCAAGTCCAGGTATCAATCTACAAGGACTATTGTGAAATTAAACTAATTTAATTGTCAAATTCCTAAATTAATTTTGATAAAAAGATTGGTTGTTTATAACCTAATTTAATAACGAATAAATTAAACTAAGGAATTAAATTATCAATAATAAATGAAATTAGGTTTACTGAATTGGGAAAAAAATCCTAGGATAGAGAATTCACCACTAACCACATAATTAGAGTTTCCAATTGAAATCAATTATGCTATGGTTTGAACGAATTAATGCTTCGCAACTACAAGCTCAAAGCATTTAACAAGAAGATCATCACATTCAATGTACGAGCACGAACCATCTCAAGTAATACGAATCGTTCGCCCTAAACTAAGGTAGTGATACGACTCGTTCCTCGTAGCATGGTTCGTCTCATACCTTGAATGTGAAGGAATAGAAAACTCATGTATGGATAATATTCAACAATCACAGAAAGTCAAATATTCGAAGAGATAATGAAAAATATAATAAAGAAACTTTTAAATCACCATACAAATGTTCAAACCTTTACATAATTAAACATCAAAAAGAAAACAAAATAATTACATGGTTAGGGTTTCATCAAAACCCTAGAAAAGACGACTACCCACTCATGGAGGAGTGGAAAGAGGAAGAAACCTCCATGGAAGTGTCCTTCAAGCTTTGGTAGAACATCCTCTCTCTGAAACCCTAACCTCCCTCTTTAGGTCAAAACAATTTCAGAATTCTAGAAAAGCCTTTTCCTTTTCTTTTTATACTTCTACTCACTTCCAAACAGGTTTAAAATATCGGTTTGACTTTTTCAAAAAAAGTCAATTCTATCCAAATTTTGTCTTTTTGCCAATTTTATGTTCCGACGATGTACAACCTAATTGACATTCAACACACATAAAGTATACGGTTTGACTAGCAAGTGAAGTTAAGAGATTCTAATTAACGACCTCAATAATGTACATTTCGGCCTTAATCAATAATAATATTGTAGTCTCTTTATTTTTAATCAAAATAACCATTATTATTCTCATAAGCTTAAAAATGTCATTGATATTTTACTCTAAATAATATTTTTATTTAAAAGATTTTCTTTATGTTTGCAAAAAAAAATTCAAACCCAAGAGACACGTGACCCCCCTAGACCCCTGTTAGCTCCGTTCCTGCTTATAAGGGTTCATCACGGGTCCTATTTTGATAATTTGAACCTTTTAATATGTAGAACTCGTCGAGTACTATATGCTTGTAAAAAATCATATTGATCGAATATTGATAGCTATGTGATCAAATCAGTTTTGTATAAAAAAAAAAAAATTGAATGGTGAATAAATTAACGGCTGAGACAAGTGCTCCCAAAAGGAAAATGTAGGAACCACTCCACGATTCCGAATTTATTTTGAATATATTTATGTGATAGAGATTGAATTGATAAAATATTATAGAATATTTTAAAAAGTTGGTAAAAAGTTAGTTTTTGACTTTTTTTAGTTTATCTTATCTTTTTGTGAATAAAAAATATGAGAAGTGATATAACCTAAAATGAGTAAAAAATTAAAAGTTGACTTTTTACCCTCTTCACAAAAGACCCTTATATTTACATATAAAATAACAGTAATGATAGAGACCCTTTTTGTGGAGGACCCCCACAACTCCTTTTGTGATCCACACCATTCATGCTGTGGACCCCACACATACATGAGTGGGCCTCGCACATCATGAATGGTGTAGATCAGTAAGGGGGTTGTGGGGGTCCTCCTCAAAAGGGGTTTCACTCATTTTTCATAAAATAAATCTAAATTATTGATTTATTTTTTTAGATAAATTATGAATTGATAAGAATAAATTTATATTATAATTGCATTTCTCTTAAAAGTGTGGACAAAAAGCACATAGCAAAGTACCTGCACGCGAGTACTACTCTTTAAATCTTGGTCTCTAGCTATTAAATTAAAAAATATATATATAGAAAGAGAGAATAAATTATAAATATATCTTTTAAAATTTTCATAAAATATAATTGTTTTTTATAATGTTGAAAAATTATATTATATAATATCCATTCAAGTTTATAATAGCATAATAAATAAATTTTTTTATTAATAAATTATAATCTCAATTAACAATTTATAATTATGTCAAAATTTTATTTTTAATTAATAATTTAGATAATTTTATTATTGCATAAAAGAATAATTAAAAAAATGATCTTTTCAATTAGTACTATTAAATAAAAAAATTCTAACAATAAGGCCAAGTTTGACATCTACTAAATAATATAAAAAGTCAAAAAGTCACTACAACAAAAACATACTTTAGTGGCACTACACTAGTGGCATATTTTTAGAAAATGCCACAAAAAATGATATTTAGTGGCACGTTTTTAAAAAATGCCACAAAACGACAAACATAAAAGGCTCTAGTGACATTTCAATGAACAAGTGTCACAAAACTACAACAAAAACATACTTTAGTGGCACTACACTAGTGGCATATTTTTAGAAAATGCCACAAAAATGATATTTAGTGGCACGTTTTTGAAAAATGCCACAAAACGACAAACATAAAAGGTTCTAGTGACATTTCAATGAACAAGTGTCACAAAACTACAACAAAAACATACTTTAGTGGCATTACACTAGTGGCATAGTTTTAGAAAATGCCACAAAAATGATATTTAGTGGCACGTTTTTGAAAAATACCACAAAACGACAAACATAAAAGGCTCTAGTGACATTTCAATGAACAAGTGTTATAACACTAAAACAAAAACATATTTTAGTGACACCATACTAGTGGCATGTTCTTAAAAAATGTCACAAAAAAATATTTGGTGGCATTTTTTAGAAAAATGCCATAGAGCCACAAACATACAAGGCTTTAGTGGCATTTCAATTAAAAAAAGCGTCACTTTACTACAACAAAAATG
This sequence comes from Camellia lanceoleosa, assembly GCA_025200525.1. NCBI lineage: Eukaryota > Viridiplantae > Streptophyta > Magnoliopsida > Ericales > Theaceae > Camellia > Camellia lanceoleosa. The sequence goes on from CM045765.1 coordinate 156,405,321, forward strand.
TCACTACAACAAATTTACACTTTAGTGACACTACACCAGTAGCATGTTTTTAGAAAATGCCACAAAAATAAAAAATGTCAGGACACTAGGTAGGTGCAAATTACTTTTTATGACACTTAGGTGAAAAGTGTCATAAACAAATATTTTATAGCATTTTGAAAAATGCCACTAAGCCAAAAACTTTCCAAGCTTATAATGACATTTTTGAAAAAATAAAAAATGCCAATATATTTTTTTAATTTTTAAAATGCAGTAAATGATTAAAAATAAATGAATTAAACTTAATATACACTACACGAAAAAGCATATTCGGCGACTAAATTTCCTGACCAAAAAAATTTGGTCGCTGAAAGTATAGCTTTCAGCGACCAAAACAGCATTAGTTGCCAAAAGTAAAGCTTTTTGGAGACTAAACAATTTTAGTAGCCAAAAGTCTACAATTGGTGACTAAAACTACGTTTGGTAGCTGATTATATGAGTTTTAGTGACTAAAAAATTTTTAGTAGCCCAAAGTATAGCTTTTTGGCGACTAAAAAAATTTAGTAGCCAAAAGTCTACAATTGGCGACTAAAAATAAGTTTGGTCGCTGATTATATGGGTTTCTTGACTAAAAAATTTTAGTAGCCAAAGTCTACAATTTGCGACTAAAAATAAGTTTAGTCGCCAAAAGTGGTCATCTTTAGCCAGGAGAACTAAAATCCTATATGAATAAAAATTTTTGGTGACCAAAATTTTGGTAGTGAAAGTGCATCTTCGCCACCAAATCCGATTTTGGTCGACAAAGTTAAGTTTTTAGCAACTAAAAATAATTAGTAGCCAAATATAATTGGCGACTAAAAAATATTTTAGTCGCCAAAAGTGGTCTTTTTTATTTTGGTAGTAAATAGTTTATTTTACATAAATTATGTTCAATAAAATAATTATGTTTATACATATACTTTTATATTAATATGGATGTATGTACTATATAAATAATATATGTTGCATATATAATCATGTGGTGCTATAGAGGTGTAGTGGGAAAAGTGTGGTGTATAAGGTTTATGGTGCAGAAGGTTGGCGGTTCGAGTCTCCGCAAGAGCGGATCAAATTGTTCTACAACGAATTATCGTCATGAATGGCACTTGATAGCGTCACGAATGGTGCCTACCATGACATTAAAGTATCACTGAAAGGTTTTAATCTTGATGGTGTAATGACACTTGCAAGTGTCACTAACTCTTTTTTTAATGGCGCTTGATAGTGCCACAAATAATATCTACCATGACATTAAAATGTCATTGAAAGTTTCTACCGTGGCACTCAGATTCATCATGGCACCGATAGAAGTGGCACTTGTTCAAAATGCCACAAGACCAAAAAATGTCATTAGAAGAATAATTTTGTGGCACTTTCAAATGTCACTAAACTAAAAAAATGTTGTAGTGAGTTACTATCCTATTAAGTCACATCATCTTATTTAAATCACATCACCTCTCTAACACATCACATCAAACTCAATCCAAACCCAACCCATATAAGCCAATAAGTCAAAAAATATAATTTTTTAGAACATCTCAAACCAATCATAAATATTTTTAATTTTTTAAATTATAAAAATTAATTTATATTTTAAACAAATTTATAATTTAGGCCTCTTTTGACAAAGAAATTAAAAGCAGTTTTTTAGACTTTTAACTTTTTAAAATTATATCATATTTTAATTTTTTTACATAATTTTTTTAAAAAAATCAAAAAAATTAAAATATTAATTTTTAACCTATTTTTCAAAATAAGTCTTATCCTCATATATATATATATATATACATATAAAGAGAGAGAGAGAGAGCGCGAGGGAAGAGAGAGAGAGAGAGAGAGCACGAGGCTCGAAAAACAGAGGGGGCTTTCGCACTCACCTTTAAAAACGCCTCGGATTTCAAATGCTGGAAAAGGAAATCGCCCCCACCCCCAATAAAAACCGAATAATACTAGGTGGTTTTTGGAAAACCGATAAAAAGTCAATTTTTTTTTATTTTTTATTAATTTTGAGTCATATTCTTCTCATAACTTATTAATAAAAATGTAAAATAAGTTAAAAAAATTAAAAAGTTAATTTTTTACTAATTTTTCAAAACATTAAATATTATGAAAAAAATATCATAAAAATAATTATGAAAGATTTTTTATTATTAAATTGTATATATAAAAAAATACTATGAACTAATTAAGAAATAAAAAATCTTCATAAAATATTTCATGATATTTTTTTCATGATGATAATATTATCCATAAAAACCAAACAACCCTCCTCTCTCTGTCTACCTACGCACACAATATGCTTAATCCCGTATTTTTGTGGTGGTCATGCATGCTTCTGATTATTTTTATTCTTTTATTTTTTATTTATTTATGTTCATGCATGATCACGATGACCAACATCATACACACATACATACAAGGATGGCATTGGGACATACGATTAGCATACGATTTAGGTTGTAACTTGTATTGTATAAATTAGGAGAATTTGGATTGGAATGCTTTGTTTAAACCTGTGAAACAAATTCGTTAATTTGAATTTTCTATTTTGTTATAAATAAAATTATGTCTGTTTTATGATCATAATTTATTTAATTTATCAAATTTATCACTAAAAAATAGATGGTAATTATATTTTTAAAAATAAATTATTAAATTTTTTGGTGACAAATTTAATAAATTGAGTTAGTTATAATTATCGGATCGATCTAATTATATATATATATATATATAAAATATACAAACTGTCAAAGAAAATGCCCTGTTCTAATCATTGAAACAGAATCTGTGATGAATTTTACAGATCCAAACAACACTCTCATGGTTATCTTGATTCGGATCGTAAGATTGTAAAATTATACGACTCTAGTTGAGTTAAACAATCTGCATTGCACTAAGATATTAAATTTAATAGGATGTTAATAGGATCTTAAAGTGATTATTAGTCTTAAAATCTTGTAGAATTGCCCTACAACCCCAATCCTAAAAATAAAAAAAATAAAAAAATAAATCAATGTGTTTGGTTTAAGTTTTTTGAAAATTGAATTTTTTGATTTTCGTGCTTTTTTTATTTTTAGTGAATATTTTTTAAATTTTAAATATTTTTTTTACTTTTTTAGATATATCTTACTTAGATGTATATAAAAAGTAAAAATTTTGTTAAAAAATATTTTAAAAATTAATAAATACATAAAAATACAAAAAATGTATTGAATTCTAGTATTTTTTTTATTTTTTTGGTATTTAGTGAATTTTTAAAAGATTTTTTTTCAAATTTTTTTTTACTTTTTAGGTATATGTATGTTAGGTATGTTTAAAAATTAAAAAAATTGCTCAAAATATTAAAAAAATTCAGTAAAAACAAAAAAATACTGAAAATAAAAAAGTAAAATTTTCTAAGAAGTATTTTTGAAAAATGATAACCAAGCATAGTGAATCTTATTATTTATCTATATAAAAAATTTAACTATAAATTTTTTCAATAAACACCTATTCTAATTTATGATAAACATAAAAGATGTATTATATCAAATTAATCATTTTTCTTTAATGATTTTATATTTATTTAATATATATTATCATTATAAATAATTTATTATTTTATTTTATATTGAAAATACAATTTTACGATTCTTAATCCCATTTACAAATACCTCTTAACAATATTAAATTAAAATCCTAATTTTTTAAAAATACTTAATAACTCGAATTTGTGTGGCTCAAATGATTCGAATGTATTAAAGCGATGTCATTTTATCTCTAAAACGATATTATTTTATCTCCAAAATAATATTATTTTGAGATATTCAAACTATTCAGACCATGAAAATTCATACTACTATTTGGAAAGTGGATTTTTATGTAGGTTTTTTTAGATATAAGATATTATTGAAGAAAATTTTTTTGTGTTTGAAAATATAGTTTGATTTTTTTGTAGTTAGATGTGATGTTTGTGAGAGAAAAAATAAAATGATTATAAAATTGAATGTGATATTTTGTTTGAATATATTTTTTTAATTTTACAAAAAAATTTATCTTTTAATAAAAAAAATAAAAAAAAACCTAACTAAAATTCTTTCCAAACACCACCATTTAAACGACCTTACTCCCAAAATCCAAATTATAGATTCGAGGGAATAAATAGTGTTGGGGGCCGTTGCAGTCTGGCAGAGCAGTGCAAATTCTTCAAGTTGTGGGGAGAACTTCACGGGAAGAGAGAGAGAGAGAGAGAGCACCAAACGTTGTCTGATGTGTGTTGGTCTCTCTGCTGCTCACAAAGTACTCTGGCTTTTCTTAAATGTTGTTCCTAATGTATCTAGGGATTTTGGTTAAGTTTGGAAAGACTACATAAATGTATTTTTTTGATTTTTTATAAAATATGGGTTGAATTTAGATTGAGTTTAAAGTAATGTGTTAGAGAGGTGATGTGACTTAAATAGGATAGTGACTTTTTCAGTTTTTGATTTTTTTCTAAACATACAAAACTTGGCCTTAAATAAAAATTTTAAAAGAAATATATATATTTAAATTTTTTTAAAAATTATGAAAAGATATAGGTTTTGAGTTCTATTGCCAAAAAAAAAAAAAATTTAATTAATTTTATCAATTTAAAACTTAAATTTTTTATTTATTTGCAATTTAAATTATTTACCTATTTTTGATAAGTAATATTGTCAGGAAAAAAGTATTTCAGTCATTAAACCTAAAAAAAAAAAAAAAATTTGAATATTTTATGTACACTTGCATTGAGTTTAATAATTAAAATACTTATAATGTATTTTGTTATAAAGATCAAATTCTAAGTTCTTTTTTGTACTATTTCTTATTTATTTATTTTTTTTAAAAATTATGTAAATTCATGATCTAAAATCCGCTTAAAATAAATTAGGAGAATGGAAATAATGCCATGGAATTTGTTGGTTTGATGGATTTTTCATGAAGTACTCTGTCTTTAAATTTAAAAACAATTTAATTTTCTTTTCACTCTCAATTTAACAAATTGAAATATTATGTTTAAATATTTTATATTATAATCATTTTCAAAATTAGAAGGTAAGGAAAATTACATTGATTTTTTTTTAGTCTGAAAAAAATGCAATAAGTTGGACAAAATATAAAAGTAGAACAATTTTGTTAGGATAAATTACAATTTGCATCCTCACACATTACAAATTTTTTGGTCAAATTATAACGTGGCCATTCCATTAGTTGCGAGACAATAGATTTTTGGCTAATAGCATAAAAACAAAAAAATTGTATAAAATTTTTATATACAATGATATAGCTCAATGTATACTTTTATTTTGAGAAAATTACAAGAAAAAAATACAAAATATAATAAAATAAATTATAAATTTTTATTTTATTTTATTAATTTCAACCCTGATCTTTTGATTTATTTTTAATTTAAACTATTTGTCTATTTTCGTTAATTATAACCAAAAAAAGAATATTTTAGTCATTAAACTCAATATAAATATACATAAAATGTTTAAAATATAATTTTTTGTCTGTTTTACTTAACAAAAATAAGCAGATAATTAGATTGAAAACAAATTAAAATATTAAGATTCAGATTAACAAAATTAAAAACATAAAATTAATTTATTATAAGAGTCAAGCTCTGAGATTTTTTTAGTAATTTCCCCTTTTCATTCTAAAACTAAACACTTTATGAAAATGAATTAATTTATAAAATGATATTATCAAATTATTCTTATAAAGTTTTTTTGAATAAATTTTATGTATACATAAAATTTTTCTAGACAATTTAAGATGTTGTATTTCATTTATTTTTCATTCAGTTTTACTAGTGACCATTTAAAAAATTATCCATAAGCACTGTAAAGAGTCAAAAAATTTAAAATCCGAATGCATTTTTTACATGCCTCAAAATATTTTTACACTTTTTAATACACTTTAATTTTTTTTTATACACTTTTTAAATTAACAATAATCTAAGAGTTATTTTTTACATTTTTTTTAATTTACACCATGCAACTAATGTAATTTAACTAGTTAAGTCTGGTTTGTCAATTATATATTTTAGTTAAAAAAATAAAAAAATATTATAAATTATTACATTATTTTATATTTTTCTATAAAAAATTTAAAAATTATTAAAATAATATATTCTGAGTACTTAATAATTTTTTAAAAAAATTGGGGTTTTGGGCAAAGTTTGTTTTGATTAGATGTGACAGTAGATGTGAGAGGGGAAAAAGTTAATGGGATTGGGGGACCATCTTGGGGCAGTCCCTCCGTCTTTCTTTCTTGATTACGTGTGGGATTTGATGTGATTTGATATTTTGCTCTGCCAAAAACAGAGAGGGTCACAGATGTTGCCACGAAAAATTTGATCTAGAACTTATTTCTGATAATTTAATATAAAATTATAAATTTTACTTTTATCATTAATCATGTGGGTCCGTTTGAGAAAATAGTTTGTGGCTAAAATAGCTACTCTCTCCGTCTCAAAATATTGGTCTCTTATTCTATTTTTTATTGTTTTAAAATATTAGTTCTTCTTCAAAAATCAAGTACAAAAATAATATAAATTTTCTATTTTGTCTTTCTTTTAAATTAATAAAGAAAATAAAAAGTATAATTATGACATTGATATTTTCAAAAAAATGTACTATCAAAAGGGTAATTTTGAAAAATTAATTTTTTTAAAGTGCAATAATTGTACTATCAAAAAAAAGTTAAATCCCCCAAAAGGGACTATTATTTTGGGACAGAGAGAGTACAAAAGATAAAATAAGCTATTTTAGTCACAACAAACAAACATCATATTCAATCGATAATTATTACTCTTCTCTCACAAAAAAAGTCAAAAGAGTCAAAAAAACCAAAAAATCTTTCCCAAACCAAATTTTTTAACCTAGGCTAAAATAATCAAAAAAAGCCAACCTACTTCCCAAACCAACCCATGAAGTGTTTTGAGAAGTCTGGTAAAAAATTAATTTTTTAATTTTTTAAATTTATTTTAATTTTTTATAAATAAATTATATAAGAGATAATATGATCCAAAATAAATAAAAAACTAAAAATTGCATCATGTGGTGCTGCACCTGGATTAAACCAGACTTGTTTTGAGAATATAATTGAAAACAATTTTTTGACTTCTTAAATTTTTCTAGATCATATCTCTTTTATACTATTTTACACATTTAAAAAAAAAAACAAAAAAATTTAAAAAATAATTTTTGACAACTTTCCAAAACAAGCCCAACTACTCCTACCCCACATATATCTCTCACAACAATGATTCATCCCACTAAAAACATCACCACTAATAGCACTAATGCATTAAAAAAGTAAAAAAATAAATAAATAAATACAATTCCAATATCAAAACATCACATCATTACTGACAAGACCCACTGCCACCTAATTAGTGGGAGCACTAATTAGTGCTCCTAAGCATTTTTCATATCTCTCACCATGGTCAGGGACGTGGACCTCCGTGAGTTGACTTTCAATCAGGTATTACATGAATTCTAGTATTTTTAATTGACTTTTTAATTTTTTAATTATTTTAATTTGAGGTTAAAAATTCTCGTTTTGAATAAAAATTTTTTATTTTTTTGATTTTTATAAAAAAATAATAATTATAATTTAAATGTGATATTTTATTTTATTAAACTAAAAAATTTATTTCCCCTTGCTATTTTAATCCAAAAGGAAGATGCCAAACTTAGTAATTATTCTATTTTGAAAAGGAAATCACTTCTTTTCAGTCCAGTGAATGAACCTTTTTTGAGTTTTGACTGTAACGAAGTTTATCATGTAAATATATTTTTTAAAATTTATTGAAATGATATTTTCAAACATTTTATTTAGAGATTAGACTTTTTTTTTTTTTGGTGACAATTATGTGATTATAATTATCATATTGATTTTTTTTTATTAATTTTTTTAATGAAAATTTTATACACGTTATCTAATAAATGAACTATTAAGATTGTCAAGGTAAGGCTTGTGGTGAGTTCAATTGGTGTGAATTTTTCATGAATTATCCTCGTTTGAGAACAGATTAATTTAGTAATTTTTTAATTATTTAGCTAAAATATGAACTAAAAAAAACTAGTATGTTTGGAATGACTTTTTGACTTTTTATGAAAAGATGTGCAAAAAGTAGAGAGAAAAGAGAATCTTTGACTTTTTGATATGGATTGTTGACTTTTTGACTAATTTATAACTTTTTGACTAAAAGAGAGGGTTCCCAAACGAGGCCTCAGAGTAGTTATTTTAGACTATGGCAACAAAATTTATATTTCCAAATCACACTATTATTAATTAAATTTGGTAAAGAAGTTGAGTTCATTTGTCTTTTTACACATATTTAAGTACATAGCTTATCTCCAGTCCAACGAAGCATATGATGTTTTGAATTCAAATCTTATCATTAAGCAATAAAAACCACTCTTAACATGTAACCAAAAAAAAGAAAACAAAAAAGGAAGAGCAATAGTATATAAACATTGAAATATCTAAATTGGGACCTATCATTTAAAATAAAACACCCGTCAAAATAGCTTCAAAAATAAAAACACCAACAAATTATTCTGGTTAAAGATTTAGGTGTCGTTTGGCAAACTTGACTTTTTGATTTTTTTATTAACTTTTTTAACCTGAGATTTTTTTGTTCGTTTGATTTTTTTGTTTAACTTTTTTGACTTTTTTTGCATTAGAATGACAAAATTACCCTCCACTTGAAAATGATGTTTTTTTGACTTTTTGTTTGTATATAAGTCAACTTGATAATTTTGCATCAACAGCCAAGTATTTTGTCATTTTATAATTTTGCGACTTTTTTTGGTCCTTACGCTTATTTAATCCCAGTGTGAAAACCAAACCAAGGCTTAGCATAAAAACAATCTGAGAACAGATTTTTCCCAAGGCAATAATTAAATGAGTTTTACCAATAAACCTGCCATATATCTTTTATTTATATATATTATGGGACCTACTAGGCTGTGTTTGGCAACAATTTTTTTTGAATTTTTTTCACTAAAAAGACAATTTTTACAAAACCAAAAAAAACAAATTCAAACAAAATATCACATCAAATTTCATAATTATTTCACTTTTTCTTTTACAAACATCACATCCAATCACAAAAAAAAACCAACTATCTTCCCAAACACACAAAATTCTCTCCTAATAATATCCTACAACTAAAAAAATCTACATAAAAACCCACTTCCCAAACACCCACTATGTTGGACAGGCAAAATCCCAAATACACATAATTTGATAAAATATTTTTAAAAAAAGAAACTTCATACTAATAACATTTTTGCAACTATATCGATTTTCTTACATTAAACAAACAAATATGAGTAAAACACATCATTTTGTTTTGTATAAAAAATTTATAAACAAAGTTCTGAATAAAAAGCAGATCAGTTAAAAAGGGCAGCAAAAGCAGAAAACAAAAATGTCAACTGCAATCCCAGGCACCCAAACAAGCCAGAAAAACAAAACAAACAGAAAAAAGGCTCGAAACAGTCCACACTCTTAACAGTCCATTGCCTGTGGAACAATAACTAGACATAATGATGATTGATTATATGTCAGTCCCACTAATTACTGTTCCATCTGATATGATAATGACCTAAACAAACAAACAATGAGACAAAAACAGTTTACAGGACATGCAATTCAACAAACCTACCAGGAATTGGGCCCATATTGCCATCATCATAACCCCCAATAATTGAAATTTCAACCAATTTCCTATAATATTCTAAATGATTGAAATAAACAGTAAAATTAAAAATTTTAAAAAATTCCAAGTATGCCACGTGCCACCATTATCCGGCAAAATGACTCATCATCTAATGCAAGAGTGCTGACCAACTGGACTAATACAATACCACTAGTCGATTGATAATGTAAACTAAAGTAGGATTTTATCTTAAGCTGAAAAAATCACACCCATAGATTTGGATCCGAAAACATAACAGTTATACAAACCATGCATACCCATAATATAGATAGATAACAAGTTTTCATCCAGATCCTTCCCAAGATCTATTTCACATGTCATTTAAGTTTTCAACAAAATAGACAACAAACATATATATAATTTAAGTCATAGAGCTAAAGTTGGGAGTCTTGAGAGTAATAATCAGTTTTCTCTTACACAAAAGACCAGTTCATGAACATGAAAGCTAGGCAGTGACTCGAATCGTCGTCGTTGAGAACTTGCCATGCAATAGCTTGCTCGTATGACACTGGCCTGCCCATGCTAGATATGCATATCCCTGCTGGCAAGTAAGCAAATCCCTGAAACAAATGATACCGTTAAAAGAACCCAAGATCATACAAATTCTGTTATATCAATATTGGAAGTACAAAAACCTGATAACGTATGGTCAATATTTAAAATGCAATTTCAGCATCTATATACATGCATTTCAATAATGCAGAATGTTGGTAGTGTCATTTTCCAAATTTGACAATTAATCAAAAACCCGTGTCGATTGTCTTACCTGCTGCATGATCTTCGAGAACTCTGAGAGTAAAATCTTCCGACCGGATTCATCAAGAATCTTATCAAGCATTATGTCTTGAAGAGCCACGAGAGTAGTTTCAAGCATGTCGAGCCCTGCCTGGTTTGCAAAGGTGAAAACTGCAGATGCCTGCCATTATAATTTTGAACATCGTGTTAGGAGTTTGCTTTGCAGAAGCAAAAGCAAATTTGACAAAGCCCTATCTCGTCAAAAGACAGACACCGAGGATGGAAGTTAAAAATGAGATAATTACATTTAGTTTCACAGAGCAGCACATGATTGCATCTGAATGGTGCCAAAGTTGCTTCAAGACAGCATCACCCGTCTGAGCATCAACTCGAAGGAGCTCACTCCCAGTGTGAACTCTGAGACATAAAATCTTGCACCGGTAAGCAATAAGTGGGAAGAGATTCCGAGGTTCTAGAATATATACTGTTAATAACGCACACCAAAATATAGGGCCGACACTTCTTTCTCACAAGGTTATTTGTCTTCATATATCCATGTGAGAATGGCTAATGGCATTCACATTCAACCTCATAGCATCATTGAACATTTTATTGAGAACTACTGGAGAAGTAATTTGAAATTTCCAAAATATCCTAGAGTCTAGAATGGATGCTCAGTTAATGCTGCACCCCAAAATGTTAGTGTTACACACTTCTCCCTCACAAGCATATTTTTGTCTTCTTATACCCATGTGAGAGAGAAGTGTGTGGCACCAACATTTTGGTGCATCACATTATCATTTCCCGTCAAGTATTATGTGGAAGATGTATCATCACTTCCAGGTTAATCAAAGTCATTTAGAGTTCCCAGGTTGAATTATGAAGCGAGTTTAGAATTCTCCTATTGCAAATATAAATAGGTGTCTTGAATGGATTGTGTAAGCATAAAGATAGAGAGAAAAGCCACCACTAGTGAGGAAGGTTGAAAAACAAATGTCAAGTGAGAACGGAAAAGCCCTAAACAAGATGGCATAAAAAGATTTAAACTGCCACATGAGAGGGTGAGGAAGAAGTCTCTCTCCTATATCGAAAAGAAGAAAGCCTCCAAGGGTGAGGAATGTTTAAAGAAAAAAGCCTCCAGAAGTGAGAATGAAAAGCCCTAATAGACTTGCAAAAAATTCAACACAACACTAATGTGGTACCAACAATAAATTACCGCATGTCTCTGAACCCCACTAAACGAAATGGTAGTTATTGGATAGTGTTGTAATTGGTTACTACATTTGAATAGTGGAGTTCACCATCCCATGCAATGGATTATTATTGGACGTCAGCGAAGCCGTGATATCATCATTATATACTAAATGTTTACTCCTAACCAAAAGGGTGTAAATAAATTGAAGTAACATACTTGTTCAACTTTTTCACATAAATGACGAGGAGACATTCACAATACACTGATATTTCACATGCTATGATTGGTTTCTTATTTAATCAAGCATTGCTGGTCAACAATAGTTGTCAAAGCCAACAATTGTTGGTCTTTTATTTTTAGTTTTTAAATTTAAACGAGAGGTAGATGATAATTCAAAACATAAATATAATTAATAAGAGATCATTCAAAGTCGTACCTGTAACTCCTGCAAATCCACCGGGCCAAAGTAAGAGCCTCGGGAGAACCAGGAAGTGATTTGGGCCCCAAATGAGAACTCAGCCGGGAGGGAGCAATAGCCATAGCAACCCTTTGAACAGAGCCCACAACACTACGAACATACTGGCGAGCCATTGCAGCCACATTGTCCCGAAAGTGGTTCTCAAAAGTGAATTGGAATGCAATAGTTAGAACAGACCTATGGTTATAACTGCTCAAATCAGCTTCACCAGAAGGACGCACACCGCCATTACCCACTTCAAGCGTAGAAGCCAAATCCAATGTTCGAGTTGCAGTAGGCCCATCCTGCAAAGCAAAAGACTAAATTCAATTAGAAGCTAAAAATAACCAATACAAAACACAATCCTGCTCCATTGGTGAGAGTTTTGTGAGGCAAGTGACAAATCTTGTGCTCCAGTCATGTAATAACGTGTTACTTAATCAATCAAATGGATAACAACATGCCACATGAGTACCAAGCAATGCAAAATAGCTCAATAAAGGGTAACATTTCAAGCAAAGTGCAACATCCAAAATGCTTTGTTTGTGAGGCATGTATATTTTCAAAAATGATTTACTATATTTTAATAAATAAATTACTCGATTGCAACAAGTCAAGAGATGTTACTGAACTGGTTTAGGATCCAATGGTATAACACGGAAACCAGAAGGCAGCAAAGGAGCATCATCAGCAAAGGATTCATCAATAGGAGCAAAGACAAGCTGAGCACAGGCTCCAGCTGCATTCTCATCAACCCCACTGCATAGCTGCCACCATAGATTTAAGTAAAACTAAACAATCAGGAAAGGGCAAAAAAAAATGCAACAGACTAACCCAAAGGATTAAATAAATAGCCGTACCTGCAATAAGTACATATCCCGTGACAAAGCTATGTCCTCAGGGGAAAACACATGACCCTCCAGGCGAACGACCTCCAGAAACTACATCAGGACAAAAAGAACAATAAAAAAACTAGTCTACAATTACTAGGAGCATAAAATAAAAATGAAATTATTCCAGAAATTTATGATGGACGAGTTCATTACCTCCTCATGTTCCACAGTATGGGCAAGAGGTAAAATAACTTGACTACAAGGCAAACCACCAGGCCTTGCACAAGGAACTGCATAGGGACTAGATTTCAGGCATGCAGCAGAGTAAGCATCAACTCCATAGTCAGCCCACTCGGAACGGTGCTCCCTCAGGAAACGAACAAGCAAAGCAGGGGGAACATTCTGCACAACCAAATGATTAGTAAGAATCTACTAACTACCAAGAAACTCTAAACATTATATACAGGAGATTGGAAAAGAGAATATGAAATGCAAACTAGTATGCCAGCCAAATTGAGTACTACTACAACGGAGATTTTTCATCAAAAATAGGTCCCACTGGCCATTAAGTTCTTTGGGAAGTACCTGAAGAAGCATCGATGCCTTTGCACACAGCACTCCGCCAAAACTTGGGAGCATTGACAATGTGTTATATTGAGATCCAAGAAATTTGCTTGGTGACGAGTTTATGGCAATGGTCACATCCTCCACACCATCGCTGCCCATAATCGACCAACCATCATCCGCAAACCCATTAATAGCATCATTAAACCCCCTGAAAAATGATTCCCAAGACTTTCAGATGGAGGAAATGTGCTAAACCATAACAAGTGGTAATAAGTATTATATATTGCAATTTCTTGCAAGCCACACCAATTTACCCACCTAGTGGGCAGATTGGTCGAGTCAACTTTTGCTAATGGGCAAGACCAGTTTGACTCGGCCATTTTTAAAAAAAAAACAGTTGACATAATGTGTTTAACATGTCCCCTTTGCCCATGTTTGACAAAAATGAGACGTTGATTGCCTCACCTGCACAACCTCTGACTAAATGTCCTTAAAACAGCAGGTTGGCGGCCCCCACTATACTGAATTTCTCCACTGGTTTCTTGTGCAATTTGCCGAATGTGCCGCAAAGCCTGCATACACAATTTACATCACTAAGACTAGAAGCAAGAAGTGACCAAATTAGTAAACATCCCAAAAGCATGAAGATCTTACAGCAACTGTCATTTTCTGTGCAAGAATTTTCGATGATTCATAGAGTGGCCTCAGAACTTCAGGGACACTCCAAGCCTAATCACAAAACAGGTAAATTCAAGAAACTGAGCACACAAAGAAGACAAAATTCAACTACAAGATAAACTACAAACAACTGATTGGATTTAGTCCTTACATCCAAGTCAATGTGATCTACAATGTGGATAATAGACCCCCCACCCTCGCAAGGTCAGATAGATAACCACTGGGTAGCATTTCGCTCTTACAAAACATGAAGCAGGAGGCCCTGTTGGCCCACCAGTAGAAGTTGTCAATGACCTCTCAGAGATCTGCAGGTTTAAAATAGAGACGATCAAAGTCGTGACAGTTGCATAAAAGGCACTTTTGAAAATTTAATGATCCACTGATTAACAACTCAATTGAAATCAATTCAAACATGTTTGAACATATCATCCAGTTTAACTATACAAAAGTTGGGAAAGGAGAACCCAGATTATGGCCAAGGGCATGCATGATACTAATGGGGAAAAAAGAGTCATTATGAAACTTAAAAATAAAAAAATTTTGTGGTGGAGAACATGGTTTCCACATACAAAATGCACTGTTTTAACTTAATCACTTCAAACAATTGTAGGCCATGCTTTGGCTCACAGCTGTATTTAAAAAAAGAACTTAATCAATTAAAACAATTGTTGGCCATGCTTTGGCTCACAGCTGTATCTAAAAAAAGTAAAACAGTAAAAGAGAGATTACAGTAGGAAAAAAAAAAAACAAGGAATTACCACAAGACTCCCATCTTCTAAACTTGTGGTATATCTCAGTGTCCAAAAGTCCCGAGCCACTGCCAATGTTGTTGGTGCGTAAGTCTGTTGAGAAAGGGTTTGAGATAGAAGGTAAGCATTCATTAAGTAGAAGGTAAGCATTTCAAAATTTAAAATAGCTCAAACTATATAATTTACAAATAGAAGAAACCTGCATATATATCAGCTCTATTATCCCTCCATTTCCTGTAGGGATTACACTCAATACATCAAGACAGCGGCAATCGCGGTACCAAGATGGACGATCTTTAAGGATTTCAGCGACCTGAAACATAATTGGTTTTTAATTTCCCTTTTTTTTTCTTTTCTTTTCCCCATGCTATGCCTATCATTAAAAAAAATAACAAAAACAGAAGACAGCAAAACAGAGTTAAAAAATAAATACCTTTGTGGGCTCTAGGCTCACAAGACCGCAGACTCGTGCTGCTACCCCACTACAGTTGCGGGAAACAGCAACGATTCCAATAGAATCCGGACCAGGCTACAAAGAAATCAAAAGGAATGTTATATATTTAAAAACTAAAACGAAATAAATCAGACTAATTAAAAACTAAATGAATAGAAGGGCAGAATAAAGTGTTATACCTTCATCCCAATCATCTGGACCCAGTCGACAGCAGTTCCAGTAGCCTTGGAAAGGAACTCTGCCAGAGTCTCCTCAGCTATTGCGAGAAGACTAATACACACAAAAGAAAAAGAAGAAAAAAAGTGAGCTAGGAAAACCGGGAAACTACAAAACGGAGAGATTACTATGCCGTTTAAATTGGCTTAAGAGATCAGAATTGATTACCTAGCTGGGTTGTTAGCATCCCTTTGCGGACGCTGAGGATTTGGGTTTTGCTGTTGCTGCTGATCAGTGATGACCACAGACTCACAGCTAGTGTCAGTGGTTGCAGTGGCAGATACCTTGCAAAATAAAACCATTTATACAAAACACAAGGCAGGAAAAAGAATATAGGATTAACGAATGGGTCTTGCTAACAAGTTCCCCTAGGGTTTTCACTGAAATCAACACACTTTTTAACATTTTCACCTATTTTCAAGACATTTAGCATTTGCCATAACAAATTAGTGAAAGAATCCAAAAACTGCAACTCTTGTTCCAAATTTTAGGACTTGTAAATGTGACTTTTAACGTTGAACAAGTCAAAAGAAAAAAAATAAATATCAACAAAAGGAAGAAGTGAGTGAAAAGAGAGAGACCAGGAAACCAAGACCAACAGCACAAGTATAGGTAAAGGTAGAGAGCTTACAGTATGCAGTTGCTGGCGCATGTATCCATTATCATAAACCAACTGCGAGACCTGCTTCTGCAACCGATCATTCTCCTCCATCAGCAGCTTGTTCATGGCTGTCAGCTTCCTGTTCACAGTCTGGAGACGAGAAGATTCCTTCCTCTGCTTTTCACGACACCTAAGAATTTAAAGGTAAAGCAGAAGAGTACAATAAGAATCAACTCAGACACCTCCAAAAAGTAAGCAGAAGCTTAGATTTTATTTTTATAATTACATTTGCTAAGGTAGGTTAGACCTTTTTTTTTTTTTCCTTTTTTTTTGTGTGTGTTTGGGGATTGATTTGTCGACAAATGATGAGAAAATCATGATCTAGATAGAGCTTAAGATCTCAGAGGTAGAAGTAAATTTCCAACTGAAAAAACTAGAACACTATTTCAATATATTGGGAATCCCCTCAAAAATAAATTATTCTAATTACATGCTAAATCATCCAAAGGAAATAAATGTCTAATAAGAATTAGATTCACCACCATTTTATAGGGTCTTGCTAACAAGCACCCTTGGGGGACAAGAAAAAGACATTTTGTAGAGCACAAGTTATTTTTCACCAATTGCAAAAAAACTTTTCTTTGAATTTAAAACTTATTTTAACTTTTTGAACATTTTTAAAGTACTTTTTACACGACTCCCACAATTAGACAATGCCATTGGGGAACTTGTTAACATTTGCCTGAACAATATTAAAAGCTAGCACTTCCATGCTTTTAAAGGGCTGTCTACAAGAAATGTTCGAAGTTCATTTCATGTAGATTCACCACCATTAACAAATAAAAGCTAGCACTCCCATGCATTTCAAGGGCTGTCTACAAGAAATGATTCCAAGCGCCACAAAAAGAAAAAATAAAAATAAAAATAAAAAAAGAGGATGGACTTATTCAAATGTTATTAGAAGATAATGGAAAAAATCATTTTGATAGCACATCCAAAAAGTATAAAGAACGATTATTAGAAGGGTTTCCTCAGATTTACTATCTCATTAATACTACCAAATAATGCAGATGTAACAACTTGAAATTGCTCACATCCTAAACACAAATTTCATGGGTTAGTTCACATGAAATTAAAGACTTTTGAGATGTGAAGCTCCAGGTCATGCTTTCCTCTTCATTTGTCAACAAAACAATCCCCAAACGCAAAATACAGGTTGTCAATCAGTGTGCAGCCAAAAATAATGCCTAACCAGCCTTGCCAAATAAAGTTAAAAATAAATGCTAAGCTTTAAAATTAAAGTTTCTTTTCTCTTCATGGGAAAGTAAGTAGAAAACAATAACCTCTTAAAAAAAAGAAAAGAAAAGAAAAGAAAAGAAACAATAGAATCATATAATAATAGTATTTTTATTTTTTGTTTGAAAAGCAAACAGATCAGCTGTCCGTATCTTTCATTTAATTTCAGATCTACTCACAGGCAGAACAAACCAATACAAACCCAACTAAAGAGAACATGACTCACTAAAAAAATAACTCAAGAGAAATCCAAATGATGAAACACAGAGAAAAAAACAGTAGAATGACACAATGATGTTGATCAAAATAAAACTGATTAGGTGTCATTACATTTCATTTAATTTCAAAACTACAAGATATAGAGTAAACCAACACAAACCATTACCAAGACCACATCATTCATTCCAAAAAGACTATGGGGAAAAAATAAAAACAAAGAAGCAAACAAACAAAACAAAACAAAACAAAACAATTAAGTGGTAATCTAACTCCAACAACTGCAGATATATCCAAACAAAAGAAAGGAGCATGTTTTTCCTCTCCAATAAAACCGTCTCTAAGAAGCCACTTTCTTCAATACAGCCATTAAAAGAAAGTGAAACTCAGGCCAGAAAGGAAAACATTTTGAAGAAAATGTTCTGGATAAGTTTCAAGAACCATACAAACCAACTCATATTTCAACCAGTCTTGCCAGTAAAATAAATAAATAAATAAATAACATGGAAAGAATGAGTGACCATGAAAAGTGAAAGACAACACATTTACACCAAAAACAATAAAAAAATCAAGCAAACCAATCTCCTAACCCTCTTCTTTTCCAACTCAAGTTCAAGCCTAAAACATTTTAATATGATAACCAAAAAAAAAAAGGCAAATTTTTTGTAAAACCCCATTTACAAATCCTTGAAACTCTGACACAAAAAAATGCATCAAAAGAGGAAAGATGACCACATCAATCTGACCCATCTCACTTATTCATTTTCTTCCAACCCATATGACAAAATAAAAAAAGAAAATATATGTCAAAAACCCCAGATTTCAACTCTGTACCTCCTAAAAATGACACATTCTGTTGAAAACATTAAAAGAACAAACAAACAAAAAAACACACACATTTTAGATACAAATGTGTGAAATAAGCATAGATTTACAACTTTTTGCAGTGTATTAGTAATACCTGCGATTCTGAAACCAGACTTTGATCTGCTTAGGCTCAATGTTAGAGAGAATAGGACACTCCCTAATAATCTGTTGCCTCTTCATAGAACTAGGTTTAGGGCATTCCGAGTAAACCCTCTCTAAAGCCTCAACTTGCTCAGGTGTATACCTCACATACTTGCTCGAATCCATCTGTTTGTTCGACTCTCTGTGCATCGAAAGCGCCATTGAACAAAAACCCAAAAAAAAAAAGAAAAACAAAGAAACTTGAAAAACAAAGATCAAGAGAAGCAAATAGACAAACCCAGAAATCAAAACGAGAGTTTTTTTTAGAGAGATTTTAGTGATTGAAAAAACACTGAAATGGGGGTTTTGCATGAACAGGCAGGCTCTCTCTCCTCCAAGAGAGCCTCCTCTCTCACTCATCAGCTTGGGTCCTTTCACTGAAGAAATTTTAGAGAGAGTTTTGAGCAAAACCCAAGTTGAGAAAGAAGCTTCAACAGGGTCTCTACTGGGTCTTTATCTAAAAGACGCCAATCTCGATAATTTGGAGAAAGTGAACAAAATACTAGAGAGAGAAAACAAACCAAACCCACAGAAATATAGAAGAAAAAAAAAACAAGACCCAATTTCTTTTTTCCAGTGATTTTTCACAAAATCAAAAATATATTACTCTTCATATACACACAACTCTCTCTCTCATGTCTATTTTCTCTCTCTTTCTCTCTCACTCTGGAAAAAGAAAAGTGTGCAGCATCACTTTCTCTCTCTTCTTTTTTTTTTTCTACATAACTTTCTCTCTCCTCTCTCTTCTGATGATGGATGCGTATGTGTATGCATGATGATGCATCAGACATATGTATGTATACTATGGATGTAATGATGTGTGTGAAAGAGCATGCATGCATGAGAGGAGTGAGGAGAGAGAAAATGGTTTTTTTTTTGTTGCTTTTGGGCTTAATGGGTAAGCCCGGAAACCCGACCCGGATATTATTAGATTATTAGGTTTAATATATGGGCCTGGGATAATGGACAAAGCAAGTCACTTATTGTGTTCTAGGCCAGGCTGGCCCATAAGACAAGTTAAACCCTAATGAATTTTTATATATTATCAAAATATTATAAGAGGTTTTATTATTTTTTAAATATGATGAGTCATATATAATCATAAATACATCATTAAAAAGATTATGAGAGCAACAATAAGAAGGGCTTTGAGTCTCTCTAACTGACTCTAATGAATCCTAAAAAAATTGATGTATTTGAAGATATTCAGTCAGACCTATTTATGATTGACGTTTCCGTACAAGCTATATTAATTCCTATACAACAATTTGAGGGGATGGTTAGGTGCCTGTTGTTGTCTTGAAATTTTTTTCTTTGACTAAGAGCTATCAATGTGTTATTGACAAAGACTTCTTTTAAATTGATGTAATATATATCAAGTGATAAAAATTATTTTATTTCATGCAAGAAAGAAGAAAGAATGACCATTGATATAAATGAAAATGTTTATGTCAACCTAGTACAAGATTACTAGGTCAAATTAAGTCCATGTTGGAGTCACCTCTAGTGGTAAGTGTTTTCATTTCATGTGCATGCCATAATGAACTCGATTTAATTAATCATGCTTTTGGGTGTCTAGCTAGGTGTCAAGTGCACTAAAAAAAACTAGGGTTTCAAGTCAAGTGACATTACTTTAGTGTTATATTAGGAAAAGGTAATGTTGGTTTAA
Organism: Camellia lanceoleosa; assembly: GCA_025200525.1. Taxonomy (NCBI): domain Eukaryota; kingdom Viridiplantae; phylum Streptophyta; class Magnoliopsida; order Ericales; family Theaceae; genus Camellia; species Camellia lanceoleosa. The sequence continues at coordinate 156,425,749 of CM045765.1, forward strand.
GGCATAAAACATTAGTAAAGTTCATAGCCTTCGCAATAAAAAATAGAAATAAATAAGTGGATGGAGAATTTCAATGTGACATATGTGTATTGCCCATAACAAGCAATCATGTATCCTATTATTCTTATTTTCATGAAAAATGATTAGCATGTTAATACATTAACGAAGTAAGCTGTTCAATTGAGCTTGTGGGAATGTTTATGGACCCCAAATGATTTAATTTGTTTATTTTGTAGATACATACAAGTAAATTGTTCATACAAAATCATATTAATCTGATAATTATAACTATATTATTCTAATATATTTTTCTTTAAAAAAATATATAAATAACTTGACAGACTAGAGATAAGTTTGAGTAATACTACAACGATTATTTATTTCTATCCTCTTACTTATTATTTGATATATCAATCTATTTGTTAACACTATAACAAAAATATATACAAATTGTACAACGCATTACACTAATATATTGTGTTAACTAATAAGATAATCTTCTCTTTCACAATATCTCAGAAAAAAGTGAGGAATTTGAAGTGTAGACCCTAAATCCTATTCATTTTGTGGCTAAGGTCGACCACACACACCAACCAACTACCTTCTCCCTTTTCTTTTTTTCTTTTTTTTTTTTGTTTTTTTGGACAATTGAAAGTGTTTCCCACCACCACCACCTTGCCTTCACTCATAAAAATCAATGAGAAAGAGAGTGTTTTGATGGGTGAGAAAAGCAATTGACTTTTAGATTTCACAAGGTTGACATTTGGCATAAAGTGTTTTCATTTTGAAAGAATCCAAAGCACATAATCACTCCTCAAAGCAATCCTTCTCTCTCTCTCTCTCCTTCAATAGATAGATATAGTATAATTAATGGCTTATGATGGGGCTAGCTCAAGGAGGAGTCAATGGATACACAGACTCACTTGGTGTCTTCCTGTCTCTTCCTAGCCATCCATGATCATGAGCCTCTTATCTTTCTTCTTTTTCCTTTCTTTCTCAACAAATCTAAAAACACATAAATCATTATAGAATCAGACACAAAATAAATATACATAAATAAAATTTTTAGAAATGAGCCTCAGCAATAAATCTTATAAAATTTTATTTATTCATGTATATTTTGTCTTTATTTTTGTATTCATAGGCAAATATAATATAAATCTAAAGACACAAAAATTCATCACGGAATCATATATAAAATATGCACGCAAATAAAATTTGTTAAAAGTAGATTCCGTCAATAAATTCTATAAAATCTTATTTATTCATATGAATTTTGTATTATTTTTTGTGTTGATAATATAGCTATTATTTTTTTGAGAAATTACTTGTCAGTGGAGCAGGGGGACATTTTTTACAAATCGATGAAAAGTATAACATTTTTTATATTAAAATATATAAATTTTATTACTAATTTACATTTTTTTTTTATGTAGTACCACTGTGTGGTTATTGCCCTTTGTTTTTTACCTTTACTTTTGGAAGAGAAGGGTTTGGGACAGTTTAGCCCCACCAATGGGGTAGGCCCAATGAGGCATGTTCTCTCATATATATCATCCCATTGCTTGATTCTGCAAAAGTGTAACAAAGGTGGAAGTCCCTTTCAAGCCCCCTACAGCCATAGCCAGAGGAGAAGGGTCCCAAAGGGCCTTTGGGTGGAGGGGTGATGACCCCATTTTTTGTCATGCACCAAAAGAGGTGTTTGAGACTCCAAAAACAAAAACAAAAACAAAAAAGGCCCACCCTCCACATTTCTCACTCTAGATTTGTGTGCCTTTTGCTTTGGATTTTTTTTTTTTTTTTTTTGAGTAGGGAATACTTCAATCTAATACTACAAGCAATCCTATGTATTTAGAATCTGTACTTAGAAAATATTCATAATATGAGTTTGAGATATGAGTTTTAGTTGAATCTCAATTATACATTATACATTATCTATTTAAGTATATTTTTATACATGAATTATGTGTATAGAGATTTACTGTAATATTATTAAACAAAATCCTAACATACAAATTAGAACATTACTATATAAACTAATCATATTCAAGTAAAGTATTATGAAACGGTTAACCACTAATCCATCTAAGCCTTCATTTGGCATCCCAATCTTAGGTTAAAATAGTTACAAAATGACAAAATAGGTTAAAAATCCAATAAGACAAAGAATAAAGGTTGAGACCCTCTTTGGGGGTCACCCCCTTCAGTTTTGATTAGTCAACTTTTATTTTTTCATCTTCTCACCCAATCCCCAACCTCCATGTGTGTGAGGGGGTTGTGGGGGTGGGTATTTTAAGGAGGTTTAAATCAATGCTCTAAGACAAAATGTCACATCCAAACTATAATCATTTCATTGTTTTTCTCACAAAAGTTAAAAAAAATCAAAAAAATCATCTTAAACGAGACTTTTTAACTTAGGCTAAAAGCTAAAAAACCAACCCACATTCCAAACGAATCCTAAAAAGTTTAAACTAGAGAAATGGATAATTTTATGATTTATATTTTCTAACACATTTCCTCACTAATGACCAGACTCTTATCCATAAATGGCCCACACGTCTAAATATTTTATCTAATTTGATATTATATTTAATGTCAACTACCAACTCATCTAAAGTAAGTTAACAATTCAACAAACAACCACCTGACAATATTCTTCATGATACCAAAATTCCTCCTTTTTTCATTTTACATTTCTTTATATATAAACATTTTCTACATCAGGGTCATTAACGATAGGAGGCGTAAAGGTAAACAAGAAAGAGGAGGAGAACCCAACTTTTTCAAAAATGTTACATTCTCAAAATAATAATAATAATAATAATAATTTAAAAATATACAGATCATATTTATTGTAAGTATAATTTACACTATACAAACTATAAATTTGCACTATTTATGAATTTTTGTTCTTTTGATATTACAATCATAACATTTCTCCATCTCGATAAGATGATGGTTCATGTGAGGGAAAATCTTAACACATTTGCTACTAATTATAGCACAATATAATATACTTGCTATGATTAGGACTTAGGAGTGATAGGAAACATGTAAGAATGTTATTGGTCAAAACCTCATAAAAAGAGCAAAAAGGAAGGAAAAAGATTTCATGGCATTTTAATAAGATAAGAGAGAGTGGACATGAAAACATTCCCTCCATGCATTACATATATCATATATGTTGGCCATGTCATTATTATATATGCAAACTATATATGTGTGTGTGTTTATTCAACAATTACTATTACTAGAGGTTAGTGTGTATGATGATAATAACCTCTTTACCATGATGAGTATGTTTTCATTGTTTGTTTATTGCTTGCAAATGACTTAATACCTTGGTCAAGTTTCAACTTTTTGTTTTATTTTTTAGATACCATCTTATGTTTGAGTTATAATTTATATGTGGGCAATAACATACATCAAGTTGTTTAAGTTTGATTTGTATTCGACTTGTTAAAAGCTAATTTGAGATTGGCTTATAATCATAAAACACATGACACCAAAATAAAATGAAAGATGCTATACATCATCGAATTTTTTACTACATTTTCCTGTTAAAAAATTTATTATTAAACACAAAATGAGTCTCAGGTATATTTATTGTGGCCGCCAATGATAAAAACAAATAAAGTAAAAAATTATTTATGTATGACATTAGTCAAATAAAATAAAACAAAATACATAAATAAATATATTTGTACTCACACACATGCATGTATCTATACTTTAATGTTGAAGAGAGAGTTCTTATAAGGAAAATGTGAGGGAACTGTCTGGTATTTAGTTCATATGGGTTAAAAAGTAACATCATTGGTGATGAGAATATCAAACAAACAAATAGTAAGCAAGTACTACTACATGGTATAGTCCATTAGCCAACAACCCAATTTCTAGATAAAAGAGATATGAGAAAATCATGCATGTTCTAAAGAGACAAATCCAGGAGAATGTTAGAAATATTTTTTTGTTTTTTTGGCAAAATGCAAATGATACAAGGGTTGAAACTTAGGGATTGAGATAAGATATACCAAACACAAAAGAAAGTAATTGTGGAATGGGTTGAATTTTGAGTAACCAACACCTCCTTGATGGAGAGATAATTGGGATATCATGTTGCTTTGAATAAGACAAAGACATATTGGTCAATATAAAAGGCCACTCTTTTGACTTCCAATTCATTTATATTTGGATAAATTATATATTTTTTTTCAATTAAAAAAAATACAATTAATTCTATACTTTTAATATAATTATACCAATCTTCCTTCGTATGACTAAAGCGACTTAAACTAATATAAATAATAGATAGATACTGAAATAAACAAAGATAAACATATATTTTAGTTAAAAATAGATGATAATATTATTTTTTTTCATTCATACAAATAATAAATTATTAAGGAAAAATGACTTAAATATTATGAATTAATTAAGAGAGACCAGTGTAATTCTGTATAAAATGTGGAGTTAACGTATGTTCTCCAAATATCAAAAAAGGTAAGTATAACTTACCCTTTATATTTTATTTTTTTTACTTGTGAATATAGGCTATCATATATATGACACTTTTACAATGGGTATTGTCTACTATTTAATTTGCTTAAAATAAGGCAAAAGGTAATTTGGGAGGAAAAAAAAGGTGACTAAGGTAGTTCTACCAAATACCCACAACAAAGTTAATCTTTGCTATAATTATTTTTTGACTTATACGCATAAATAATTCACAAAGGTTATCTAGTGATTGTTGTGTGTGAGAGAGACAACCTCATTTGATTAGATTTTTTTTTTTTTTTTTTAAAAAAAAACATATAATATATGAAAAATAATTTACAAAACAAAAAAAAAAATTATCAAATGATATAACAATGATAATTTTAAAATAATAAATTATTTTATTAAGACCTCAGATTGATAAAAACCATTACCACTTAACCAGCACATAAGTACATATACATACAAAGAGGCATGGACACAAAAACAACATCCATGAAAAGGCACAAAAAGCCCAAGACCATCAAAGAAACCATATAGCTCATTAAGTATTGAAACATAAAAATTAGAATGAAAAAAAAAAATTACATAAACTATCAAAGTTAATTCAAGATTAGTCGAGGTGTGTGATTAAAAATATATATATATATATATATATCTAAAGTTTAAAATTTTTGTAATTATGACTTCAGGCTAACAAACTTGGTTTTTGTAAGTTTCTTCCAAATAAAGTAGCACTTGAAATTTGACACTTTGACCCAAAAAAGGAAAAAGAAAGAGATTAATAGGTCAATTTGAACAAAACAGACCCTTGCTTATTGATTCAAGCCTTCAATCAATGAGGAACACACTTGTTGCTTGACCAAATTAAAACTGATTTTTTTTTTTTTAACAAATCAGACTTAAAATGTAAAGACCATATTATTAAATCAAAATAATAAAGACCAAAACTGTAATTTACCTTTTAAAAAATTATACATTCTGCATAAAAATGAAGTGCAATAAAAAAAATGTACAATTTTTTAAAACTTTCTTAACATATATACTAAACGAACACGTTAACAATACCCTATTTGACATTTGAAAGGGCTTCTTGTTAAATGCTTTGTAAAATGAGTTTTGGGCCTTCATTATAAATACACAAACGTACTTATTGTAGCCAACAAGCACTTCCAAAACCATTTTACAACGGTCCCCAAACAAAGCCTTGGAATCTTCAAACATCATCTTCTGCTCTTCAGAATAACAAGATCAAATTCAACTAAGCATAACAAAAAATAATCTAGCTAGGTTGTATTTGAATCAAGGATTTAAAAGGTATTTGTGTAGGAAAAGGAAAAAGAAAAGGAGAAAGTAAACAAGTAAACTTATATTTCATACACTTTTGCCTTACTTTTTCCTCCACAAAATCCTTGTCAAATCCTTAATCCAAACACAACCTAACTCTCATAAACAATCACCCCACTTGAATTCAAAACCCAATTTCAACTAAAACCATTCAACTTATTCAGTATATTAACAACAAATGGGGATGCAATGGCTCAAGTGCAAAGTTGTCCACAGCAAACTCAACCATTACTCTCTAGAAAGACCAACCGACCATAGAGCGAAAATAATAAAAAAAAAAAAGGCTACACAATGCACGAGTCTCCTGCTAAAGCAGAGTTTAAAAAAACCGTTGTTGTAGAAGTAACTCTCATTGCACTTCTAAACACTAGAGCCTACTTCTATCTTCGCAACCTCGCTACAAGCTACTACTTAGAAACCTATAGTATACACACTACCGAGCTAAGACTAGTTTGAGTTGTTTTTTCTGTAGTTTCCTAGGCATCGTTCTTCTTCTGGTGTTCCCCCTTACATGCACAGTACCAGCCACTGATTTTAAAATATATCAGGATGCATTTTCTGATGGAGCACGATCATTTTTGTCACAGTTGAGATTGATATTGGCTTGTGATTTTTTGTCACCCGAGGCTGCCTCTTTCTGGTGTTGGCTTTCGGTCTTCTTTGAATTGAGGAAACGACCTCCACACCCTCTTGCTCGTCTCAGTGCATGCTGATGTCGAGATTCATGCAAGTATGGCTGCACAACCAGTTTGAAATGTAAGCCTCAAAAGGATCATGTTCAAAAAAACATAGGGGGATTTGAATCTAAAATACAGGAGACATCCTCTCAAAGTTATCCAGAGAAGCAATACTAAGGATGCTTTACTGTTCACCAGGGGAAAAATCTTAATCAAGTTATTTCAAACCTATGCACCCTAGACAAACACAACAATGACATGATGCAGAGTGCGGACACACTGACACAACCTATGAAGCACTGACACTTCAAAATAGGTGACATGTCCATGTCGAACACGTATGAGATACCGACACTCAGGAGACACGTCCAAGGACACGTGTCCACGTGTTGGACACGCCACATGGCATGTCAATTTTTAAGAAGTGTCGTTATAGTGTCAACTTCATGAACACACATCTTCTGTGTTTGGAGTTTTTTTTTTTTTTTTTTCCAAATTATAAAAGATGATTTAGTGTCAAGGTAAAATAGATAAAATCGAAGGAGGGAAGTTTTTTAAAAAAATACACCCACATAAATATTGATGTCTATTATATTTTTGTGCTTTTTTCAAAATTGTTGTGTCCCGTGTACAATCCATGTATGTGTCCATGCTTCTTAAGACACCAAATCCTTAAAAAAGGTACAACACAAACAGCAAGGACAGAGCAAAATATTAGTGTATTTATATATGCTTCACGCAAGAAGGGGTTACTAGTTCAATGGTTAAAACTCAACCTAACAACCTTGAGGTTGTGGGTTTGAACACGAGGATATATTATATAAGCAAATTTAGACACTTGATTTGTTATCTAAATATTTCTATAAAGTTGCAAAATGTGGAAAATGAAACACCACAAATATCATGTATGTAGTAATACACACTCCTACTTGCTTTATTATTGAGTTTTTCTTTTTTTTTTTTAATTATTATATATCTTTATTCCTGTGTTAAAAGTTGTCCACTGTATACTCTATGTTGGTCATATATATGATCTTTTTAGAAAAGTTTCAACTTACAGTAGAGGTGTGTAAGTTGTATTCTCAAGAATACTTAACATTGTTCATGTTAAGAGATTCATCACATGTCATGTTGGGGAGTGTGTCAGAAGTGTCGTTAAGTGCCCAACTGCCCAAGAATTATAGAATTCATTTTATATAAGCTCGTGTTCAAGAAGTGGACACATTTTTAGGAGTGTCCAAGGAGAGCCAGTGTCCAACACGGACATGGATCCTCCTTAAAGAGTGTCCAACATGGACTGAATGAGGCCACAGAATCAGCAAAAGAGCCATAGTTAGAAGCAATGACAGGAAAAAATAAAATAAAAAACTTTGTACAAACTGGCTCAGATCAATGAAAAAACTTATAATAGCATCAAACACAGGAGGCAAAGATAAAAAGCCCATGCCATACCTTCCTACACTTGATAACTTTATTCACTGATTCAGCTTTTGCACGAGATTGTCGACGCCGTAAGATGCCATGATATTGTTTTGCATTTACAAACACAGGCTCCTCAACTGCATCAGATGGCAAAGGAACACCAGATTGCTGGATTCCCATCAACTGCAGGTGGACCTGAAACAATTTCTTGTCAAATAATCACAACTTACAAGATCCAAATTATGATAAATGTGCATTCCGAGTGCCAATGCCAACTGCCATATTTTCAAGGATCTATGAGAGTACAAAGTATGCAACGAGAAAAGAAACATACCATTGGTTGCGTGACTTGCGCAGGAAAAGGCTGTGCAGGATATGGTGGTGTATCATAGGGAGCAAAGATGCTTCTATAATAAGGATCTGGATATGGGTAAGCTGCTTGTCCCTGAGACATATAATCCTTCAATTAGATCAGCCAAAAAAGGAAATAATGATTAAAATTTCGTGTTATACCATGTAGGTAAAGTATTTCAACCTCAGTAGCACGAAGCAAGTACATGTTTCATCACCTTTATTTGCACCATAAAACATCTTAGTTAACTCAACTCAAGAAATCCTCATCCCAATTATTTGGAATCAGCTATATTATCTTGCTTCACCATTTTGCTCTATTAAAGGTCATAGCTTCAGTTAAACCACATGGTACCATTTCCTCCTTTACTATCTCAACACATGCTAATTTTGGTCTACCTCGTCCCTAGCACTACCCCCACTGTGGACATCATTATTCCTACTCAGTGCAGTTATTGGTTTTCATTGCACATGGCCAAAAGATTTTAGTTAACTTTTCCTGATTTCATCTCCAAAGGCGCTTACTTCCACTATATCGTGAATTTGTTCATTCCTAGATTTATCTTTTCTCACTTTACCATATGCCCATCTCAATATATCCACCCTTCAGCCATGCTTATTAGAAGGATATGTTTTTAGCTTCCAGTACCATCACTCTTTTAAGGTATGACCACACTTCCAGCCTTCTTATAGAATCTTTGAATTTCATAGATAATGTCAATCACACAATACAGTGAAAGCATTATTCCACTTAACCTATCATAACAATCTCTTCGTCCCTTTGTATCGTCAAGCCCTGGGATGGAAATTATTCACTTTTGGGTATCTCCTACTTCTATCTTTACTGCTCGTTCTTTTATTTTTATTACCAAATATATTTTAAATTTTAATCCTAGTTATCTTAAACCCACTTGATTTTAGAGCAACTCTTGAAACTAATAATTTTAGAAGTTTCCGCTGCATCACTCAACATAATATCTTTAACAAATAGCATGCATCACATAACCTCAAGTTGAATGGTTTTAGTCATTCATCCACACCTAAGACAAAGGATGAGCTTTAATGCTAATCCCTGATGTGAACCTACAATGGTTGGGAATTCACAAGTTTCTCCTGCAATTATTCTTAAAGCAGTCATATGTACATATCTTACATTACCATGTCAATTTGTCTACATGTGATTCTTTTTCTTCCTTCTTTCTTTTTTTTTTTTTTTTTTTCTTTCTAAATATGTCTATGGGAACCCTATTATAGGCTTTTTCCATGAATATAAAAACCATATGAAGGCCTTACATCTCTTCTTTTTCAAAAAGATAACATCCATTCCTAGGTTTGTTCTGAATCTAGCAGTTTAGCACTACAACAGTGCCATAACGAGCCTAACAACACCTTTCTCAACTGAATCTGTCACTCCACCATTCTACACCAAGAAACATAACAATTATATTTGTGGTTCATTATGAAACCTTCAAAGTTTTTCACTGATTGGTTGTCATCCAAAAGTCACCCCAGAAAAGGACATCTAAACTCCCAAGCAGAGCATAAGTAGAAAATGAGAAGTGATCCATGATAAAAAAAATTCAACTTGAGAGATTAAGGTCTTTACCAGCTACCCTAAACCATCACTCAAAAGTTCGAAAATGTTTCATCCAATTGCTCACTATCCCAGAACATGATTTAAAATGGCAAAGGGTTACAAATGTTGTCTGCCATCCCAGCACTCCCTAATAATTGTAGAAACCACTCCATTGATCAAAACACAAAGTAGCAAAAACCCATCATCAGGTCCCAATTTCAACCACAGCCCAAAAACCCATTCACCACTAATAACAAGCAGAAAAATACTCTAGTTGACATTATCACAAGCCATCTTCACATCAAACAAACTGATGTCAAACTCAAAGTTCTCTTCATAATCAATACACTCAGTTGCAATAAGAATTTTCAACAAAATTTTGCTCTGTGTTTTAAAGCAAATGGAAGGGACATCGTATAAAGCTTATTGATCTGTGAACAGCTTCGCAAGGCATCTAGACACTATTTATGAGGTTGACTGGCCAAAATTCCTAATCCCAATTTCCACAAAACTAGACTGATGAAAGCGGCACCCAATGAGTTGAGTTACTGACTGGATCCTACCAAAAACAATTCAACCAAAACCAGCATAATGACCCTACAAATAATACACCAGCTAACCAGCAGCAATTGAAAAGTCATGGAGAAGTAATCAACACTCATGACTAATCCCCACTCAATTAATCTCGTTCAGTTTCCTAAACTCTTTAACTTAGCTTTAGGTGCAACCTGATCGCCTCTCTTGCTCTTATAGAATTACAACTCAAATCTTTTCAATTCGATTATAATCAAAGATCCTATAACAAAACCATTAATACTACTAATAAAACCCTGTTCTATTGTCTTGAATTCCTCCTAATTGATAAAATTGGCCTCCCTTTACAGGAAAAAGGCTCCCCACTAAACCTCCACCTACTCCAATAACTGTGGAGCTTCTCCAAAAATATTTAAAAAATCATATCATCAAATTGAAGAATAGGAACAATGGTCAGAGGCCAGCTTCAGAACAGAATGGCCACAAAAAATGGGGAAGGAAAAGGCTTCATAAAGACATCTCTCACTCTTAATTCTGAAAAGAATGGCAATGTCCAATGGACAACAGATACAATCAAGAAAACACATTAAACCAAGCAGACTCTAGAAGTGAAATTCATCATAATTACTGGGTCCAGTGGTAATATTCATAAATAGTAACATAAATATTAAGAATTGCCATTTCAAATAGTACCATAGTATTTCCTGGTCCCAGTTGTGGAGGTGTCGCATATTGAACATTTGGCGGCGTAAGGCCAGGATAAGACATCCCTGTCATGGGCGCTGAAGACTGAATTTGGGTTTCCGAGTGCTTTTGCTGCTCCTCAGCCTCACTATCATCTGAACAACCAGTAAAAACAATCGAATTAATATATTAAACAATAAACAATCTACTACTCCATTGCAAGTAAGTCAACCAAAGACACCAAGTTTAAGAGGAACACAAGCCATGAAAGTCTAGTATCATAAGCAAATTGAGGTATTGGTGTTTATTTGTCGCAACAAAAAATGACCCAAAGAAGGACCAATTCAGGAAAAGGATTTTTTTTTTTGGACTGGCAACCAAGAAAAAATTATTTAAAATAGAAAAAGAAGGAATACAACAGAGATCAAGAAGACAAGAGGTCCTCCAAAAAAGAAAATAAACAAAATTACAAATCACATATATCTCTCCAATCCATAGAAATCAAAAACATAGAAACCACTTCAAAAGGGGGAAGTCACTAAGCCCAAAAAGAGGATAAATAACAAATCTTATCTTCAAAAATTATTGCATTGCTTTCCAACCATATATCCAAAGCACTTCACAAATGGCACAAACCCAAAGACCTTGGGCCTTCTTAATGGAACCAAACCCCCCATAATCAATGACAATAATGACAATTGGAAGGGGAAAAGATGACATCTGTACCCACAGCCCCATCAAATTTTCAGTCCCTAGACAATAACCAATATATCAACAATTCATAAAGAGAAACAACCGACAACTCAATTCTAGTGTGGAAACAAAACCTGACACGCCTATTAGCATTAAACAAAATTATTTGGGCTTTTCAGTCAGCTTTATGCCAATTCTAGTGTGGAAACAAAACCTTACATGCCTATCAGTGTTAAACAAAATTATTTGGCTTTTGAGTCAGCTTTATGGATCACATAATCATCCATTGAAGTTTTACAGATTATTTAGGAAATTACCAAATATTCAGGGAATGTCAAAACTGAAGTGATTCAATTTTTACTGCCAAAACCATTATAGCTCAGAGGTTACAGTGCTGTGAAAGCACTATCCAAAAAGGTTGGGTTGAAGATTCAACTCTTATGGCTTGTCAACCAAGGTAAATCAAATTGTACCACAGCCATGTTTTGAGACATTTAAATCTGATTGGACACCATAAACAGTTGAAGTGAAATTTTCTTTAACCACTCGAATCGTTTAGTGAAGTATACCAAACATTTAATTCATTAGAATTTTCAATACTCTGTACTATCGAGCAACCATAAAGGAAGTATATTTTGCTTCTAGATTTGGTCAGGTCAAGCCAATTTGTGGGACTGAAGCTGTCATGATAAATCCAAAACTTCATGGTAAAGCACCTACTATTTTTGCTGCAAAAAGTTGGTGCCATCTTATGGGCAACCACAAAACTCAACAGAGTTACTAGCAAAGAACACATGAATACGATTACACATATATCACCTACTAACGATGCATGGACTTCAGCGTGCATCTCAAATGCAATTTACTTCTAGCTATCAAATTGATTGACCACCAATTCTTAGTTTAGTGGAAAAACTGAAGCATCCTAGCATCCCAATGATGGGTATGGAGCTCCTTTGAGAAGTACATCGAGTATACACGGGTGAAATTGCAAAAAAGCTAATCAATTGACTAAACTATAAAAGATTCTGACAACTATATCAAAGTGAATCCTTTGGCATGGTCAACCCAAAAAAATTGCATATATGAAATAAACAATGCTAACGAAAGAAATGAATCTGATCAAACTTGATGGAGAAGTACCAGATAGATCATGAACGGAAGAAGGCATGATGTTGTCACACACAAAATGCCTGAACTCAGATCTGGCAGCAAAACAGTATATTCCAGGTCAGTTTATGCCAAAACATAATTGTAAATAAGTACTTTCAAAATCACATAACATGTTATTAAACCAACATCCAAGCAAACAAAACATGCTTTACTACAAAAACTATGTGAAAATTATGATTTTAGAGGGAGAATCAGAATCTGAAAGTATGGTATACTAGTTAAATGATAAGCAATCACAATTACCAGGTTGCAGAACCATCACACAGACCATGAAAAAAAAATGGAAGAAGGGGAAAGGATTAGTATTCAAAAGAACAAAAGACAACCTTTAAGAACCAAAATATTTTGTATTCTAACCTTAAGGACAAGATAGGCTATAAACATTTTCAAATTTACAAAATTTTGGGAAAAGGAAAAAAACAAAAAAAGTGTTTTCAATTGTTTTGGTATACAATTTTCATTCCTACTCCATCAGCTCAAAACCTCACCTCTAGCAACCCCTCCACCCCCCACACTTTTGGGCACTTCCAAGCATGTTTTCTTTTTCTTTTCTTTTTTTTTTTTTATTATTATTTTATTTTTTTTGAAGACATTTGTATATCAAACATGTTTTTTGTTTTTGTTTTTAGCAAAAATAAACATTAAAAAAATCATTTTAATGTAAACAAAAAGAACAAACTATCAACGTTACCAAACAAACACTACTAATTAATGTTTTTGTTGCCAAAAAAAATGGCAACAGTTTTCAGATAAATGGGAAAAATGTGAGAACAAAAAAAAATGAGTTTTCACTTGTTTTGAAACAAGTTTGCATTCCCCCACCACCTCCTCCCTCCGTCGGCAACCCTTTCCAACCACTTACCCCTCGCCCTCCAGCAACTCCTCTCTTCGATAATCTCTTTGGTCTACTTCCCCCTGTGACAACTCATAATAACATGTTTTTTTGTTTTTACTTGTTTTGAAAACATATGTGCATTTCAAACTTCTTTCTTTTCTTTTTCTTTTTTTTTTAATGTGGTAAAAGAAAACATGTTTCCTATTTTTTGTTCGCAAAAAAAAAAAAAAAAGTGGCAACACCACCAGATGGGCCCTAAATGAACGTAACCTACATTAAAATATGATTCTTGTTAATCATAAATGGTATTAAAATGAGAGAGAGACACAAGCTTACACCCAGAAATCAGAATGCGAAACAAATTTGTGTGAATATGTATCTATGTTGCTAAATATGAAATATGAGCCTAAATGCCTCTGGTAAATTAGAAGTTGTCTTCATAATATGTTGATGTAGTATGGGTCTCAGAAACAAGAATAAATCAAATTCAAAAACTGAATATTTTACTATTTTAGCTTATAAGAGGTTTCGAACCAATCTGTGAGTTTTCCTTGCCTTTTACACTTTTATGAAGTTCAGTTACTTCCATCAAATTTCCAAAAAGACAGAATCGCTCATCTTATTTCATTCCACTTTTGCATCTCTTCTCATAATGGTAATAGGGTGCTGTTTCACCGAGACATGATATGCCTTTGCCTACAAATAGGCCTCTTATAAGATATCCCAATTTTTTCAGTCCATAAAATATATGCAGGGATCTCATGTAACAACACCTTTCTACCCAAAAAATTATATAAATGTATATATACAGTACCGCACGCGAACATATATATTAGCCAAATTAACTACTCATACTCATTCTGAATTCAAGAATGTGTTTTGCCCATCAACGACCGCAAATCCCAAACCAAAATCTTCTTGGCAACTACTACTAGTAATAATTTCAAATCAGTTAAAAGAAGAACTGTAAATGAATCAAATCACACAAAACCCAAACCAAAATAGGCAAATTAACAACTACTCACCAGAAATCCCAACCCAAAATCATCTTGGCAACCTACTAGTAGTAATTTCAAAGTAGTAAAAACAAGAACTTTAAATGAATCAAATCACACAAACCCACACATGAAACATCGCCAATAATCAACCAGATGACTAAATGCACTTCGAATAACAACAACAACAACAACTCCAATTCGGCAATTCCCTCACCAACACTACGTTCAACATCAATACAGCCAATAAAAAAAAAATTCACCCAAAATCAATGATATAATTGAATTGGGTTCAGTCAACCGACGGTAATCCTCTTCAATTTTCACTCCTGATAAATTTTCTCCGCAGCCAAACAGAATTATCAAGAGAAAACTGAGAGGAAAATTAGGGTTTTTTTTTTGTAAAAAAATTCGAGATTTTCGAGCTTACCTCTTGTTTGTTTTGTAGATGAATTTTCAGGGGCAAATGGTTTTCTGTGCTCTCTCTCTCTCTCTCTCTGGCTCTCTGTTATTTTTTTCTCTGCTTTTATTCTCTGCCGCTAACAGAAAATTGTTGTATGCGTATTATATATTGCAGGAAAATACAGACTATCATATACACATTATAATTACAAAATTTGACATAATTTTAATTTTTTGAGTTATATTTGAAAAAACATCATAACTAAACATAATATGAGACATAACAAAATAATTATATTTATAATAATATCATAATTATAAAAAAAAATAATCATAATTAAAGAAAAAATAACATAATTATATATATATATGATACACTTTTTTTTAAAGGGAAGTATATTAAAATTTCTCTATATTGTATGTGTATGCATTGTATTTTTCTATTATTAATTATAGTTTAAATTTTGTGTTAATTTTATTTTGATATTTAAATTGTGTCAATTTAATTTTTTAAATAATTTTTAATGATCCTTGTTTTTATTTGATCTATGTATCACTGAAGCCAGTGAATTGTACTTATAGTAATGAAGATCGAATTAATATGAAAAACTCTTAAAATAGGAGGAAAAATCTCAATAAATACACAGAAAATAAAACTTAAAAACAAATGAGAATTTCTAATAATCTTTAAATTAGGTTGTTTGTATCATTTTTTGTTTAATATTTAAACTGTATCAATATAATTCTCAATATATAAAATATGTTTCAGTTTGATCTCTAACATAATTCTATCCATAGTCACTATTAAATAAATGTGAAGAATCATTTAAAAAATTACACTTTTAGATCTCAAAATATATGATTTATGTACTAAAATGGCATATCTACTCCTAAATTTAACAGCATCTATTAATAAAGTTATATTAGGGATCAAATTTAAATATTTTTTATATATTGAGGACTAAATTAATGGTTTAAGCATTAAAGACTAAAATGACTAAAAAAAATAATGACTACAAATATCATATTTTAATGACTAAAAATATGATTAATTCTTTATTTTTTGTGTTTGTGAAATTTTTTTTTTTGTTGGTAAATTGCAATTTAGTGCATGTTTTTACAGAAAAATCAAATCAGTGGTAAATTTTACCAATTTTAATAATTAAAATTATAAACTTTTTATCAATTTATAAATTTTTTGTGAATATATTTCTAATTTCTTTTTCTTTTTTTTTTAAAAAAATGTGTGTTTGAAAGATGAGAAAGTTTCGAAATTGTAATTTATATTTTACAAGCGTACTTTCACACAATCTATTTTTTTTTCTAAATTCAGGCCTTACTTTGTCAGTGACTAAAATTGTTGGGTGCTCTTTGTGCCAATGTACAATTTTTTAAGTTCTACTAAATTATAATTGATAAAATATATAAATATCCCTTGTTATATAGATTTGAAATAGTTTAAAATATAAAAATATATTAACTTTTATAATTTTTTTGATTGAATTATTTTTAACTTTCAGGGTTATTTAGTTGATACAATCTAAAAATTGAAAAAAAAAAAAAAAATTGCCCTAATTTTTTTTTTTCAAAAAAAATATTAAAGACAAAATAAGTGAACAAAAATAAATAAATTATAATCTTAGGGCCTGTTTGGAAGTATTTTTTTTTAGTGACTTTTCAGTTAAAATATGAGACAAAAAAAGTAAATATATTTGGAAATATTTTTAAAAATTTTAAGAAAAAAATGCACAAAGTTGAGTGAAAATGAATAGATTTTTAATTTTTTTATATGAATTTAATTTTTTTAAACATTTCACTAATTTTAAAATTTTTTAACTAAAATAATATCTTTCCATAAGAACCTTTACATTAGAGCCACATGATTTAAAAATATTGAGTTTTGTCTATTGGGATACTCAAGAAATTCATTAGTGATTCGTCTTCTACCGTCTTATTATACATATGAATTATTAATCAAAAATATTTTTTTACTCCAATAATTATAACTATGTTATTTTGTCATAGTTATTTTCAAATAATTAACAATTATTTATTAAATATAATTTTTATGTTTTAAATGTGCATTTATTTAATTTCATTAAGTATATAGTTGTTGATAGAACTTATTAGAAGAAATAGATTTATGTAACCTACCCACTTAATTATAATATCAGATTTGATTCATTTTTTATTTATTTTATGATTAAAACTGAGGGCATTAAATTTATTTATTATTATTTTTATTTTTATTTTTATATTTTGTGCGTTTGTGTGCGTGTTTAGGACAGGTGGTCCTAGTCGTGGCCAATGTTAGGGCAGCGAGGCAGACAGATGGGAAGGGGGCAGTTTAGGCCACAAGTTTGGTTGGGCCACATGCCTCAAATGTTGAAAAGTGTCCGTTGGTGGTCCATGTATTTTTTAGGATGATTAATTAGTATTAATTAGTATGTTTAAGAAAATTAGTATGTTTAATGTAGAAAAATTAGTATGTTTAATATATTTTTTTAATTTTTTTATGAAAAATATATAAAAATGGTTAGAAAACAAAATTAGAAAATATTTTTTAAATTTTTTTTGTATAGTTTATTAGTTTTTTTATTTTTTTTATAATTTTTTGACTTTTAAACTAAAATGCACACTTCTCAAATGGGGCCCAAAAAGTCATTATCCAAAAAAAAAAATTATCTTTATTTTTTTATGTCTCTTCATAAAAAAATAAAAAATAGTAATTAAAATAGTCAATTATCAAAACAATTTTAGGGTTTTATATTTTTACTCAACTAGACAAATTAATTTTTTTTTTAAAAAGTTCATTTGAAAAAAAAGTCCAAAAATACAAAAATAAGCACCAAAAAAAAAAAATTTCCAAATTTTTTTATTTTTTCAATTTTCTTATTTTTTAGACTCATAGACACAATACAGATAATAAAAAAAAAAATTGACATATTTTTTTTTTAAAAAAAAAATACTTATTTGGGAGACCCCAAACAACAAGTATAAAAAAAAGTAAATTACAATGTATAAAAAAATATTATTCTTACATTTTTAATATAACTATATTCTTTTTTTAATAAAATTAAAATGATCAAAATTAATGCAGATGATGGGTAAATACTTAAAATGGTTATTCCTTAAGTTTTCCTATAAAATAACCATTATCTTAAAATGTAGGGTTGATCAAAGAATCCGTGAAATTCATAATCCGATCCAGTCCAGTCTAATCCGGCAAGTTTGAATTGATTTTTTGAATCTGTGGTTCGGTTCCAGATTGAAAATTTTAAAATCCGTAGTCCACGGATCGGTGCCTGATTGAATCCCATGGTTCCGAATTAGAACCGATCTGGACCGTATACAAATAGCCTATATTTATATTATACACTATCATGCATAGTATCTTCTCTTATTCCATATAAAACCTAAACCTGCATAGTATTTTCTTTTATTACTTTTGACATGGATAGGCCCATGAGAACCACGACCCATAGTGGACAAACCCAGGCCCACCATTTAGACCCCATTGCACAACCCGGTTAGTAAAACCCAGCACAGTTGGAGGACAACTGAGCAGGGGAGGCCAATGATGCTCGGACACATGGCAGGTGCAGAACAGGCCACGTCAGCAGACAAAGATCTGCAAAGTTATTGCCACAGCACATCACCATTAATGCAGCCCATCACAGCATTTATTACGACAACACCTCTCAGCCGGAATGACACCTCCTCACCCTGAACAAGGCAAATCACGACACAAGCTTTCGGCGGGGGAAAGGTTAGAACGGCAGAACGGCAGAGACAATGAAATGATTACCAAAGGATATAAGCGAAGTTGGAAGACAAGAAGAATGTTAAGTTTTTCTATCTCCCTCTCTACATTTTGTCTATCACCTTTTCTAATTCACACACCGGAGGGTTCGCCGGGGGACTACCTCGTTCCCCGATTGAACTTGCTTGCAGGTTATCCAGTGGGCTTGAGGAGCTTGGATCGGTCTAGCCCATTCACCAGGACGAACTGTATCATCAGTTGGCGCCGTCTGTGGGAACCGGTTTGTCCGTGCGCCAGTTGTGTTCATTGCCGCCGGAGACCCTGTTCCAGTAACCTTTTCACCTCATCCGTCAAGTGTATGGTCACGACTAGATCCATGGCTTCCCACCATAATGCTACCGATCACTAAACTGACCCTTCCAATCGAAACAACCCACCACAATACTTCATCGAGCTCACTAACAGCATCAACCGTATGGCCGAACAAAACCAGGCCTTAATCAATGCTCTGCTCCAACGGAACCTCCTTATTCCTCCACCACCTCCAGATATTCCACCCCATCCAGAACAAGTTCCGGGCCATACTGTCCCACAACCCAATCCTCCCAACTCGGGGGGCTTGCAACCCCCTCACCCACATATACATCCACCTTCTCCACCCCCACGTCCATCAGTCATAGCTCTAGCTCCGAGGGAGAAGCCGCCAGCCCAACATCTGCTCTCAAGGCGGTGACAACATTTCCCTTTGGGACGCCAACTCCGAGCCATGAAACTCCAACTCCAAGGGGTTATGCGTAATATCCAACATAAGCCCTCCACCTCAAAGAACTCCCCATTTGTCACCTCCATCCGAGACAAACCCCTACCCGCCAAGTTCAAAATGCCTACCATCGACCCTTTGACGAAAACAACACCTGTCGACCACACAGAGACCTACCATACCCTCATGATCCTCCATGCCTTCCCCGACGAAATCATGTGCCGAGCCTTTCCTGCGACATCAAGGGTCGGCTTGGCTATGGTTCACCCATTGCCACCAGATTCGTCTCCACATTTCAAAGATCTCGGTGACTCTTCCCGAGCCACTTCATCGGGCCTAACGCCACGACGCTACGACCCAACTCCTCAACATCCGTCAGACCGAGGGGGAATCACTGCACAGCTTTGTCACTCGCTTCAACACCGAAGCCTTGCAAGTTGCTGAAAACGACGATAAAGTCATCCTTACAGCCTTCATGGCCGGTCTGCGGTCATCCGATTTCCTCTTCTCCCTCTCTAAGAACCCCCCGACATCCATGGCAGCCTTGCTCTCCAAAGCCCAAAAGTACATGAACGCCGAGGATTCTCTAGCCGCTCGGCAGGACTCAACAACCAAATATCTGACCCCCAGAGAAAAGAGAAAAGACCAAGAACCCAGTAACACCTGGCATCATAATCAAACATCCCGCTTATCGATCCTCGCTACCGCAAGACCAAGAAGACCGCCTGTCGATTCGAGCGATATACACCCCTCAATTCTCCCATGGAACAAGTCCTTAACCAGATCCAACGGGACTACCCTCTCAAGTAGCCTCTTCCTCCACGGAACCCTTCCAACCGTAAAGACCAGTCCAAATATTGTCGTTTCCACCAGGACCACGGCCATAACACCGACGATTGCATCAGCCTCAAGGATCAAGTGGAGACCCTCATTCGCCAAGGGCGTCTAAGCCGGTTCACAGACACCCGCCCTCAACAAAGGCACAGAGCCGAGCCCCACAGGGACAATCGCAGGCACACCCCCCAACGGTGACCAATCCAACTGCAGACAGGGCGCGATCGACCTCCCCAACAACCTCGCCACAAGGTAATCCACCGCTTTGTCGGTGAAATCAGAGTCATCTCGGGCGGTCTTGCTTACGGGGGACCGTCGCGCTCGGCTCAGAGAGCAGAATTGAGAAAAATACGACAGGGCTCGGATAAGGCAGTTATCACGGTAGACCGACCCCTCAAGCAGCCCAAGCAGTGGACTGAGCCCATTACCTTCACAGACGCCGACTGTACAAGCATCCGTTATCCACATGATGACCCTCTCGCATCTCTGCCGTCCTCTCCAACTACAAGGTCAGGCGAGTCCTCATCGACAATGGAAGCTCTTTAGACATCATATTCCTCTGTTGCTTCCGCCAGCTCAAGATTGGAGAGGAAAGTCTGTCTCCACTCCAAACCCCCTTGGTCGGTTTCACTGGCGACCAGGTGACCTCTATCGGCTCCATTGATCTCCCCATCACCATTGGGGAATACCCACGGCAGACCACAAAGCTGCTCACTTTCCTTGTAGTCGACTGCCCCTCTGCCTACAACATCATTCTCGGCCGCACTGCCCTCAACACCTTCCAAGCCATCACATCTACCTACCACCTTGCCCTCAAGTTCCCTACTGATCTCAGGGTCGGAACAGTCAGAGGAGAACAGACCGTCGCTAGAGAATGTTATGTGGCCTCACTTAAAGAAGTCAAACTAAATGAGGCAATGATCATTGAAGGACTTGACGTCCGAGATGAGGCCGAACTGATCAGAGGCGAACCTGTGGAGGAACTTGTCGAAGTTAACATCGATCCCACCAACCCACTCAAAATTGCCAAAATCGCGATCTGAAGGTCCTCACCGCCTTCCTGACCGAGCACAGAGACGTCTTTGCCTGGACCCATGCAGACATGCCAGGTATCGACCCCTCTTTCATAACTCACCGCCTCAGTATCGAACCTCATTTCTGACCTTACCGACAAAGGCAGCGTATTTTCCACCCAGAACGCAACAATCTCATAGCTGCAGAGGTTGATAAACTCCTCGAGGCCCAATTTATCCGAAATGTGGATTATCCTAAGTGGCTGTCCAACGTGGTCCTGGTTCGCAAGAACAATGGCAAGTGGCGTCTCTGCGTCGACTACTCCGACTTGAACCGAGCTTGCCCCAAAGATAGTTATCCCCTCCCCCGCATTGATCTACTGGTCGACGCCACGGCCGGTCATCAAATGCTCAGCTTCATGGATACTTTTTCCGGGTACAACCAAATCGTGATGCACTCATCCGACCAGGAACACACATCCTTCATCACCGACCGGGACACCTACCACTACCGTGTCATGCCGTTCGGACTAAAGAATGCTGGGGCCACCTACCAACGTTTAGTCAATGCCGTCTTCCACCATCAGATCGGACGGAACATGGAAGTGTATGTGGATGACATGCTAGTTAAGAGCAAACTCTCCACTGACCACCTCACTGACTTACAAGAGACTTTTGCCACCCTTCGCAAATATCAGATGAAGCTCAACCCAGAGAAGTGTGCCTTTGGCGTAGGATCTGGCAAGTTCCTGGGTTTTATGGTCAGTTAACGCGGCATCGAGGCCAACCCTGAGAAGATTAAGGCCTTGATTGAGATGCAGTCACCCAAAACCGTTAAAGAGGTTCAAAGACTCACCGGCAGAGTGGCAGCCCTCAACCGTTTCATCTCCCGCGCAACGGATAAGTGCCTACCATTTTTCAAAGTCCTTCGGCAGACTTTTGAATGGACAACTGAATCCGAATAAGCCTTTCAACAGTTAAAACAGTGCATGGCCAATCCTCCCCTTCTCTCAGAGGTAATCACGGGTGAGCCCCTCTTCCTCTACTTAGCAAGATTATCAAGCAAGCAATTTCATCAGAGAGGACGGCTCAGTCCAACGGCCGATCTACTACATCAGTCGGGCTCTCAGGGGAGCGGAGCAAAACTACCTCCTATTAGAAAAGCTGTCCCTGGCCTTGGTCACCGCCTCCAGACGACTCCGCCCCTACTTCCAAGCCCATTCCATAGTGGTCCTCACCGACCAGCCCCTAAAGAAGGTCATGCAGCAACCAGAGCTCTCAGGAAGACTAATGTAGTGGTCAGTAGAACTAAGCCAGTTCGACATCTCTTATCGCCCGACAAAGAATCAAGGGCAAGTCAGAGCCGACTTCATCTTGGAATTCACTAATCCAGCCCCAACCGCTAACCCTCCACCCCCACCAACTCCACCAGAGCCTGAAGATCCTCATTGTTGGATACTCAATGTTGACGGCTCGTCTCGCAGGGAAGGAAGTGGGGCCGGCCTCATCCTCACATCCACCGAAGGGGGTTATTTCAAATGTGCTATCCGCCTCTTGTTTGCGGCCAGCAACAATGAGGCCGAATACGAAGCATTGCTAGCAGGACTTCGTCTGGCCAAAGACATTGGTGTTAGCCACATCCGCGTGTTCAGTGACTCCCAACTTATCGTCGGCCAGATCACGGGAGAATTCGATGCCAAGGATACCACAATGCGGGCTTACAGGGACATGGCGCTCACCCTTGTTCGCCTCTTCAACACTTTCTAGATCAGACACATACCTAGGGCAGAAAACTCCAAAGCAGATGAAATGGCCCAACTAGCCTCCGCCGACCAATCCGACCTCAGCCATGGAGTTCGCCTGGAATACCTAACTCACCCGGCCATCTCACCCGACCTGCAAGAAGTGCAATTCCTCCAGACGGAACCCATTCCTTGGGCATCCGACATCTTCCTCTTCTTGACCACTGGAGAACTCCCAGATGACCAACAGCAGGCTGCCAAGGTCAGAGCTCGGTTAGCTAACTACATTCTGGTCGACGGCGTCCTTTACAAGCGCGGTTTTTCACGACCGTACCTGCGATGCCTCAGCCCCGCCCAAGCAACCTATGTAATGCAACAGATCCATGAAGGAATATGTGGCAATCATTCGGGTGGCAGGTCCCTCGCACACAAAGTACTCCATACAGGCTACTTCTGGCCGACCCTCAACAAAGATGCCACTGATTTCGTGCTTAAATGCGACAAGTGTCAGCGTTTCGCCAATATCCCCCATACTCCTCCCACTGAGCTAACCACTCTCTGCAGCCCTTACCCGTTCGCCAAATGGGGGATCGACTTGGTTGGCCCACTTCCCACTGGTCGAGGCCAGACCAAGTTCGCGATTGTTGCCATTGATTACTTCACCAAGTGGGTCGAGGCAGAACCCCTCGCCACAATCACCGAGCGGAACACCACCAAGTTTATCTGGCAATCAATTGTCTGCCGATTTGGCATCCCTCAGGCCATCGTCTCCGACAACGGCAAACAGTTCGACAATGCTAAATACAGAAAATTTTGTGCAGATCTCCAAATTCAACCATGTTTCTCTTTCCCCGGTCATCCCCAAGCAAATGGCCAAGTTGAGGTCACCAACCGTTCTCTTCTGAAGATCATCAAAACTAAGCTCGAAGCTGCTAAAGGCCTCTGGGCTGAGGAACTACCACATGTACTGGGCTCATCAACCATTGCCGGACTCTCTTGGGAAACACCTTTTCGCTTAACATATGGCGCTGAGGCGGTCATTCCAGTAGAAGTCGGTCTACCCACCCCCAGGGTCTT
Organism: Camellia lanceoleosa; assembly: GCA_025200525.1. Taxonomy (NCBI): domain Eukaryota; kingdom Viridiplantae; phylum Streptophyta; class Magnoliopsida; order Ericales; family Theaceae; genus Camellia; species Camellia lanceoleosa. The sequence goes on from CM045765.1 coordinate 156,450,124, forward strand.
ACATCCGGATCTCGCCTCAACCGAAGAACTCCATCGAGCAGACCTGGACCTCATCGAAGAGCTCAGAGAGACTGCTGCTGTCAGATTGGCTTCGTACCAGCAGAAAATGAGAACACACTACAACCGCAGAGTCCGACCACGGGAGTTTTCGGTAGGGGACCTTGTCTTGAGAGAAGCAACTCTTGCCACCAAGAATCCGACCGAGGGCAAACTAGCAGCCAAGTGGGAGGGACCTTACGTTGTGAAGGCCCGCCCACGGCCAGGCACTTACCGACTTCAAGACATGGATGGCCGAGACCTTCCCCATCCCTGGAATGCTGAACATCTGAAGCGTTACTATCAATGAATCCTTACTTTTGTATTGTCAAACTTGTTGTATTTTCCTTTTTCAATACATAATACAAATATCGACTGGAGTTCCAACCTTCTATAATTCAACTGTCTGAATGTCGCTTCCATGAAACTTTCATTTGCAGCACTCGAAGCCTCAGTCCAACCTGAGCACTTACAAAAGCCTCAGTCCAACCTGAGCACTTACAAAAGCCTCAGTCCAGCCTGAGCACTTACAAAAGCCTCAGTCCGACCTGAGCACTTTCAAAAGCCTCAGTCCGACCTGAGCACTTTCCAAAGCCTCAGTCCGACCTGAGCACTTTCCAAAGCTTCAGTCCGACCTGAGCACTTTCCAAAGCCTCAGTCCGACCTGAGCACTTACAAAAGCCTCAGTCCAACCTGAGCACTTTCAAAAGCCTCAGTCCAACCTGAGCACTTACAAAAGTCTCGGCCAGACCGAGCACTTTCAAAAGCCTCAGTCCGACCTGAGCACTTTCAAAAGCCTCGGCCAGACCGAGCACTTTCAAAAGCCTCAGTCCGACCTGAGCACTTTCAAAAGCCTCGGCCAGACCGAGCACTTTCAAAAGCCTCAGTCCGACCTGAGCACTTTCAAAAGCCTCGGCCAGACCGAGCACTTTCAAAAGCCTCAGTCCGACCTGAGCACTTTCAAAAGCCTCGGCCAGACCGAGCACTTTCAAAAGCCTCAGTCCAACCTGAGCACTTTCAAAAGCCTCAGTCCAACCTCGAGACTTACAAAAAGCCTCGGCAGGCCAGAGCACTTTCAAAAGCCTCAGTCCAACCTGAGCACTTTCAAAAGCCTCAGTCCGACCGAGCACTTTCGAACATCAGAAGACCCAGCGAAACAAGTACCAGCATAGCCTTGGGAGAACACTTAGTCACAAGTTGAGGTCACAAAATTTTACAACATCTCTACTTAGTCAAATTCCAACGGTGTTCCCCAATTTCTCCCCTACAGGTTTACTATTGGCCCCTTTAGTTACAATTTAAAACCTACTTTCCTGCCCTCATTCATTGAATTTTTACACAAGTCCAATCTCACTATGTATGAAGGAATTTTATCAGTTCACTCTTACTCTGCGTGATGGAATTTTTAATTTAACAAGTTCGAATTCACAAGTTCAAATTCAAATTCAAATTCACAAGTTCATCCTCTTCAACTTATCAGTCCAATTTTATCAGTCCAATCTCACAAGTTCAAATTCACTTGGCTCACTTAGCTCAAGTTCACTCTGTCATGAAGTTGAATTTTTTCATAAGTTCATTACTCGTTTTTATTACAAGCATTTCTCCATTTCCAACCCACCAAACAAATAAACACAGTTAATTACAAGACATAAATGGCATTTTATTCATTCGCAAAATATGTACATCAGTTTATTACAATACTTCAAAAACAAAACAAAAATGTGTATACAAGGACGAAACAAAAACTCCTAAGTACACTTATTCTTCAGATCACTCCTCCTCCTCACTGGAGATAAGATCTGCTTCCTCTATACCCTCGTCCAGGGGGTCTGGGCCACATCATCCTCCCCAATCGTCACCCTACTAAAGTCAAGCTCTAGGAACAGCTCTTCAGCCTTGCGCTTGAACATTTTTCACCCGCTGTCCCAGTACTCTGCCATTTCATGCTTATAAAAGTCTGACCGTTGGAAGCTCTCTATGACTTCAGATTCAGGTCTTCACCAGTGATGGGCCACAGACTCCTCCTTGCTGTGCCGCCACATCAAGGCATCAATGGCCATCTGAAATTTAGGCGATCCGTTGAATTGTTCAACTGCTGCCACGTACAGATCGGGGTAGGCTGCCTTCGCCCTTTCCTCGTCCAGCTCTCTTTGTAGGATCGCCTTCTCAGAGGACGCTTTGGCCCTTTCTGCCTCCAACTTTCCACGCAGAGCATCAACCGCAGTGGCTCCCCTCCTCATCTCCTCCTCCACCTCCTTCTTTAGGCTCTCCTTCTCCGCCCTCACCTTCTCCACCTCTGCTTCCAACTCCCTCATAAGCCTCCATCTCTCCTCCTCTACCTTGGCAAGCTCGTCCTCCAACTCCTTTTGCAGAGCCTCAACCTTAGCATCTGCCTCATCTTTCTGCTTCACCAGCTCTTCGTTGCTGTTCATGGCCTCTTCATGCCGATCGTTAGCAATGGCACAGGCTCGTTGGGACTCTTCCAATTTCTTCTGCTTGCCGACCAGTTGGAACTCGAGTGACACAACCTTGCGGCGTGTATCATCCAGCTCCAGCTTGACTGCTTGCAACTCAGCCTGGGCATTCTTCCAACTTGTCTTCTCAACCAGTTTTCGGTTTTCCTCGTGCCTTCTCTCGCTTTGAGCCTGGCTCCCCGCCTTCCTCGAAGAGCCTCACAGTGAGCACCTCCATCTGGCGGAGCATAACCCTCAAAGAAGTCACCATTGAATCTGGAGGCACACAGTCCGACCTTCCACAATTTTCAACAGACGGTCAGCCCCTGCCCTAGCTAGTCCCTCTTCCCCTTCCACTCTTCCAGCCACCGCGCGAGCATGGTAGAAGGCGATGTTCAGACCCACTCCTCCTTCCTAAGGTGCAGGACCCCTTTGGGTCTGTTGCCCCCCACTTGGCTCAAGATCGCCACGCCCATCGCCACTTGAATTCTTTGGGCGACCTCCACGACCCAAGATCTGGATGACCCTTGCTACTTCTGGGGTATCCTTCACCACAGGGGTCTCCACCGCAGCTGGGGCCTCATTTACCTTCTTGGACCCAGGCTCCCCTGCAGCCTCTACAGGGGCACTTCTCTTCTTCCTCTTCCTCTTCAGAGCCTCCTCCCCATCCCTGGCCCTCTCCTTCACAGGATCCACATGGAGCTTTTGTGGTTCAAACTTACTTAAGTCCTTCTCCCCCAACGGCCTCGGGCGAGGCCTGATCTTCTCCTTCGCAATCGGTTGTGAAGGTCAGTCGTCTTGTGCTTTCTTGAACATGGTGGCTTTGGCAAGAATGGCTTGATCCTCAGCCTCCTGAGCCTCTCTCCTTGCCTCCAACTCTGCTCGGTCAAGATCCCCACCGATCGGCTGAGGACCCAGCCCTGCCTCAAACAATGCAAAGGGCTGCACGAGGTCGTCCCACCTCGCCTTCTCTTTCTCCCTCCACTCTTTCACCCTCTTCACCCTCTCCCCTACCGCGGGCCCTAGTCTTGCATCCACCGTCCTGATTGGCACCTTCCAGATGGTGCGCACCCCAGGCCCCCCGTTGGCAGAAACGTAGAACCACCATGCCCGCCATCCCTTGATTGACGTAGGCAAACCAGCCACCAACCCCTTCCCCACAACTGCCTGCAGGGTGACCCACGTCTCCTGTTGCCCTGAGGCCTTGTAACAGGCAAAGAACTCCTCCACCGCCATCGACTCCCCCTCATTCGCCTTTGGCCATGCACTTGCACAGGCCAGCAGGATCTTCCAGGCATTGGGCATCAGTTGGCCTGGGGCTACTTCTAGGTGGTTGAGCACGTCCACCATTATTTGAGGCAGTGGAAACCTCATCCCCCCTTTCAAAGCCTCCTCGTACAGGGAAAACCCTCCTACCCTGGCGTCCGATGGCCTTTCCGTCGACGTTGGCAACAACAACTCCACTCCCGCCGGAATTTGGTACTTCTCGCGGATTGCCCTCAACTCCGCCTCTGTTATCGTCGATTTGTCCGCCTTTGTGTGCCAATGATCTGGCTCCGCCTCACTGATCAGCGTCGGAGCTGCCACCAAGGTGGAACCATGGAAGGGTATTGTTGTTTTCCCCACCCTTTCGGCCCTGTACTGCGCTGCTAGCTCCTCTGCATCATCCTCTCCCAGTGGATCCACCCTCACATTCACATTTTCTTCTTGCGCCATCTCTAAACTGTGTCTGCGGATCGCTTCTGATGCAGGGACTAAGAAGTTGAATAAATGCTCCAACGGCGTATCGCGAGCCACAAATGGTGTAATACTTGGAATGTTTTGATTTTTTGAAAACAGATAGGTAAATCGAATAATACCAAAAGCCCACTGTTTACCCGTATTCCACGGATCCCAATTAATTCTCGCCAGTTTGAAACCTTTCAAATCATCCACCAGGATTGTCTTTTCAAACACCCACCATTATAACCCAACGTTTCATTTTCGATCCAACGCCTGGCCTTCTCCCCCGGCCACGTGTACAACCGCGATGCGCTAACTCCTGCCCTTACCCTGTCTTTTCCACTGACATCACGTGACACGCCGCCTTTTGGGCCCCGCGCCTTCCTGCTCGGCAAGCTTCACGGTCGGCCCCTCCCGCTCGGACAGCCTCACGGTTGGCCCTTTCCGCTCGGCAAGCTTCACGGTCGGCCCCTCCCGCTCGGACAGCCTCACGATCGGCCCTTTCCACTCGGCACTCCTCACGGTCGGCAACCCTCGCAGTCGGCACTTCTCCACTCGGCCACCCTCGCGGTCGGCACTCCTCTGCTCGGCCCCCCTCGCGAATCGGCGCCGGCCGGAACCATCTCTCTCACTACTATTCCCTTCGTTGGACTGAAGCTGCACTCGGGAATAGGGGACTACTGACATGGATAGGCCCATGAGAACCACAGCCCATAGTGGACAAACCCAGGCCCACCATTTAGACCCCATTGCACAACCCGGTTAGTAAAACCCAGCACAACTGGAGGACAACTGAGCAGGGGAGGCCAATGATGCTCGGACACGTGGCAGGTGCAGAACAGGCCACGTCAGCAAACAAAGATCTGCAAAGTTATTGCCACAGCACATCACCATTAATGCAGCCCATCACAGCATTTATTACGACAACACCTCTCAGCCGGAATGGCACCTCCTCACCCTGAACAAGGCAAATCACGACACAAGCTTTCGGCGGGGGAAAGGTCAGAATGGCAGAACGGCAGAGACAATGAAATGATTACCAAAGGATATAAGCGAAGTTGGAAGACAAGAAGAAGGTTAAGTTTTTCTATCTCCCTCTCTCTCTCTCTACATTTTGTCTATCACCTTTTCTAATTCACACACCAGAGGGTTCGCCGGGGGACTATCCCGTTCCCTGATTGAACTTGCTTGCAGATTATCCAGTGGGCTTGAGGAGCTTGGATCGGTCTAGCCCATTCACCAAGACGAACTGTATCATCAACTTTTGTTTGTTAGTTTTTAGTTTTAATTTATAATGGTCTAAATACTTATGGTGGAAGCAGTTTTTTATGATTGTTTAAATTCTAGAACAGTATGTCGCTATTATGGAAAGATATGTTGCTATTGTGGAACTAATATGATGTATGTTTATATTTTTATGAAATTAAAATGTTCTAACTTTTTTTTTAATATTTAATTATGTGAATCTGTGGTCCTAAACCGATCCAATCCGTGTTTAAATAGATTAGTTCGAATTGGTTCCACAATTTAAACGGATTGGATTGGTTTCAATTTTTCAAGAACCAGAGATAATGAATTGGTCTTGATTTTACTCCAATCTTGACCAATCCAGACCATGCTCACCCCTATTAAAATGGTGAAGATTATTTCATTTGTAATGCATTTGTTATTTTTTTTTTCAATATAATCAAATATGATAATCAATATTTTGATAAAATAATAACTTTCATTCCAGTTAACGAAACACTACCTTAGAATAACTATGCCAAATTCGTAGAGTTTGATATATTTTGTCTAAAACTCAAAGAAGATTATTATAAGTTTCCTAACAACTTTCATCTGATATATATCAGATAAATATTGAATTGAATTATAAAATAAACTTTTAAAAGATAAGATACAAATGTTCTCATTATCCACCCCTTTAAATTTATAATTTTTAAACTTTGACCAACCAAAGTAACTTAATCTCTTGATGGATGTCATTACTAACTAACAAGGTTTTAACTGTCAGTACTAACAAGGTTTAAATTATCAAATGGGCAATTGCTATTTTGTTTTGTATATATATTTTTTAAAATTTATTTCTTAGTTTTTAATTTTCTTATATATTGGTTTGTATGATTTTTTTGTGCAGGGACCAAATCTTTTTTTTTTTTTTCTTTTTTTTTTTGACAGTCAAAAACTATATATAGTAAAATTTAGACAAATAACATGGATTATTCTTATATTTGTCAAATGTTAATTTGCAATGCATTAAAACATATTAGACCAAAAATATTTAACATAAACAAATATATACATGAACAAAATAGATTAATATATTTTAATACACAGCCATTTAATCTTAATTTGCAATGTATTAAAATATATTACAAAAAAATTAATATAGACAAATATATATATACAACAAAAAAATAGAATTTTTTTAATACGCAGCCCCTTGGTCCACTGAGAAAGTGATACTTAACTTTTTTTTTTATCAATAAATTCATCTATATTTTTTTTTAAGAAAAAGTAAAAGGTTGTCTTTAAAATAAAAAATAAAAAATTAATTGAACGGTCATCACGAATAATTTTTTTTTTTAAATACAATAATTAAATAGTAGTTGGGTCCGCATGAGGTCAGTACAACAAACAGTGTTATTGTGGTGATTATGAAAAATGTTTGGGCCGTAATTTTTGTGATTTAAATAGTTTAAAATTGTTAAAATAACATCGTTTTAATAATTTTGATATTATTTTGTATTCAAAACGATGTCATTTTGACAAATTCGAGCCATTTGAGCCACAAAAATTAGGATCCTCTACCATTGCTGTAGTGATTATACCTTATTAAAGCGTAGGAAAATTTTACTACACATACTCTTTAAAAAAATAATAATAATAAAAATTGTGTATCATATACATATTTAATTATATTATTTTTTTTAGTTATAATTAATTTTTATTTTAGTTATGATATTATTATAATTATGACTTATGAGATCTTTGATTATTTCTCATGTGATATTTGGTTATGACTTTTTTTTTTTTTTTAGTATGACTCAAAAAATATGAAGTTATACTATTTTCTTCATTAATCATAAGTTACATAGAGTGTGTACCATGGTCTTTCCTGTTATCTTAAGATACTTATTAACAAATTTAAATTAATTCTATAAATACTTATTATAAAAACATATAATTATTTAAAAAAATAATAGTAATGCATTTGACAACCAAAAAAAAAAAGTTGAATTTTGTTTTAAATTTTTTTTAACTAGTTTGAAAAAAAAAATAAATACAAAAAAATATATAATTAATTTTAAAATTTTATTTGGGAAAATTTTTTAAAATGGGAAACATACAAATAATTGTAAAAGAATAAAAAAAATAATTGCAGTATAGATAGAACTTAAAAATTAATTTTTAAAAATTGACAAAATTAAAATTTTACCCCTTTCATTTTCATTCTCTCTTTTTCTCCATCGCCCTTCTCCCTCTCACGCACATTTTCTCTAGTACTAGTGATTTATGTTCTCAGTCGCCAGCGATCTCTCCCTGGCTTCTTGTATTGTGATTGTCTCATCTCTAGCTCGCCTAAATCCTCTCTGATCCCCTATTTGTCGTTGTCATACCGACATTTCCAACCCCCTCCATAAACCATCGTGACACACCCAACACCTTTTTTGGAACCTTAAATTTGAGCGATCTCCATAATCATAATTTCTAGATGTAGGTGGGAAAAGTAGCTAAGGTAAATAAGGAGTTAAGAGAGGGTGGTAGTGGCAATTGAAAAATGATGTTATGGTGGGGAGTAGAGGGTTGCAGGGAGAGGAAGTGGTGGGAGTGGGGTCACTGGCAATTGAGAAAGGTAAAGGAAGGGTCGTTAATGGTGGAGAAGGCGAGAAAAAAAATGAGGAATATAGAGGAAATTGAGAAAATATAAAGGGTATGAGAGAGGCAAAAATGTACTTTTAATCATGTTTCTATCATTTATTTTAAGTTACCATATACAGTGCAATTGTTTTCTACTCTCCACATTTTACAATTATTTGTACAAGTTTATATTTGTTAGTAAATTTTTCAATTTATTTTGTTCAAAATAAATCATATAAAAATAATTATTATTTTTTATGCACTCCCACTCCCCCCCCCCCCAAAAAAAATAAAATAAAATAAAATTATTCACCAAGCTAATTTTTAAAATAAAAACATAACAAATTTTAAAAAATTAATCAAACAAAATCACATAATTATATCCTATTTTACAAACACACTTACATACACCAAGGTCATGTTTGTTTATCTCTTTGGAAAAGGAGATTAGACTAATAGTCCGTAAGACCCACTTACATAAATTAACCATCCCTTTGGGTCTTGTTTGTTTGACAAATTAGTTTAGATGGCATTATGAGTACGGTAAGATTGAGTGAAGTGATTATTAATGTGATGATATTAGTTTGTAAATGTATGATAAAGAGTATTTGTTTGTGTATTAGTGTGGTTGTATTAGTTTGTTAGGATTAAATCTATAAAATTACATAAACACCTTCACTATGTAATAATTAGCTTTGTAGTTTTTGTAATATAAAGGCAAAATTGTCTTCTCACACCTAATCCCATGAGATTGTATTACCAATTGCACTTCTCATGTGGGAAAGCTAATCCCACTGCGTGGGGATATTCATAGTCCCATGGGACTACTAGTCCCTTTTTATTTTGTTAACCAAACATGGGTTATGTAAGGCCTACAAGATTATTAATCCAATCCCCCACTTATGGAGCTAAACAAACATGACCTTGGACTAGTAATCTCCTCCATTGATAGAACTACAAAGAGAAAAACTATGGATCTAGACTTACCCACCCATAATTTTATGGGTGGGTGATTGTGCGATGGAAATTAATTTGTGTACTGTGGGGTTCATGTGAGGTGTGGTGGAGATTAATTTCTGAATAATTTATAGGGTGATGAGGGTGGGCTTGTAGTATTACACGACTACCAATTCCACGCGAGAGTTAGGATTAAAAATTAAGTGAGAAGATTAGTGATTTTTTAAGTAAAATTTATATATTTTAGAACCAAAAAAAAATATTTATAATATTAAAAAAATACTAAAAATTTAAAATATTAATTTTATATATTAATATTATCTATAGTATTACTAATTTGGTAATGTATAAATAAACACTCTTTATCTTTAGAGGTTATTTTGAGAAATGGCTTATAAGCTGGTTTTTTAACTTATTACGAAAAAATATACAAAAAGTATAGAAGTGATGTGATCAAAATAAGTTGGCTTATAAAACACTTCCCAAAATAGTCCTAATAATCTCATCACTCAATCTCATCACTATACTCTTAATGCCCTTAATCATACAAAACCAAACAAACGTGACCCAATTGTTTACTAGTAAAATTTGAATCATGGTTCTCTTCATTACATATCCAATAACTATTACTTGAATTTATCACTATTTAACCTCGTTGAGTAATATTTTCATAACCATTAGATGATAGGCATCTTTTGGAAAGGTCAAAAAAACAAACTAATTTATTGGCTTATTTAGAGTCATATCATTTCTTTAATTTTTTACGCTTTATTTATTTTATTTTTTTGGGTAACAAGATAACAAGTCAAAAAAAAAAAAAAATCGCTTCCCAAAATAGGTCATAATGAAAATTTTCCATTACAACAATGTAATGGAGAGGATTTTAGTAAACTATTTTTAAAATTGTGTATAAAAATATTAATGTTTGAATGTACCTAAAAATTACTAAAATATGAAAAATATTTACTTAAAAAAAAAAATTCATGGCCTTGTTTTGGAAGTTGGCTATTGTAATAGGTTATTTTAGTAGGTTAAAATATTTGTATTTAGAAATATGGTTAGATTTTTTTGTAATTAGATAGGATGGTGTGAGAGAAAAAGTGAAATGATTATGAATTTGATGTAACATTTTGTTTTATTAACTATTTTAACTTATTTTATTTTTTGGTAAATTTTAGCCCAAAAAAATCCTTTGCCAAACACCCCATGACAAAAATAATAAAAAATCAATTCATTTTCTCTATTTTTGTTTTACATGTCATTAAAAAAACTAATTCCCAAACCCACTTAGGAGTTTTCTTAGGTGTGCAACCCACAAAAAGTGTAAGTGGGTTGCACACCATGTGTCACTCACACAAAAGGTGTAAGTGTACGGTGTAAGTGTAAGTGGAAGGTATAAATGAAATGTATAAGTTGCACACCATGTGCCACTTACACAAAAGGTGTAAGTGCAAGGTAAAATAGGTGTAAGTGTAAGGTGTAAGTGAACACAAAAAGGTGTAAGGTGTAAGTTGCACACTATAGCATTACCCACCAACTTATAGGTCTCGTTTGAAAAGTTGGCTATGTTAGTTTTTGACTATTATTGGATTAAAATATGTGTTTAGAAAGATAATTGGATATTTTTATAATTGAATGTGATATTTGTGAGAGAAAAAATAAAATAATTATAAGTTTGACACGACATTATTTTATTAGCTATTTTTATTTATTTATTTATTGTGAATTTTAGTCCAAAAAGCAAAAAACAAAACAAAAAACCCTCACCAAACAAGTCCAAGGGAGGATTCTATTATACAAACTTCACCATAAGGCCCTGTTTGATTCCAAGATATAAAGAGTGAGATTGGATATTACACATATCCCATATTTGTAATTTTTTTTTCAAAGAGGATATAATATCCCATGGGATTGTATATCCCCCAAAAGTGGAGGATATACAATACCACCACCCCCCATTACATCATATCCCCTTGGTTGGGATATGATTTAAAAAGTTCAATTTACCCTTTTGTCTATCTAACATAATATAATTTAATATATTTTTTGAATTTAATATAATATAATTATTGAATTTAATTTAAAATTATGGAATTTAATATAATATAATATTATTGAATTTAATTTAATATAAATATTATTGAATTGAATTTAATATAATATAATATAATATTATTGAATTTAATTTAATATAATATAATTTAATATAAAATTTGAATTTAATATAATATAATATTATTTAATTTAATATAATATTATTTAATACAAATTTTGAATATAATATAATATAATATAATATTATTTAATTTAATTTAATAAAATTTAATATAAATTTTGAATTTAATATAATTATATAATATTATGAGGGTAATCTTGGAAATTACTTGTTTATATCCCACAATATATTTTGTAAAACAAACATAGGATAATATATATCCAATCTTATATATCAAGTCAACAAACATGACTTGGGGGATATATTATCCAATACCTATATCCTATTCATTATATATCCTGACTAAATCTCACATCATATTATATCCTTCATTTTATATTCAGTGAAACAAACAGGGAAGTACCTTTAGTTACTTCATTTTCTTTAATTATGATATTATTTTGAGACATTTGAGGGGTGTTTGGAAGTCAATTTTAAAGTTTTTTTTGGGGTTAAAATTCATAAAAAGATAAAATAGGCTAAAATAACTGAGAAGATAAAATATTACATCAAACTCATAACCATTTCACTTTTTTTTTTCACAAATATCACATTCAATTACTGTTGGCTACATATTTTGTAAAAGCCAATTACAGGTCGACACGTGGCGAAGCAAGGGTAGTGTGGGGAGACTACTCAAGTCTTCGATATTGATCGTACACGTGGCAGTAAAAATTGGTTCTCACTTGATCTGAGTAACACAAGATCAATAAAGAAATACAATATGACATGGCTTCAACGGTTGCTCATATTCAAATTTAAATACAAGAAGGAAGTTCAACTGCAAGAAAAGGCGTAGTAGAACTACTTCTAAGGCAGCATGATCAGCAATCATAGAGGAGCAGTTCGACGGTTTGAAGTGTAATTCGATGGTCATCCTTGAAGAGTATAAATAGCAAGGAAGTCCCCAGAAAAACCCCCAGACTCAGATCATACAAACCAGTTTTACTCTACATATTTTATTTTCCAGTTTTTTTACATTTCTAGTCTTTACCTTTCGTGTACTTTAAATACTTGTTCTGCACTTCGATTTCATAGGAGTAGTTTCAAGTCACTGTAAATTTCTTCGAGGCTGAATTCTGATCATTGTAAGTGTTCATTTTAATAAAATACTTCCATTGTTCTTCATATTAACTATTATTCCTCTTAATTTCTCCTAAGTCAAACCACCAGTAAAAGTCCTCTTCATTGAGGCTGAAAGAACTAAAACACAATCGTCTGATAATTGGTTGGCAATTATAATTTTTGTAAGGACTGATTGATCCTTCGGCACGCCAAGATTTACAAAAATAACCTTCGAACAGCCAAAAAGCCAACATATATTTTTGGCACGCCCAGTGGGACTAATTAAAATGGCTAGACGAAGACGACAGGGAGAAAATGAACACTTGGAAGAAGGTGTAGAAGGAGAGGTAGAAATACCTAATCCAGAGGATAATGTGGTAACACATCCTGTGGAAACTCCCATGTTATCCGAACCTATGGTCGAACAGACCAGTACTTCGGGACAATAACCATATGTTCATAATATTGGACGAAGCCAAGGAATTGGACCATCCAGTGTTCCATCTATTCAGCCAACCAATCCATGGGATGGCTTAGTAGATGCTATGGGACAACAATTGATAAACACAATGGAAAGGTGGGCAACATCCTTTTTGGATCGAATGAATAACCACCAACCAACAAACACAAGACACACAGAGGAAGTTTTAAATGTCCCTCAGCAGAGATTGGCTAGAGACAAAAAGCCTATGCAAGTTAATGGACATTCTAATGGTCAAACTAGTAACCAAAACTATGAAAGACCATCACCTCAGTCTTGGTACAAACCCATTTCGAGGCCTATAGCAGGCCAAAATGCCTCGGTACTTAACAATGAAACCATACAAGTTGGTGGATCTGGCCAAGTACAAGAAACTGGCGTAAGAATGGCTACAAATCCCATGTTCGAAGCCATACCTGGCACTAGGGGGTATAATAATCCCTTATTCGAATTTATACCCGGGGGGTTGGAAGGTTGGCCTGCAAATGTAAGGGACACCACACCTGTCCCAGCACCTTTCGCAGGTCCTTTCGCAGGACAGGCTCAAAGAGGTTACCCACACCCCAACAAAGAACTCGCACCACAGGGGCAACCAGTCCCAAATATACCACCTTATGGACCAAGAGGACCGCAAGCACAAGTTTGTCCACCAAATCCTGTGTTTATTCCTCCAGTAATGGTTCAACAGGCACAAAATATGGTCCCTAGGGACCAAATTGCTGATATTGTTAGGGAGATATGTGGACCGATGGCTCGGGGAGTCCAGACTCCTGTATATAGGAAACCATACCCAGAATGGGTGGATAGGGTACATGAATACCCAAGGGGGTTCAGGATACCAGATTTTACCCTTTTCTATGGGACTGGAAATCAGTCAACAATAGAGCATATTGCTAAGTTTGCTGCTCAATGCGGTGAATTTACTAATCATGACTTTATGAAACTAAGATTATTTCCAAATTCTCTAACTGGAGGAGCGTTTGTATGGTACATCAACATTACACCTGGCTCCGTCCAAAATTGGCAACAAATGGAAGAGGCATTTCATACCCAGTTCTTCCAATCGGAGCCAGAGGTTTCTATGGCAGACTTGGCTAGATTGAGTCAAAGGCCTGAAGAAAAGGCTACTCAGTTTGTCGCCAGATTTAAAAGGGCTCGAAATAAATGTAGAGTCATCTTGCTAGAATCAAAATTTGTAAGATTGGCTCAAAACGGCCTAGAGTTCAGGCTTCGAAAGAAGTTTGACTCAACTGAATTCAGAGATTTGGTGGAACTGACCTATAAGGTGTCTAGATACGAAGCATTACTAGAGGAGGAACAAGATCGAAATAATGCGTCGTACAAGACATATTATAGAGATCCTAATTATGAGATCGATGTAGCAGAGATTGTGGGCAAAGAACCTGTAATCTGTGAAGCATTAATTCATAAGGATATAACAATTGACCAGCAGTTTAAAAAGAAAGACTTTCATAGAAAATACTCTTTCGATTTAAAAAAAGCAGATGATATCTTTGATCATTTGCTTGCGGCCAATTTCCTTAAGTTATCTAAAGGAGTAAAACTGCCATCTCCAGATGAACTTAAGGGGAAAGTATATTGTAAATGGCATAACTCTTAGTCTCACTCGACTAAAAACTGCATTGTTTTTCGAGACAGGATCCAAGAGCAAATTCGGAAAGGGAGTTTGAAATTTCCAGCCAAAACAGAAAAGGTCATGGGGATTGATAGCAACCCGTTTCCAGAAGTTGGAGAGAGCACAGCTAATGTGGTTGTACCAAACTTCCAGAATCTATCTCTACAAGAGTTGGAAGAGGTCAATGTGCAGATGCATATTGCTAACCAGACAACTACCAAGAAGGACACTGGAAACCCACCAGCCATTGGACAAGGTTTCACGCCGTAAGAACACTCGATGAAGAAGATCTTGGATGATGATTCCTTGTAATGCAGAGGATGTGTCCCAGGTGCAGATTAAGTTATAAATGGTTGAAGGGGCTTCCAATTGATAGGAAGCAATACTACAGGGATGTTCAGAAACATCCTAAATCAACCAACGCTTATAACAAAAGGCCGTATCCGGCTAGTGATAGGCAACGACCACCAGTAGTTGAGCTTGCAATGGACAGAATGCATGCTAAAGGCAAGAGACCCTTACATGAATCTAGGCCACCTAACTATTACAGAATGGAGAGCCGTCATTCTGAGAGAAGATTGGAGAGAGGCTCATTTCATGGGATTAAAGCCAGGGATTGGCCCCCTAGACCCACCTCACGTATGACAGAAAGTGGCTATCTGTATCGGGGTTCTGAATCAGGCTCAAAACATGAGGTCAGAGCCAAATACTTACCTTCACAGCCAGTTTCGAAGTTGGATTCAAAGGTTGAAAAAAGCAATTCAACATCTGAATCAATAAGTTCATAGGTACCTGGGGTCCCAGATTGGTTTGTAATACAGAACAAGCCCAGGGAAGTGCCTGCCCAAAGGGATGTTGGAAACCAAGGCAGGATGGTCAAGCCTCCATTGGTGGCTCCGAACAATTGGGTATTGCTTAAACACCCAAAGACAAAGGAACCAGATATGGTCTCAGTTATTTCAAGGTCACAGAGGAGGAAAATTCAGCGTAGGTACACCCAGTACCAACAAGATCTGAAAGAAAGTGGAGCGAGTTCTTCACTAATAAAGATAGAAGAAAAGAAGAACCCAAAGCCAGACCATGCCCCAAAGCCAAATCCACAGAACAAACTGGTTAGCAGCAGAGAACAGTTGGCCAAGGTTTATTCTGAACTAAAGGCCAGGGAGAGGGCTAGCTTAGCAGGGTTGGAGAAAGCTCTAATGGAAAGTGACAGCGAGACGGAAGAAGAGATTGACATAAGCCAGAAGAAGGAAATGGCAGAGGAAGAAATGTTCGAAGCCTTCATGGCTGAGCAAACATTTCTAGCTGAAGGACCAGTTGAGAAAGATCCTTCAAAAGAATCTGGTAGCAACGAAGTGCCAGAATGCAGCATGGAGGATGCTGCTGAAGTCATTAATCAGGGTAGCCAGGAAATGAGACAGGCACAACCAGCCATCCAGTTTGGCTCATTTCCTCCGGTATCAGTCAATATGGTACACATACTGCCTCACGAGTTCCAGGCTGAAGAGGAGGACCAAGATGACCAAGACATGGATCCTATTCCAGTCTCTAGTGAGGAGTCACAAGTGAGTATGGTACAAGATGATTCTGAAGTGGCTATTCCAATGGAAACTGAATGCGAGGGCCAGGAAGAGGTGAGCATCAACCTCTCATATCCTTTTGAATATCCTTCGAATTCTATGACACAACATGTCAAGCCTTTGTATATCAAGGCTTTCTTTGATGGGATACAATTGAACCGGGTCCTGATAGATGATGGGGCAGCAGTGAACTTGCTACCGAAATCTTCTTTGAAGAAATTAGAGAAAAAGAATCCCAGGTTGATCCCAACCAGCACAACCATCGCTGGCTTTGCTGGAGACAAACAAATGGCTCAGGGGATTTTACCCATTAACTTGAGCGTGGGTGTGACACCCCTGTTCCGTATTATGCTAATTGGTCCTTAATTTAAGTATGATTATGTGTTTAGCATGATTTTATGTATCATTATGTGAATGTATGTGATTTTGAGTTTTTATCTGTTCACCGTAGGAATATCTGTTTGATAACCCGCTTCGGAAATTAAATTGAGGGCCTTATCGCAAAAAGGAGCCGAAATTGATTACGCCATTGTGATTGGCATAATTTTTAGAGCCTACGGTGAAATTTAATTAGAAATTGACTCTGGTCAGATTAAATGGATTAAATTGATGAATTAGAGCCCAACTACTCTATTATTATTAAAATGGCCTTAGTGGGTTTTGTTGTCAAGACTTTATACACCCAACTCCCCTCTTTAATTCATTTGGTGATATTGAACTCAAGAATAGAGAGAGAGAGAGAGAGAGAGAGAGAAGGGAGAGAGTTGTGTGGTTTTGGCTCAAGACTTGGGAATCTTGAAGATTAAGTCCAAGAATTGACTAGAGTTTGGAAGATTAAACTCCTAGGTGAGTAAATTCATGAGATTGAACTTGTAAGTTGTGTTATAATTGATGAATTTGAAGTTGAAATGCACATGCATGTATAGGATCACCATGATTTTACATAAACAAGCATGTATTAAGTTGAATGTGGAAATATGAGTGTTAAATCCTACATGCAAGCATGTTTTTGTGTGTTCCATGAGAATGAACACCATTTGCATTATTTGGGATGGAAATGAAGTCAAGATGGCCTTGCATGTTTGATTAATTAAAGATATGAGCTTGAATGCATGAACTTGCTATATTGGTGATGGGTTTGTCATGTTTTGGGACATGCATGTAATCAAATCAAGAAATTGAACTCCATAAGGCTATAATCTTGCAAGGGAACCATGTTAGTATGACTATATTTGAGATTTGAGCCTTTGCATGCAAGAATGGTAGCTGAGAAATTGAATTGAAGCTCAAGAACACAACCTGGAATTCCCAGATTTTTGATGTCCGCTCGAAGGAAGCTTCGGGAAAATCGAGCTCCCAGCATTTTTTTCAGACATGGTGCCCACTCGAGCGGGGAAGTTGACGCTCGAGCGGGGAGCTATGTAGTCAGGAAGTCCGCTCGAGCGGCCGAGTTCACGCTCGAGCGTGAATTTGAGGTAGCCAGTACTTTTGCAGACCTGAGGGTCCGCTCGAGCGGGGACCCTATTTTCTGAAATCCTGTTCTTGCATTTTGTGTTCTGTTTTCCGTTCTCTTTCACTTGCAAGCACGCTTAGGCATATGTTAAGCATTGTAAATGAGTTAATGAGATAATAATAAAGCCTAAAGAGGAATATGTGAATTAAAGAACGGATTGAACTGTTAATGACCCTTCTGTGTTCATGAAATATGTAGGGTCAAGCTCCAGGGCAAATCCACGTCGATCCTTTGTGAGTATTATCGATATTTGAATGCTTGTGAATGTCCAATTGTCTATTCCCTTATAAGCTTTATGAATTGCTAATTGGGATTGTGGACGTAGGTCTGGCATGGATAAACATAGATGGACCCAAGGTCGTTTTGATAAACATAAATGGACCCAAGGTCGTTTTGATAAACATGAATGGACTAAAGGTCGTTTTGACAAACATGAATGGACCAAAGGTCGTTTTGATAAACATGAATGGACCCAAGGTCGTTTTGATGAGCATAAATGGACCCAAGGTCGTTTTGACATGAATGAGTAGGCCGAAGGCCGTTTTGAAATGAATGAGTGGGCCAAAGGCCGTTCTGACATAAGTGAATGGGCCAAAGGCCGTTTTGACACGAATGTATGGGCCGAAGGCCGTTTTGACATACATGAATGGGCCAAAGGCCGTTTCGATACGAATGTATGGGCCGAAGGCCGTTTTGACATAAATGATTGGGCTGAAAGCCGTTTTGTCATAATCGAATGGGCCGAAGGCCGTTTTGACGTACATAATTGGGCCAAAGGCCATTCTGACATAAATGATTGGGCCAAAGGCCGTTTCGATACGAATGTATGGGCCGAAGGCCGTTTTGACATAAATGATTGGGCTGAAAGCCGTTTTGTCATAATCGAATGGGCCGAAGGCCGTTTTGACGTACATAATTGGGCCAAAGGCCGTTCTGACATAAATGATTGGGCCAAAGGCCGTTTTGACATAATCGAATGGTAGAAGGCGCTTGACAAGAATGGAGATCTGAATGGGCCAAAGGCCGTAATGTTTGGAATTCTGACTTGATTTGTGTTTAGTTATATATCCATTAAATAGAAATATGAATTAGGCCCAAGGCGCTTTGGAATATGTTGTTCTACAATGTTATGTGAACTCAGATTTGATATTATTCATCGGGCTATCGCCACACTCATTCATGTGTTTGTAGGTGAGCCAAGAGAAGTCCAAACCCAGTGAAGTCTGCCAGAACAACATGAGTTTGGAGAGTCGACCTTGTGTCTCACGCACGAGACCTAACCTTGCCATTCTGCTATGTATTTCCATTTTGTCTTGTTGGCAAGGATCTTGTGTATATCGGTATGTAGTTGTGTTATGAGTTGAACCAGTTTAGATGATCCTGTCTGTAAAGGATTTTCTGGTACTGTATTTCGTTGTGGGTTATTAACGTGTATGCGCATGGTTTGTTTTAAAGTGCATATAAGCACGGCTCTATGGACAAAGTTTTAAATTGCTTCCGTTTGGCCCCTTTTTCTCTGATGAGTTTTGTCTTATTTGGTTTGAGGCCGTAGGTAATCTCATGATTACTGGCCGGTTACGTCCTTAACCCATGGAGGCGGGTTCGGGTCGTGACAGTGGGGACTAGGGATTGCATGACAGCATTCTTCGTAATCGATAGTAATGCTAAATACAATGCCCTACTTGGGAGAGATTGAATCCACACTAACAAATGTGTGCCTTCCTCTTTGCATCAGAAAATCATGATGGCTTTGGGCAATGGAGAGACGGAGGAGATCGATGCAGATCCTCAACCCTTCATAGCCTGTGCAGATTTTGCAGAGGCCAAGCTGTATATTGAGGGCGTGACACCACTCAATATACTGAGAAAAGCTGATGGCTCAGCCGAAGTGATGGCTGATGAGAAAGTAACACACTTGAAGCACTTAGTCCAAGAGAGTGCTGATGAAGAGATTGTCATTAAAGATGACAATGATGCCTGGTTGTAGGCAAAGAAATGAAGAACAAGAAGCCAAGTCTTTCGCTCTGATTAAATTCTCAACATTGGATATGAAAGCTATAGTCCAGAAAGTACAGGAGCAAGAAAGAGAAGCCATGATAATTGGCTGTAAACAGGAGCAGCAGCAGGTCAGAATTTTGACTCTTGGGAAATACTGTGCATTGGACATTGAGACAAAAGTCCAGGAGATACAGGAGGAGGATGCCTTATGGACAGATTTTGTCTATGAGGAGGAGGGCAAAGATGTTGAACTAACGAACCCAGGAGTAGAACAAAGCAAGAAGGTTGCTTCGAAAGTCAAAGAAACCAAAGAAGAAACTTCAATAAGTTCTCAGACGCAAGACCCCTTAGAAGAAGTAAATTTAGGGGAAGGTTCTATACAACAGCCCACCTATATAAGTGCTTGTTTGAATATTCTGGATAGAGACCAGTTGTTGGTTATTTTGAAGAAATACAAAGATTGCTTTGCGTGGTCCTATAATGAACTACCAGGATTGGACAGGTCATTAGTGGAACATAGGCTCCCTATGAAGCCTAATTTTAAGCCATACAAGCAGAAACCAAGAAGAATGAGTCCAGAAGTAATTCAGAAGGTCAAAGAAGAAATTCTTAGACTACTCAAGGCAGGTTTTATTAGGATAGCCGGGTACGTTGAATGGCTATCTAATATTGTGCCTGTAGTTATGAAGAATGGCAAAATGAGGGTATGCATCGATTTTAGAAACTTAAATCTAGCAACTCCCAAAGATGAATACCCTATGCCTATAGTGGATCTGCTGGTAGACAGTTCGGCAGGGCATCAGGTTCTATCAATGATGGATGGGCACTCTGGTTACAACCAAATCTGCATTGCAGAGGAGGATATCCACAAGATAGCATTCAGATGTCCTGGGAATATTGGTACCTTTGAATGGGTTAAAATGCCATTTGGTCTGAAGAATACTGGGGCTACATATCAGAGGGCTATGAATACTATCTTTCATGATCTCATTGGAGGGTATCTAGAGTGTTATATTGATGACATTGTAGTGAAATCCCAGTCCATGGAGGAGCATCTGTTTCACTTAGAAGCAGCTTTTGAAAGAATGAGGAAGTTCAAGTTGAAACTTAATCCTCTTAAGTGTGCTTTTGGTGTATCATCTGGAAACTTCTTGGGTTATGTAGTGTACAAGAAAGGAATACAGATTGATCAGAATAAAGCTAAAGCCATTATTGAAGCCAAGCCTCCATCAAGTAAGAAAGAATTACAAAGGTTCCTTGGGCAGGTTAACTTTCTTCGAAGGTTCATTTATAATACTGCAGGGAAAACTAAAGTATTTTCTTCCTTGTTAAGGTTGAAAGATGAAGAGGAATTTGTGTGGATAGCAGAGCATCAAATTGCTTTCGAAGGTATCAAAGCCTACTTGGCCAACCCTCCAGTGCTAATGCCACCAAAAGGGAACAAGCCCTTGAAATTGTATATAGCCGCAGCAGAAGATTCATTGGGAGCTTTTTTGGCCCAAGACAATAAAGAAGGCAAGGAGCAAGCTATTTATTACCTTAGTAGGTTTTTAAATTCTTGTGAATGTAAATATTCAGCTGTTGAAAAGCTGTGTCTTGCTTTGTATTTTGCTGCAATGAAATTAAGATATTATCTTTTACCCACAACTGTCCTATTAATTGCAACCACAGATTTGGTTAAATACATGTTATCTAGGCCTATGTTGAGGGGGAGAATTGGCAAGTGGATACTAGGCTTATCAGAATTTCATCTAGAGTATGTTCCCCAAAAGGCAGTAAAATGACAGGTTTTAGCCAATTTTCTGGCAAATCATCCATCTCAAATAGAGAGCCAAGAGATAATAGAACTTGGTATGGCTAGTGTTGAGCCATGGCAGATGTGGTTCGATGGATCGAAAGTCAATGGCTTAATTGGAATTGGTGTTGTGATTAAATCTCCACAAGGGCTAGAAACTACACATGGTTTTAGAGTGGATGAAGCCACATGTTCTAATAACCAGGCTGAATATGAAGCCTAAATAGTGGGACTAGAAATTCTTATTGGATTACAAGTACATGCAGTTGACATATTTGGAGACTTTCAATTGGTGGTTAACCAAGTAAAAGGGATTTTCAAGTGTCAAAGCATAAGTATTTTGCCATACTATGTTGTTGCATTACATCTGCTTTCCCAGTTTCAAATAGCAAATGTAACTCATGTTCCAAGATTCTTGAACAATAGAGCTAATGACGTAGCTCAGAAAGCTTAGAACTTCAAGAGGAGGGATAATACCCAAAGGGACATAAGCCAAACAACATATCAAAGATTAATACAACCTTTGAATAAAAGGAATGTGGTCTTGGAAGTCAATCATAATGACTTACAATAACAAGATTGGAGGCATCCAATAATGCAATACTTAGCTGGTCCATCTTCGAAAGCCAGCAGAAAAATCAAATTACAGTCTATGCAATATATGATTTATGGCAATACTCTCTACAAAAGAGGGGGAGATGGTTTATTACTAGAATGTATAGGCCCAAAAGAAGCATTAACAGCTATGGCTGAGGTTTATGAAGGCATCTGTGGTGCTCATCAGCCTGGTGTAAAGATGAGATGGATGCTTCGAAGGCATTCCTACTATTGGCCAACTATCCTTAAAGACTGCATAGAATATGCAAAGGGTTGCCAGGCATACCAAAAGCATGGCACAATAAGGCATGTGCCCATAATTGACCTACATGCAGTAGTGAAGCCTTGGCCATTCAGAGGATGGGCCATGGATATGATGGGAAAAATACACCCACCCTCTTCGAAACATCATTGTTTCATTCTAGTGGCCACTGACTACTTCACTAAGTGGGTTGAAGCCAAGCCATACAAGGCTGTAGACCAAACAGAGGTCATTGGGTTCATTAAAGATTTGATCCATAGATTTGGCATCCCACAAACCATAACTGTAGATAATGGGACTGTGTTCGATGGGAAAATGATGAAGTCTTTTGTGGCAGAGTTTAGAATTAGCCTTGTTAATTCCACACCTTATTATGCACAAGCCAATGGTCAAGCTGAATCATCCAACAAGTCCATGAAAAAAGGGATACAAAAGGTTGTAGAAGATAACCCCAGGGATTGGCATAACCTTTTGTTGGATGTTTTATGGGCATACAGAACTTCTCCAAGATCAAGCACAGGAGTCACACCTTATGCTTTAGTATATGGGCATGATGCAGTTTTACCTGTGGAAATTAATGTTAAATCTTTGAGGGTAAGATGCCAAGATCAGCTAAATCCTGAGCAATACCATCAAAGTATGTGCTTAGAGTTAGAAGGCATAGACGAAGCCAGAATTTTGGCATTAAATAGCATTCTTTTCCAAAAGAAGAAAGCAGCCAAGAATTATAACAAGAAAGTCAAACACATTGACTTTGATGAAGGTGATTTGGTATGGAAAACAATACTCCCAATAGGAATTAAAAGCCATAAGTTTGGCAAATGGTCACCTAACTGGGAAGGACCATATCAAATTCATAGAGTTCTGCCTTTTGGAGCATACCATTTGAGAAATCTAAATGGATATGTACATCCCAAAAAGATTAACGGCAGATATTTGAAACCTTATTTTCTAACCATTTGGGAAACACAAGGAATAAAATAAACATTAAAGACAAAAACACAAGATTGCTCAGATGATAGACAAAATTCGCTCTTTCATAAAGAATTAAGTACATTGTGCCACAAATTGGCCCAAAATTCATTACAATGTCTTAATTGATTTTGTACAATAGATTTCCTATTGCTAAGGGAGCTAGTGAATAGTCAGAGTCATGTCTTCTTTGCGATCGGCCAGTTCTTGGTTGGTGATTTGCAATTTAGTGTCTGTTCGAACCAAGGCCTGGTTTACTGCAGCTAACTCCTCTTCAAGTTGGGTTTTCTTCTCCAGCAGCTGGGCTCGAAAGTGGGAACCAGAGGAGTGTTGTTCTTTCAGAGTTGATACTTCGGTATGCACTTGGGAAACAAAACTCTGATCCCTAGCCAATTTCTCACTCGCAGCATTAGCAGCATGACAAATGCTAATGTAGAACTCAATGGTAGCTGCAGCCTGGGATAGATGACTTGAGACATTCATGCCGGACTGCTCAGCAATTTTACAACACTAAAGGAACCCATTTCTGATGATAGGCCTTTGTAGAGCCTCGAAGGGGATCCTTGAAAAGGAGATCAGCAGTTCCAAGCAAGTTTCCAAGTCTATAGAAGGGGTAAAAGGCTTGCTGCTGGAGGAAGAAGAACTCTCAAGGATTTTCAGCAAAGAGTCAGCCAAAACTAATGGCTCGGCTTCAACACTGGATGTTGGAGAGGTAGAGGGTATGTCAAAAAGACTAGCTAATCTGGCCTAAAAAACATCAACCTCATCCATAGACATGAGAGGTGCAGAGAGTGTTGCGGTAGAAGGCATAGAGGACTGCATGGGGATAGGAGAAATGGGTGGAGCATCTTTGGCAGCCTCTATGGTCTTAGCCACCAATGAATCAAGTGAAGAGGGGCTGGAAGTAGGCAAAGGTGATGAACTATGAGTTGAAGAACTACCAGCACCCTCAACTGGGAAATTAACTGCCATCAGAGATGGAGTAGCAGTTGGAATTTCTGTGAAGGAATGAGGAAAAGCAAGGCTCGAAGAATAAGTGAACTGAGGAAGATGAAAAGTCAGGAAAGGAAGGTATGGCTCTAAGCCAAGAAGGAGAGATGCAGGAATGATTGGCCTCAGGAAAAGTACGGGAAGTGTAGACCTTGGAAGTGGGAGGATAATTTGAGTAGTCCTCACATCCTGTATGTGGTCAACTTCAACTGAAACCAAGGGAGGCCTCACTGGAAAGAAAAACGCAGTAGTTGTTGCTGCAAAAGGAAGAAATACAAAAGACTGTCAAAATACAGTATCAAAAGTTGACAAGAGGAAAACAACGGAAGTGTGAGAGAAATTACTCGTTCCAGAAGTATTAGCACTGATAGGAGAGCTGCGAAAAGAGTAATGTTCGGCAGTTTGTCGCATTCTTGCAGCTTCCCTTTGTAGTGCATCAGTAGCAGTGGCTTCATCTCTAAAAAATTGTTGTTGCCGTCTCCTCTCAGTCCTTTCAAAAACAATTATTGCCTTGGAATGTTCCTGCTCTACTGCCTTGGCAGCTGCTTCATGAATGGGGTCTTCAACCAAGTCAGTAGCAGGAACAGCCACTTTCCTTTTCTTCCTTCTTGGCAGTGTTGTTACTGGCTCCTTTTCGATTCCCCTTTCTTCAAATTGGGGTTCAGATTCTTCAGAGGTAAGTTCTTTCCCCATCACTGTAGTAGCTGCCTCGAGAGGAGGATGTTCGATTACATCAGAAGGAGAGGCAGCCACCTTTTGTTTCTTTGTTCTTTGTAAGGGCACTTCTTGCTCTTGCTCAACCTCTTCTTCTTCCAGAGATTCAGATGCCTCAGGAGGGAGGACTAGCTTCCTTTTCTATTTTTGTTGTTGTTTCTTTTTAAGGATAGCTAGAGTTTCAGCTCTCTTGGGAGATTCTTTTTGCGGGGACCCTGCACCAAAGAACATAAGTGTAAAGGAAATGAACAAAAGATTCAAAAGAAAGAAAAGGGAAATCTGAAGATATTTACCCTTCTTCGAAGCAGCTCTAGTAACTCTAGCTGGAGGGGATGAAGCTGCAGGAGTAGTTGTGGCAGCTTCAGGAAGAGGGGGAACGCTCTCAGCTGTTGCCGACTTGGCCTTCGAAGGCACTCCTAACCCTATCAACAAGTCATGAGGGTGTGCGGATAAGCGCACTTCCATATTGACTGACCACCAGTTCTGGAATCTTCTCAAAACTAGGCCAGATGGGAGGAAAGGGACAAATTGAAATTCATTCAATTCCTTCAGCAGTTTAAGTATTGCCGTCTCTAGCTTGGATTTGGATATCCTCAAATCTCTAGCAGTAAGGTGGACATTTGAGAGACTGCAAAATGGAACAGGTATTCCTTGAGTAAACCCAAATTATTTGGCAAATTGGGAAGGGCAATACACCTCAGAGATGCACTTATAGGCTCGCGGGTTCAAGGTGCCAATGAACAATTCCCTTGGTAGCAGTATAGAGGCCCATATATCTTTATGAGGTGAGGTGGAGCACTCTTTATCAGCCAGAAAAGTCTGCAGCCAGGTCGGTCCTCTATTGGCTTCGAACGGACAAAAGAAGGAGGCAGACGGAGAAATAGGGAGTTGATAAAAGAAGGTAAAGTAATAAGCAAAAGAAGTAGGATAAAGGACAATTCTAGCATACTTCTCCCCATAAGCGTTAGGATCCTAGACAAGAAATCTTAGGCATTTTGAATGCAGATCAGTAAAATAGGCGAAGAGCCAGAGCTGGAGCACCTAGAGGGGACCTCCTTGGTTAACATCAAGTGGTCTTTTACAAAATTGGGAACAAGCTCTGTAAACAGGGCCTAAAAGATAAGGAGCCAGAGCTATATGTTTTTTCAAGACAAATGCCTTCGCGAAGGGAGCGAACTCAGGCATAATCCTCTGAGACGATGTGCAAAAAAGAAATTTGCATAACCAGTATAAAATAAAGGAAAAGAATTCTCTGTCTTTCACAGGGCCGTCCTTTTTGTTTTCAGCCTTCACAAAATCACTATAAGAAGAATTTAAGGCTATAAGGGAAAATTTGACAGGGAGGTCCGGATAGTTGGGAGTAAAAGGAGAGTCATGAGGGGAAAGCCCTAAAAGATGGCAAATATCGAGAATAGTGGGAGCCATCATGCCACATCGAAATTGGAAGAAATTAAAAGTCATATTCCAAAAACACAAAGCAGCTGGAACTAAAAAGGGGTCTTTAGGGATGATGAACCTGGAAAGACGAAGGGCGTCAAGGATATAGAGCTCCTGTAAGTCATCTTCTCTCGCAGGTACAACCCTGTCATACCATTCCTCCCATTCAGCTCTCAATGTCGGCCAGCAGCGGTGAGGCCGGGTCAATCTCCAATTGCTCCAGTCAAGCCCTCCTTTGTAGAGAAGAAAGTGATCCTCCAAACGATGGTATAAAGCTGGGAGCTGGTCAGGAGCTTCCCGAAAGATAGGACCTAGAACGTATTCTTGTTGGCTGCTGTGACGAGGAACAAAGAGACGCCCATCTATAGCGCTCGACCCACCAGTTGTTAATTTGGTGATTTCTTCATCGATGCATTTCTTCAAAGCTATGGTAGGGCTTATACTGTCGCCAGCGGGCACTTTCAACGAGGAAGGATCCATGGAGAAAGAGAGGGTTACTAGAGGATCGGTAGGATTTGTGTGTTAAAAGAAGCAAGTGATTTCAGAACACGAAACAAGAGGGTCTTAAAAGCCTTTGTGTCTGAAAAATATATTGCGTAAGTCGTTAAGTATTAAAAAGTACGAATACGAAGAGTTTCCTTCAAATTGATATTTTTTGAGGGAAAAAACACAACCCAGATACTGAGACTAGCTTCGAAGTAGGGTATTTGGCTTTGAAGCCAAATTTTGGCGCCAAAAATCAAACAACAACGGCTTCGAAATACAGAAGCCGGCTTCGAAGCATACTACATGCTTAAAGATGCTAGAATGCTCGAGCATTGGTCTACTTCAAAGGGTTTAGAGAACTGTTTGAGGGTTATTAATGAAAATAACGGCCTTCGAAGCAAAATTTAGAATTCTTTAAGGATGAGAATTACTGTTCGAAACATCTAAACCAATAGTTGGTTTGTATATACACAAAGAATTGTTGGTTCGGTTAAAACAGTATACCCCAAGGGCAATTTCCATATTGTTGAAAGTATGGACTGTTGCAAGACTAGTCAGTATTAACCATAACTATATTTTGGTTATGATTAAAGCAGGCTTTAGGGGAAAGGATTGCTAAATTCGAAGCACCAATTCTGAACAAGTTGACGATCATAATCCATAAATTGGAGGATTCATCCCAACATCCTTATTGGAAATTGATTGGGTCTTTATTCGAGAGATAAGGTTGTATTCGAAGTACTAATTCTAGATGATGTCAGCCAGAATTGTCAACTTTACTCCATAAATTGGAAAAATACATGTTGGTTCCTTTTAGTGTTTCATTAAAAACAATTGAGTCCAGATTCGAAGAATGAGTTTATTCAGTTCGAAGCTCTAAATTGGCTCTTAAAGGCAAATAGAAAAAAGGTCAAACAATGCCAAATGGGGAATTCTATTTATATTTGAGGCCAAAGCAATTACATCAAATGACCCTATCTGGGTATGAATTCAAGTTCATAAAAGTAAGGAATAGAATAAATGACAAGATCATGAAATTTGATCCAACAGTGATCAATAAATTTCTGCTCTATCTTTATTATATCTTCTATTTCTTCTAATGTTGGCTGCATAAGTTAGTGTGCTCTCACTTCATAGTAGAGCTCATCAGCCTTTATTTCGAATGCTTCCTCTCTCAATCGTTGTTTCACTTCATCTAGGACCAAATCATCCCAATACGCAGAATCTTTATTCTTAAAATCATCGAAGTCTTCGATGAAGTTCTCGCCAGATTGGGCTTGAATTGGAGAGACGAAAGTTGGTCCAAAGATTGTGTAGTAACCTTGGAATTTCGATACCAGAGAGGAGCACCGAGTTGGTCAAGGAACATATGAAGTTCTGCTTAGGCAATGGGGTTAAGAATATGGCCCCTAGTCAAAATATCACAAGCCCATCGAAAGTTCTTGAAAGGAACGTCGTCCTCAAGAACATTGAAGGGCAAGTGAGAGAAAGCTGCAAGCAGAAGTTGAGCCTCTTTCCGCTCAGCTGAAGTAGGGATTGATGGAGGTTTGTAATGTGGAATGACTTCGTTCATGGGGAGGGCAAGCCTCAGTTTTTCTATCCAGGAAAAAGTTGATGAAAAAGGAGCAGTTTGTTCTGCTTCAGAAGATGAAGAAGAAGGAGCAGATGTTTCTGTTTCAGAGGGTGGAGAATAAGGTGTAGATGCTTCAATTATGGAAGATGGCACAAGACTGGAAGGAACAAAGGTATTAATATAGTCAAGCCAGTCAGAAGAGCAAATCTTCGCCTTTTTGGCTAAGAAGGATGGGTGGTACCCTTGAGCTTCTTCTGAACGTTGGGCAACAAACATTGTCTTGGTAGGTATAGAGGATGTGTACCATGCCACAAGAAGATTTTCCTCCAAACTACGTCGAAGGTCAATGGGTACGTAAGGGTAGACCACCGAACTTCGAGCATATGGAGGAAACTCCAAAGGGTCAGTAAACTCTACAAAATGATGGTTGATTCATTCCCTCAAATCATAAGTCTCAGGAGTTGACCAGCTTGTCCAGCCAGAACCCCCAGAAGACGAAGAAGTTATAGTTTCATCCCATGCAGAATCTTGTGAAAAAGAGTTTCCTAAGTCCATATTTGCAACTTGCCAAATTAAAGGTTTGAGAGCAGTTTGTTCAAGGTACAAAGGGGAGTCAGAGGAAGAACTTCTTGTATCTGTGTCTGTGACTGGTTGAATCGAAGGATTAGGGACAATGCGTTCGTAGTCCAAAGGTTGGTAATTTACAAAGGCTTCCATGACCTGAATATAGAAAGGTGGGTAAAGGTGGCTAATGAATGCGTGGAGGTTCTTTCGAGGGGAAACAGCATTACTCAATGGCTCTTCGTGTGCTTGATCAATAGAAAGGGAAATTGATTCAGCCATAGTCTGTTCGAATGCTAAGGTATTGGGACGTTCAACAAATTGAAAAGAGTTAATGCAGATTATCACCAAAGAGATGACGGTTGTGTTTCCAGAAGATAGACTCTATGCACATTCCAAAAGCGCGGGAAAAGCTGTGATCCACTAATATCACCAAGTATTGGGTATATTAGTGCGGGGGGTAATGTTGGCTACATATTTTGTAAAAGTCAATTACAGGTCGGCACGTGGCGAAGCAAGGGTAGTGTGGAGAGACTACTCAAGTCTTCGATATTGATCGTACACGTGGCAGTAAAAATTGGTTCTCACTTGATCTGAGTAGCACATGATCAGTAAAGAAATACAATATGACATGGCTTCAACGGTTGCTCATATTCAAATTCAAATACAAGAAGGAAGTTCAACTGCAAGAAAAGGCGTAGTGGAACTACTTTTAAGGCAGCATGATCAGCAATCATGGAGGAGCAGTTCGACGGTTTGAAGTGTAATTCGATGGTCATCCTTGAGGAGTATAAATAGCAAGGAAGTCCCCAGAAAAACCCCCAGACTCAGATCATACAAACCAGTTTTACTCTACATATTTTATTTTCCAGTTTTTTTACATTTCTAGTCTTTACCTTTCGTGTACTTTAAATACTTGTTCTGCACTTCGATTTCATAGGAGTAGTTTCAAGTAGATCGTCACTGTAAATCTCTTCGAGGTTGAATTCTGATCATTGTAAGTGTTCATTTTAATGAAATACTTCCATTGTTCTTCATATTAACTATTATTCCTCTTAATTTCTCCTAAGTCAAGCTACCAGTAAAAGTCCTCTTCATTGAGGCTGAAAGAACTAAAACACAATCGTCTGATAATTGGTTGGCAATTATAATTTCTATAAGGACTGATTGATCCTTGCTGGCACGCTCGCATTTACAAAAATAACCTTCGAACAGTCAAAAAGCCAACAATTACAAAAAAAAATCCAATAACACTAAAAGACAAAATATATTAAAATAGTCAATAAGATAAAATGTTAAATCAAACTCATAATTATTTCATTTTTTTATCTCACATACATCATATTTAACTACAGAAAAATTCAACTATTTTTCCAAACACAAAATTTTAGCCTCTTAAAATAGTTAAAAACTAAAATAACCTACTAAAATAACTTCTCAAACACTTACAAATATTTTAATCTGCTAAAATAGCCAAAAATTTAAATAATCAACTTCTCAAATGAAGCCTTTTAGTTATGATATTTTTGTGTTTGGTTATGATTTTTTTATTTTATTTTAGTTATAACTCAAAATATATATATATATAATTATATAATTTTTTTCTATAATTATAGGTCATGTTTGATTCACAAGATTAATAGTGAAGTATTAATAATCCTATTAAATTAGTGTGGTATTCACTATCCAATTGGATTAATATCCATTGGATTAACAATCTCATCCCTAACTCATTATTAATAATCTTATAAATTTGTTGGATTAATTATTCATTGGATTAATAATCCTAAACCAAAATATTAAAACAAACCTAGGATAATTGAGTCCACGGATTAATAATTCCAATCTCATGCTCTAATCCACCCAATCAAACATGCCAATAAGGTATATATATAATCAAAATATAGATCAAAGGCAGGAACCCTAATTTGTACCATTATAAATTCTCTACTAATAAACATTTTGCAAGTGGAGGATTATTTTAAGATCAATGACAGGGAAATTTTAGTATAGAGTTGTTTAGGACCCATAAACCACGTCGTTTGCAACACTCCAAAGATCACAAAAAACCCAAAAGCCATTTTAGCTTCTTTGCTCACTTCTTCACTTCTCTCTACAGTCTATGCAAATGCTCAGAGTCAGACCAACCCTTTAATCTCTCTCTCTCTCTCTCTCTCTCTCTCTCTCTCTCTCTCTCTTTCTCTCTCTCCATCCATATATATATATATATAATCTTTCTTTCTTGAAGCTATTTTGATCCGATCATGGCTCACTTGGCTGTTTCTCAGGTGATTATTGCATTCTTGAATTGCGAATTGTCGAGTGCATTTGGGTGTTTGATTTTGATTATTTTGCAGATTGAATGTAAATAATTATTGGGTATATTCTAAATTTGATCGCAGGTGTATGTAACTGTCCCTCTTAATAGCGATTCGACTTTTAAGAGATCTGTGTTTAAGGTACTTAATTTCTTTTAATTAATACTGATTTTTGTGCTTTTGTTGTGAACCCAATAAATTTTACTTGCTGATTGTTATATTTTTGGCTTATTTTTATTTTTTAACATGTAGGTTAGCTAATCCAATAGCTTAATTTAATTTTACTTTCTATGGCTTTTTAGAGAGAAAATCCAAGCATTTTTTTTTTTTAAAAAAATTACATTTTTGAAGTTGTAAGTACATAAAAAAAATGTTTATCAACATAGGAATTGGTTTTCTTGTGGTTCTGTCACGGTAGATTCTCTTACTACTGCTATATTTTGTGGCTCCTTCAAATGTTTTTGTTTGTTTGTTTATTGGGTTATCTTTGAATGATGATATTAAGGTAGAAGTTAGAACCCCAATGTTTTTATGAGTGGCTCGGAGTGTCAAATTGCAGGATAAAAATTGAATTTGATTGGAATACAAGTACTGTTAGTTGTCTTGTGTATTGTTGTTCGCCATTCATGGGGTTATGCTGTACACTCAATATTGTTCAAATGGTCTCTGTCAATAGCTTTTTGACCCATAGTTGGGTTTGTGTTTGGGCGTTGGAGGGTCAATATTTGCTTGGGAATAATACAATTTTAGGGCTGCAAAATAGCGTCTTTAACATCTTTTTGTTCTGAAATTAAACAAATCGGGTATGGATGAAGTTATTTCCCAAACCACAGTAAAGCGAAGTTACAACTCACGTTTTCATGTAATAATGCTTTTGAGTTATTTTTTGCATGTTTTATTCAGTCGTTGGTGATTATTTTAGTAAGGCATAATCCTAAAAAAGCGTGGTTTGGAAAAACCCTTTCAAGAAAATGTGATTTGTGACAACGCTTCACTGTGATTGGGAAATAAGTTCATTACGACCTTATTTGTTTAATTTTTGAATAAAAAGACGTCCAATGGTGTAGAAGGGGAGGGTGGTGGCACATGGTGGATTTGGGTTAGGTATGAGAGAGGAGACGGGATGGGGCAGTGGCTTTTGGGTGATGGTGGTTCAAGAGGGGGAGGGAGGAGATGGTATGTTGGTGAATTTGGGAGGGATGGGAGGGGAAGTGTGGTGATTTGGGTCAGGGACAGGGAGAGTGGCCATTTTTTTTCATTTATATCCTTGGCTGCATTTATGAAATTGTCAAATAAATTATTCAAAGGATTTGCGTTTCATTTTGTGGCAGGCGCACAACATAAATTTTCGTGATAAATCATGGACGTCTGTTGTCTCACATTCAGACTTGAAAACCAAGAATTCACAGTTGAGAAATCAGTATGTAGTTTGCATGTCAGTGCAACAAGCCAACAAACCTAAGGTTGTGGTCTCTCCTATATCACTCGAAGATGCAAAAGAGCCTCCACTGAACTTACACAAGCCCAAGGAACCGTATACAGCAACCATTGTCTCAGTTGAGAGGATTGTAGGCCCAAAAGCTCCAGGAGAGACTTGTCATATTGTGATTGATCACAGTGGCAATGTTCCCTATTGGGAAGGACAAAGTTATGGTGTAATTCCTCCTGTAAGTTGTAAATTCTATAGGTTTCTTTTTACATTCATTATCTTGCATAGTTTTGTGCTATACTTCTTATGCTAAAATTTTGAGATTTAATCACCTAATTTTGGATTTATTATGGTTATTTGCAACATGTACAGAATATTATCATCGGGTTCCTCTCCAGCTCCTTTTCTTATGGATCTTTGTTCATTTATTAATTAATATTGATTTTCCTTTCCTGTGGGCATCAACATTGGAGAGCTTTCGCTTTCTTAGTTAGTATGGTTCTATTTAACTTCTTTTTCACGAAATTACTACTAGTTTAGGACTCTTATTAGCTATTGGGCCTAAGATGATAAGTAGCAATCAAAGCTATTTAGAGTTGGGGAAATTTTTCACATGTCTCAATCTTGAAGTTCCATAAAATGGTGGGTCTTAAATCCATGCTTCCAAATAACTCGTACCTTTGTTCTTTGCATGCTAATAATGATGGTACTGTACCTAACCTCATCCTGTTAAGTTTACTGAATTATTCTTTCTTTTTCATCACAGGGTGAAAACCCAAAGAAACCAGGGAATCCTCACAATGTTCGTCTATATTCGATTGCATCCACTAGGTATGGAGACTTTTTTGATGGCAAGACGGCCAGTTTGTGTGTTCGACGTGCTGTCTATTACGATCCTGAAACAGGAAAAGAAGACCCTTCAAAGAATGGTGTATGCAGCAATTTCCTTTGCGATTCAAAGCCTGGAGACAAAATTAAAGTCACAGGTAAGATTTGGCTGGTTCCAAAAAAGGATGACACCAAATCAAGTTATAATATTCTCAATTCTGAAGTGAAGTATATTAATTTTATTGTTGTCAAAGAAATGCATCACGTAGGTAACTCCGACGAATATAAAATGACTGGAGTTTTAGTGATTAATGAAATTTATCGTTCCATGACAACTATTCAAAATATTGCTTCCTTCTCAAACTTTGAATAATGATCCTAATACCTTGCATCAGTTGAATATAATTTCTGGTCAAGTACCATTTTTACAACTCAGTCAATTGGGAATTTTCCAAGGAAGACATATTTTTGGGTGGCTTGGTATGCAAAAAGAAACTGTTGTTAATTAAATATTTTGATAGAATTATAGTGTATGATAAATGGGTAGACAGTTCTTGTAGATCTTTCATTGAGAAACTCGACAAATGCACCTGTTAATCAACAATCTCTGTTGGAGGTGCTTTCAAGCCTCTTATATCCAGTATGCTGTGTGTCATGTCCCACCAATCAATTACTCTTCCTTGAGTGCATGCCATCAAACCAGTGTCATCATCCCAATAATCAATTACTCTTTTCTTGAGTTCCTGTGTGAATGAGGTGCATTCCTTCATCTGCAGAGGTGCAAAGGACTAAAGGAATTGACTAGTCTGACATTTTTTTTTTGGGTTGATAAATCTAGTCTGACATTTATTTACCAATGGTTTTATTGTTCTTATACCCACTTTGTTCTTCATTAACAAACTTTGAGACAATTAAACATAATGGGCATGTATTTTTTAAATGGCAGCTAATGGCCTAAATTTCTGAAGTTACGATAGGATGAAGTAATCACGATAATCTGATTGGATTACTTTTTTGGTTTTGGTTCTTTTGCTGTTCTGTTAATTGAGTGATAATATTTTGGCAGGTCCTTCTGGGAAGATAATGCTTTTACCTGAACATGACCAAAATGCCACTCACATTATGATTGCTACTGGTACTGGTGTGGCTCCATACAGAGGCTACCTCCGCCGTATGTTCATGGAGTCTGTCCCTAAATTCAACTTTGGAGGCCTCGCTTGGCTGTTTCTTGGGGTGGCCAACACTGATAGTCTCCTCTACGATGACGAGTTCACCAAGTATCTTCTAGACTACCCAGATAACTTCCGGTATGATCGTGCTCTAAGCCGGGAACAAAAGAACAGGAATGGAGGCAAAATGTACGTTCAGGATAAGATCGAAGAGTACAGCGACGAGATTTTCAAACTCTTGGATGGTGGGGCCCACATTTACTTTTGTGGGCTCAAGGGGATGATGCCTGGTATCCAAGACACGCTGAAGAGGGTTGCGGAGGAGAGAGGGGAGAGCTGGGAAGAGAAG
This sequence comes from Camellia lanceoleosa, assembly GCA_025200525.1. NCBI lineage: Eukaryota > Viridiplantae > Streptophyta > Magnoliopsida > Ericales > Theaceae > Camellia > Camellia lanceoleosa. The sequence continues at coordinate 156,485,121 of CM045765.1, forward strand.
CTATCGCTACTCAAAAAGAACAAACAATGGCATGTTGAAGTTTATTGATGTTGCATTTCACTTAACAGAGAGGTTGGGTAATGTGGTTCATTGTTTGTTATTTTGATGTGATGAATTTGACTAGCAGTTGTTATTCATATGTACTATTTATATGAGAAGGGAATGTGAATTGTTCTCTATTGAATGCAGGAAGATTAAGAAACTCCATTGATAATGCTTGAGATCATTCTTGCTCTGTTCTTCTGTCATATTGTTCATCCATTTGTAATGAGTCTGAAGAGGGTTGTTTCTTGAATCTGAATTTTTTTAAGGTTTTACGTGTGATAGATGGTTGTAAATGGTTGCATTGGTGACACAGGTACCCAAATTTGATCGACATGGCATTCAGTGGGGTTTGCTTTTTTAGTAGTTTTTTTGTTAGTTTATTTTTGTCTTGGTGATTTTTTTTTTTTTTTTGTTTCACCAATTTCTTCTCAAGCAACAAATTCAGGAGTTGCAGAGTTCAGTTTGTGATATATTGTGGCCCTAAAAAATGTGGTAATAAATTTTACAAAACGGATGCCCTGTTACTAATGTTACTAGGATTATTAGCATATCCAAGGAGCAAATTCAATGTGAAATTACATTTTGCACTTCTACACTTTCTTGAAATTCCACTTTCCACTCCTCCCTCTCTGCTTCGATTTTACAATCGCAGTCCACGTTATACCCTTTTGGTCAAGTTGCAATTACCGCCCAACAGTGAATCTCCATTCAAGAAGCTAAAGAAAAATAATCACATTCATATTCTATTAACAGAAAGTCTCACTATCGATCAAATGGATATTCTCATCCTTTCAAACCGATCGAATCACACTGTCACATTTAAAACAGATGCATAGTGACGAACAAACGATTGCAGATTAATTTTTTTTTAATCCGTCTAGTTTTAATCGAATGACAGATTTGAAGTTTATTTGATTGCAACCAAATTGCTAAATTGCAAACACCCCTAATAATTTGTAAAATTTCATATTTTTAATTTATTTAGATAGTATATTTATATTTTCAATTGAAAAAAAATTTAGATATTCTATTGTATTTTCAATTTAGAAATCCTTTTATTAAATGACAAGGGTTAATATTTGATATTTTTGTGAAAAATATCAAACTTAATTGTCTCTTTCAAATTAAATATTTTTTGAATAAAAAAAATAATGAAATAGTTTGATGATGCATGATTTTTTATTTTTTTTTATACGTATTTATTATTAATATTTGACAATTTACTTGATAATCTTTTGATTATGTTTAGTTAGATTGTTATAAAATAAAATAAAAAATGTTGACAAGTTATATTATGTTTAAAATTTATAAAAATTTAAACTGCCACACCGATTCGCATCCATCCGCTAATTCGTCAATCCGCATCCGTCAATCCAGCAGATAGATGTGGATTAATTTTTTTCAATCCACCAATCTGGCGAATGAATGACGGATTAGAGATTTTCCGGCCGCAACCGAACCGCACCGCAAGCACCCCAATATCTCGCTCCCAGAGTAAAGCTCTCCTGCTATCGAACCTGTGTACTCTCAACAACAAAGAACCATCTTCTCTCTCATACATGCATATATAATAAAAACATATGCCCAAATTCTGATAAATGCTATTGCATACACAATGCTATGGAACATATGCACAAATAAATGTAAATAATAAGGTTCTCTACTTATCCTTTAGGTCATCTCGGTCCTGACAATTCAGCATCAGGCAAATTGCGGGTGGAGTCAACAATCCAATTAAATTCAAAAGGTGGGACCCATGCAAATTCCGGGTGGGATAACTCCAACTGCTGCCACTCCTCCCATTTTTCTGCCAAACCATCACCTTCGAGCATTCTGATAACCTCTGACATCTTAGGCCGGTCCATTGGAGACGCTTGTGTACAGAGCAGTGCTACTTGGATCAGCTGCACAACTTCATCAGCCTCAAAATAATTGTTCTGCAGATTTGGATCTACCAGCATTTCCAACTTGTTCTCTTTAAAGAGTCTTTTAACCTGAGAAAAATTGCAAAAATGTGCTTCATAACGGCCCAAACACGGCTAAGTGAAAAGACAACTTAAATTTTAAACAAAATATAGAAATTCAAAAACTGAATGCTTTATCAGCCAATGTTGATAGAAATTATGCTTATACAGTAGCATTTTGGAATGTACACTCTGAAACAAAGTGGAATGGTCTAATTAGGTAATTTATAGAATTAGTGGGTTCAGTGGATAGGGCTCAGCGCGAAAATGCTTTCAACATGTGTTTGAGTCCCCATTGCCTCTCAGTGTGGCGCCCTTGCTTGCGTTCCCCTGGTCCGGCTTGCAGGATCAAAAGCTGGGGGAGCCTTGCACGGGGCTGGGGTTTGGCTGAGCCCGTGCCACCCTTTTTTTTTCTAACAAAGGGGGGGGGGGGGGGGGGGGGGGTTGCATTGCATCTAGTTGATGAGTCCAAATTGGCAAGTAGATTACGAATCTCATTGTGTAGTTTGTGCATCTCTAGTCGATGTCGATTGTGCCCCATATGGCTTCTGCAAGGGTTTGTATGTTCTCCTTTATCTTGTGTCATGTGCCAGGCAAATCCTTGCAATACAACTTGACACAGCGGATCTATCACACAAGACTAGATATCATTCAGTAGACAAGGACACATACAAAATCTTGAATCCACATGGAACATAAGAATTCTCAAAGAGAGAATATTATATTTATCAAAAAGTTGTATTGCCCTTGGGCATACGTAGCTATTTATAATAAACCAAGTCTTGGAGACCTGGCAACCTAAAAAAACAAGTGATCTAAAATTAGGAAAGTAAAATCAACACAAATTAAGAAACCTAATACTCCTAGAATATTCTATACTAAAATTATAAGCTTCCTAATGAAATAATATATCAAAAATATTAAATATAAAAATATAAAAACCTCTAAAATCATGTACTACATATTAGTTTTAAGGTAAACAAATTAGAAACATGAAAAATAAAAACCATGAGAATTAAAATGTACATGAAATAGTAAGGGAAAATAATGAAGCATACCCAATTTAGCAGCAAGACATCATCATCATTTGCAGGCCGAGCACGATCAAATGCTCTCTGTCCAGTGATCAGCTCTAACAACATAATCCCATAGCCAAAGACATCAGTCTTCTCTGACGACTTCCCTGTAGAGAGATATTCTGGAGCCATATGCCCGACGGTGCCACAAACTGTCGTCGTAACATGGGTACCTTTATAATCCATAAGTTTGGCCAACCCAAAATCACCAACAACAACCTCAAACTCCTCACCTAACAGAATATTTGCAGCTTTCACATCACGATGAATGATCTTTGGATCACAGTGATCATGCAAATAAGAAAGCCCTCTTGCAGATCCCAGTGAGATGCTCTTCCTTGTTGGCCAATCAAGTGGTGGTTTTGATGGTGGACGTTCTACAATATATTTTACCCAAAGGAATGCTATCAGTCACACATTGCCAATTGCACAAAGCTAACAGAATTAACTGTTGGAAGCCAATTTGTTTCGTATTCAGAAATTCAAAATGAAATAGCTGGTCTGGTAACAGACTAAAATGATAGCAAATGAAGTAGCTATCATAAATGCTTCATTTTGTCAAGATATAAATATATAATATATACACATGGAAAGAAGTGTATCCAACATGTAGGATAAGGCTTGCAGCATAACAGTTTTGATTATCAATATCTTGTATGAATGCTAGAGTGATACACAATATAACAAAAATAAGGCACCATTGATTAATAACACAAAAGCGCCATTTGGTGAAAGAAGGAACTTGTATTAAATAAAAAAAGGCGGGTTTCAATTATGAGGGATGAGGTTTGTAGCATAACAATTTTAATTATCTTCATTGGTATATAATTTGCCAGAATAATACATAGTATGTCAAAAATTAGGCACCAAGTATTGAGTAGAATAGAATAGAGTTTCCTCGAGAGGGACTTATCACCATAAAGGAATTAACCCTCTTTATTTTGGATAATAAGGAAATAGCTTACTACAAACTGTCAATTTACCAACACAAATTGTAGGTGTTTCTGGAATGAATTTCTTTGTGGGTTACTTCACATACAGTTTTATCAAATCTAGCACAATAGCACAACGAAAGACAACAAGTAGTACCTCTTAAACATGATGCAACACTTCCATTAACCATGTATGGATAAACAAGCAGTCGCTCTGTTGGTGTCATGCAAAAACCACGTAGTCGCAAAAGATTTGGATGCACAGCCAAGCTGATCATTTCTATTTCTGTTTGAAACTGCAACTCCCCTCCTAGTGTCCGCTCATCTTTAAGTCTTTTTACTGCCACTAACGAACCATCAGCAAGGCATCCCTTGTACACCTTACCAAATCCACCCCTTCCGAGAATTCTTTCATTGCTAAAAGTATCAGTTGCAATTTGCAATTCTCGCAAAGAAAACCTTTTGAGCTGTCCCAAGTGGACTTCCAGATCCTCTTCGTCTGAGGAGAGATACATAGTGAAAAGACATATCCCAACGGTCAATTTAATCCATTTTTGAGTTAAGAGCACAAACCAGATAGATCAAAGAAATTTTCTAGTTGTTTCCTTCGGTGCCACCATGCAAACCCAAGTACTGGTGCAACGAAAAGTAAGGCAGCAGCAGCAGCAGCTGCGCCTTCAACAATTGCTCCAGCGGCACTATTTCCTCCTGAAATCCATTGAAAAACCAAATATTACAACTTAACGCTGTTTTTCAAATCAATAAACACCGAAGCATATGCATTAAAATGCCAACAACAAATTACCTAAATACTGGTTCAAGAATAACATTCCAACAAAATATTTCTTTTCTTTTCCTACTTGATAAGTACAACTCAAAAAATTGGCACACTTCAGAAGAAATAATAATTCAATTAACAACCCTTCTTAGACCAAACATTAACCTTATAATTTAACACTCCTATTAACTTTTAGGTAATTCGGCAAAAAACTAGCAGCAAAAATCATGCAGCATCGATATCAACGAAGTAAAACTCCACTCTTCACACTTTTGGGGTGCATTGGTAGACTAAATTCTTAATTACAGATATGTGCATTTTATAGATAACTTCCAGAAAATATTACTAGCGTAGAAAAGTTTCCTTTGTCCATGCGGAACAAATGGAAAGGATTTGCAAATTAAAATTCACTGACAAAATCATAGAGTACTAGTATCAGCCACAATAACAGACATTACCTGGAGAAGCAATTGTTGATGGTGGGACAAATGGAGGAGGGGAAAGTGGTAGAGATCCAGGGCAAGGTCTCCCAGTAACTGGTCCACATAGATTTAAGTTATTAGCAAAACTGCAGATGGTAAACAAAAAAATTAGCATAGTGTTCATACAAGATCACTATGGTTAACAACATTTCTCTAACAAGAAACCTCATGGGAGTGAATGATGAAAATGAGCCATTGTCTGGAACAGGTCCTGATAAGCGATTGTTTGATAAATCACTGCAAACCACATTGCGAGAATATAATGTCACATCACCATATCTAAATCTGCTGATGGGGAGAAAAGATTATGAAAAAGAAAAAGAGGAAAACCAAAATTTTAGCAAGAAGGAGATCAATAACATCGAGGCACTTACAGGACTTGCAGTGCTGTGATACTAGTCAAGGACAATGGAATAGAACCAGAAAGGCTGTTGTTGTTGAGCCGGCTACCCTTACATAGACATACCAAGAGAACAATGTTAAGTTCAAACATAATTAGAATGGCATTACATGGCATAAATAGAAGATGCACACAAATTCATTTGCCCAGATAAAGCACGTGGATATGGAATGAAGTATGGGGTATGTTAGAATATTTTATGTTAGTGTGGTAGGTAAGTGTAGTGTGGTAGGTGAGTGTAGTGTGGTAGGTAAGTGTGTTAAGTATACTCTCTTCCTCTCCTATATATAGGAGAGTCATTGTAGTCATTTTAATATCAATCAATATTATCAATACATAAATTTCCTACATGGTATCAGAGCGGGTTTAGCACCTAGTATTTTTCGCTTCACCGGCGGGCGGCAACCTCGCCTTGGCCGCCCGCCGGACCTCAACCTACTTCACTTGGTTTCTTTTCTTTGGTGTTGTAGACCCGTAAGGCGCATTGTTAGGAGCTGCCACCTGTCCTTGAGGGTTAGCAGCACCTCTAGGTGGTGCATCATACCCACCACTTTTGCCTGTGTCATAGCCATTACCTCTTGAACCATCTTTACTTCTGCGTGAAGCTAATCGCCGAAGGGCTTCTCTTTCTGCTGGGAATGTGTTTGAATTATTTGATGGTCGCTCAGGTTTTATTGATGGCTTAGGTTCAGATGCATCTCCGAGGAAGCCCCCTTCAGCTAAAGTAAATACTGTTTCCATGTCAAGAACTAATTCTTCACCCGGAAACTTTGAAAGCTCCATCGATCGACCTATGAGACTTGCAGAGATATGTGTTGCTGCTGAGCATGCTCTGCAGAATACAATTTCTGATGCTAATCTTTGGAAGTCACTGTCATCTGTAGAGGAGTTTGAGCAAAAATATCTGGAGTTATCGAAGGGTGCTGCTGACAATTATCATCGTTCATGGTGGAAAAGGCATGGAGTTGTCCTTGACGGTGAAATTGCAGCTGTCTGCTATAAGCATGGGAATTTTGATCTTGCTGCAAAGTCATATGAGAAGGTTTGCGCTCTCTATGCTGGTGAAGGATGGCAAGATTTGTTGGCTGAAGTCCTTCCCAATTTAGCGGAGTGTCAGAAAATACTGAACGATCAAGCTGGCTATTTATCATCTTGTGTGAGATTGCTCTCACTAGATAAAGGTTTATTCTCAACGAAGGAACGCCAAGCTTTTCAGTCAGAAGTTGTTGATCTTGCACATAGTGAAATGAAGCACCCCGTGCCCTTAGATGTGTCGTCGTTGATAACATTCTCGGGCAATCATGGGCCGCCATTGGAGCTATGTGATGGGGATCCTGGCACTCTATCTGTAACTGTTTGGAGTGGCTTTCCTGATGACATAACTCTTGAATCACTTAGTCTCACCCTGATAGCTACATATAATGCTGATGAAGGTGTTAAGGCTATAAGGAGCTCTGCGGCTACCATACTAAAGCCTGGCAGAAATGCAATCACCCTTTCCCTACCTCCACAGAAACCAGGTTCCTATGTCTTGGGGGTTCTTACTGGGCAGATTGGTCACTTATCTCATATTTTTTCTAAAGGTGGACCAGCAGACAGTGATGATTTTATGAGTTATGAGAAGCCAACAAGACCATTCTAAAGATGATTCTTCAAACAACACCAAGGGTTAAGCACTTTGGTATTCAGAGGAAGCCAACTGGGTCAACAGCTGTGGAAGAAACAGAGGAGGATGAAGAGAGTGCTGATCCTAATTCCCATTTTAAATTCCTAATTTCAACCTGATCGGAGGTTTACTCTGAAAAATTGGAGACGAGAAGGGAAAGTGAAGACGAGGTCGAGTTTCGTCCCTAACCAAATAAACCCTAGCCAATGGTCCAATCTTTGAAGATGGCCCCAATTTTGATACTGTTTTTAAGCTTTTTCATGGGAAAGGTTTTCAGCAAGCTTTTTCTGCTTAGTCTTGTGCCTTCATGCCATCCGAATTTGTACAACAAAACTCATTTTATTCATCTTGAGGATCAACCCCGATCACAATTTTACACCAAAAAAAAAATATCCAATCCACCACAACCCACAAACACCACAAACAACCGGCCTCACTTCTTCGCCTCTTCAGCGGTTCTCTTCTTCTTGCCTTTGTCTTGGGCGTCCCTTGCCGGTGCTGCCTCCGTGTTTCCCACACCACCGAGCACGTTCACTTCCCGTTGCTCCTCAACCGTCACATATGGCGGACCTCCAAATCTGAGCATCACGGTGGCCTTCCGCTTCAGTTCCTTATTTTCTGCCTTCAGCACACATATCTCTGCTCGGGCATCCGTATACATGCTCTGGAGCAGAGCCAGTTGGGCTTTTACCTGCTGCACCTCATTTGTTCTACTCTGAAGCCGGTGCGACAGGTTGTTGACCGCCGTCATTGTCTCAACACAAGACCTCAAAGTGTAATAATTCGCCTCAATATCCGATTGTGCAGCCATTCTTTGCTCCACAGACAGCATCGGAAAGTTCAAAGGCGCAAAACCAGAGGCGCTTGATTGCGGTTCAAGGACACCTGCCCCGGCCATCTCTCTTGTGGACTCGTTGAGGTCGGGAAAGAGAGTGAGACCACGGGACGAAGAGGCTATGTTCTGGGTAGCTGAACGGGAAGAAGAGGCCATATTCAGAGTTGGTTGGAGAGTGTTTCAGGGATAACGACTCTCAGAGAACGAAGAGTCTTTTTTCGAAGTTTTTCGGTGGCTTGTTATGCATCGTGGCGGCCTTATGGTTTAAATAGGCAAGGCAGATACGCGTATCACGCGCCTCTCATCGCAAGACGACAAATCGGCGCGCCTTTTGATGGCTCGACTTTTGATGGCTGTCGGGCACGTCTTTTGATGACACACCTTTTGATGGCACGCCTTTTGATAAGATTGGGCACGCCTTTTGAGGGTGCAACTTGTAAGGGTCCGACAAGACTCTGTAAACTGTCCCGACATTGATTCCGGTTAGCTCCTATATGGGTCCGACAAGACTTTGTAAAATGTCCCGACATTTATTCCGGTTAGCTCTTATATGGGTCCGACAAGACTCTGTAAACTGTCCCGACTTTGATTCCGGTTAGCTCCTATATGGGTCCGACAAGACTCGGTAAACTGTCCCGACATTGATTTCGGTTATCTGCTACAACGGTTCGACACAGCCATATAGTGTCTTCTACAATGGTCCGACATGACCCAGTAAACTGTTTTCTCCAACGGTCCGACATGACCCAGTAGACTGTTTTCTCCAACGGTCCGACATGACCCAATAGACTGTTTTCTCCAACGGTCCGACATGACCCAGTAAACTATTTTCTACAACGGTCCGACATGACCCCATAAACTGTTTTCTACATCGGTCCGATATGACCCCATAAACTATCTTCTACAACGGTCCGACATGACCCCATAAACTGTCTTCTACAACGGTCTGACACGACCATACAGTGTCTCCTATCCACTTTTATTTTATTTGTCATTTTATTTTTCCTATTTTGTTACTCTCTCCAAACTCAAGTTGGTTGGTTCCTATCCCCCTTGAGTTTGAGGGGGGCTGTTAGAATATTTTATGTTAGTGTGGTAGATGAGTGTAGTGTGGTAGGTAAGTGTAGTGTGGTAGGTAAGTGTGTTAAGTATACTCTCTTCCTCTCCTATATATAGGAGAGTCATTGTAGTCATTTTAATATCAATCAATATTATCAATACATAAATTTCCTACAGGGTAGCACCTAAAAAAATGCATCTCTCTTTGGAATTTTATGACCTTGCTATGATCCACCATACCAAAGACAATGTATGTAAGAAGCAAGGTGTTAATTCCTAGAAAAGAGGATTCATGTATCAAACTCCATGTTGAGTTGCCAATGCATGTGTTTCTCTCACTACCAATTTTTTAGGAGTATTGGTTTTAGAATTTGTGTATGCTTTGTAAATAAGCTAATTCCACAAAATCCCCCCCCCCCCCCCCCCATACCAAAAAAAGAAAAAGAAAAAGAGTTTCCTGCAAGTACATGCAACAGGACAATGCTCTACATAATTAACCCAAAAGGTAATTTATTTTGTTTTTTCCCCTTGTTATCACAAGCATTGTTCGAAGAGGGGGGAGATGATTCGTAAATAGGCGCAAACAGTGAAAAAGGTTGATCATGGTCAAAGAAATAGACTAAGGATTCCCATATTGAAGTTTAACAAATACTAAAGGTTGATCATCACAAATAGAATCCTTAAATAAATACACAGTGAATGCTAAATACAAGTTTCTTTGTGCCCTTCATAGTCTTTGAACTCAAGGTTCCATACATGGTCAAAGAAACACAATGCATCAAAAATAGGTCTAATTTAAATATTAAAAAAATTAAATAAAAAATAAAATTTGCCTGACCAAACCATCTGATGCACATCATTTTTTTCATACTTCAAGTTTCTTCAATTATATATATGTGTGTGTATATAATTTTCTGATTTAATGCATAAAGAAATTAAAATGTTATTATAAGTAAAACTCATGTCACCGAGACTTCAAACTTGATGGTTTCCTCATGAAACAACACAGAGCTTAAAATGTTCTCTGAAACATTGATCAACACCCCCATCATGAATTAAGAATTAGCCAAAAACCGTGAATTCTTAATAATGGACTTTTAGAGTGTGACGTAAAAAATGGCACAAATGTGTCCGGAGATTTAAACCGTCACCTAGGATGTGACCATAGTGACTTGATAGACGACATAAATCTTGAACTTGATAATCCAATTGAGAATTAACAAAAAAACGCAAGTTCTTAATAATGGGCTTTTAGAGCATGACATTAAAACATGGCACGAATGTGTCTAGAGATGCAAACTGTCATCTAGGGTGTGACCATTGTGATTTGATAGAGAACACAAATCTTGAACTCGACCATCCAATTGAGAATTAGCCAAAAATCGCAAGTTGTTTGGAATGTTCTAAATAAGTGCACTTTTTGACTTTTCATAAAAAAAAAGTGTAGAAAAGTAGAAAAAGTGGGTAGAAAAGTTGAGAGAAGATATTGATTGATGTGACCCAAATAAGTGTATGTATGCAAAAAAAAGTGTACTTTTTTAGTGCATGCCAATCACCTACTTAATTAATAATGGTGTCAATTAACAAATTGAAATGATATCTGATATCCAATCCCAATGTGTTACCATGTTCTACAAGAATTATATTATTGACTTTACTATGATAATAATAATAAACGATTAGAAATTTCAGAAACCTATATATCCAAATTCCAATACATAGTGTAATGTATCCATATAAATACCTATTTTCCAATAAGTAAAAAGCCTTCTGCTAAATGACTTGAGAATGATGAAAGGAATATAATAAACAGGAATGAACTCAAATAGAGCAATTGATGAAGGTGAAGATGTGTGTGCATATTGGATTGGTAAATGAGTTAAGAAATCTCAAAAAGAATATGACAAACCAAACTGAAAAAACTAAAGCAATCAAAGAAAAATGGTGAAGAATGTGCATGCATACAGGAATTGCAGTTTCGTCAGCCTGCTCAATGTGTCTGGTATGGGACCAGTGAAACTGTTCAAATACAGATCCAAGGTCACCAAATTTGTCAAATTCCCAAGATCACTGGGAATCAGTCCACTTATGTTGTTACCATAAAGCTCCCTGCCATATGAAAATTGAACTTAACATCTATGCAAGTTACAATGAAAAGCACAAGATTAAAAGGAAATCATAGTATTTAACCAAGTATCTTTTACTGTATTATCAATTTTAGGCATCCAAAAGCAGGCATCTTTATACTCCATTACTTTAACATATTTGCAGTAGTCAATTTGTTTAATGGTGCAGGGCTAAAAGTTCATGTAAAGCATGCAGTTGGGCCTAAGCTTCAAATGGTGAGCAATGCATACACCTCAAGACAGGAACTGCAAACCTCACCATTCACCGTTTAATAAAACCAAAAAGTTACGCCCTCTTATTAATTTGCCTCTTATTAATTTGCTTAGCTCTTACTTTAAATCCAAGAGATGACTATCAAATTAACATGAATAGGATTATATACATCCAAGGCAGTCAACAAAAACCTTCATCTTTGATTTAGGACCAATGCGGGAAACACTCTCCCACAGGTAGTGACCCCAAAATTGATGTACAGCAACGTGGTAAGAGGCTTTTAGCGGTGAAATTTTAAATGCCAGTATGGGGCCAAAATCTTGGTGATTTTTTTCTTTTTAAGATTTTAGGGTTTGTATGGAGGTGACAGAAGGATGAGAGCTTGAGGGTGAAAAGAAGGGACTGTATGGGCTGTTCTAGGCCTGTGAATTGTTCTCATTAATAGTTAAAAGCCATCATGTGTTATTTTAACTACAAGGGTAGAGTTCTCGAAGGAACAAGGGGGTAAGGCTTAGTTTTTAACGGTAGGAGGAGGAAAATCAAATTTGGTTGTGGGTCTTGTGGCTGTTATTTATTGGCTATTACTTCTGCCATGCAGATATTTGAGTGACGAGACAACAAGTCAAAGCCTCAGTAATATAAACATGTAAATATATGACTGAGGAATAGGGAAACTAAAGTTGAAATAATATCTTACAAAGGTGAGAAAAACAGATGCACTCGTAAGTTGGTAGACACAGAAGAAGGTTGATTGGTAAAGGTATAGACTCCACCAACCCAGAGAAGCCAGATAACATAAACATCCAACTTTAAATTTTGCAGAATCTCTATATGTCGCTCAAGTAAGGAACAGGAGAATTGCACATAAATCAAGCACAAGAAAGAAGTTTGTCATCTTAAAACTATAAAGACAAACAATTTAATCACAATTTACTCTTCAAAATTATCATTGAAAATAAATCTTACCAGAAACATTATTAGACTAAATGAAATATTCTTCTTTTGCCAACAATACAAACAGAACAATTTGAATGACAACATAATGAGAAGATACATATAGTGAAACTTTCAGGAAACAAAATGTGAATCTGCCCAAGACAATAAATTTCAACATAGTTACACAAGACTTACAGGTGCTTTAAATTTTTAAGCTGACAAAGCTGAGGAACTATTTGACCAGATAATCCTGCATTTCCAAGATCACTGAAGAAGAGACAAACAACCATCATCCAATGCATCAGCTAGAAATCGGAATAAAGTTAAAACACTTTGTAGAAGTTTATGTTTGCATGCCAATTGACATTATCGAGAAAGAAGGTAACTAACACTCTTATAACACTACTTTCATTGTTACATGTAACATGAAACCATGTGCAAGGGTTCATAAGTGTAGGATCCCAGCTCCGCAGCACATCCTTAGGATCTTCTAAATTAGTTTGTAGGCTGCGCAAAGCATCAACTGTTTACAGACGCAAGCAATAGGCATCAGCTGCTGGAACGAACAAATAACATAAACTGAATATTTTATTTTCATATTGTCATTGATTACCGGAAAAATAAAAATAAAATCGACTTTGTAGTTATTCCCCCACACACAATCAATTTTTTGGCTTCGCCACTACACCCAAGGACTTGTAATATTTAATTACAGACTTTGGTGGCTGTACAGTTAGTTTGTATAACAAATATATAATTTGAAGGTCAATGCCACTGTCATCTACCTTCTACAGTTCTTCAACTATGGAATATTATAATATTCATACAAACTTCAAAGTCCTTTTTAACTCAGTCCCCCATTAAAAATTGGCCAAAAAGAAAAAATACTAATCTAGTGACTCATAGTTCAAGCAATGCAACCGCACACCTTGATTAGAACTTTCAGGCCAAGTTGAAATTTTAGTTAAAAAAAACGAAAAACCACTATAAAAAAGTCAACTTTTATCTTTACCTTTTGCACGATTTTTCATAAAATGTCAAAAAATCACTAAAAAGTCAATTCTCAAAACAATCCTTACTCTGCTATAGCACGAAACCGAATACATTATATTTTACAAAATTTGTCGATGGGATCCTAATCTAAAAAAATATTGGGCTTTTTTCAAGTTCAAATCTCAACTTGAGAGGTTTGTAGGTACACTAGAGTTTTCGTTTTGATAATATGAATCATTCCATCTATATGAAAAAAAATTAAACTCTCTGATAATCGTAAACTTTTTCATTTTACTGTGTTTGCCTTAAAAAACATAAATAGTCTATTTTCATAAACATACTTGTCGTGCATTTATTCAGAGATAAACGTAATAGAATAAAAATGTTATTATTATTATATCAACCTAATTTTTTTCCGGGTTCTACAAAATAAATTGTTCAAATCTTTTAAGTTCTCTCATGAGATTTGAACTTGATAGACATTTTGCATTCTGTGTCCGATTTTTTGACTGGTTTCTATGTTATTAGAGACAGAACTACAATTTTGAAGAACAAACACATTTCATCAAATCAATGCCACAAAAAAATCGAGAAACAACCAAATATCAAAAAATAAAATACAATTAATTCAGTACAGACGTTCCGTATTAGCAGAGATCATCGTCAAAGTATGAAACGCCATGATTAACCACAGGAGAGCCATATACTTGATCAATCTCCTCCCTCTCGATCCACCACTCGCGAAACCCTAGCTCGCAGTGAATGTTGCAGAAACCTCCATCATTTCCAGCGAATGGTGCACCGAACGAATCCAAATCGAAGGGCGATCTTTTCGTAACACGAAAACGAGTTTTGTGAACATTGTTGCACACTTTTTCTCGCTTAGATTTTCCTTTCACTTTCTTCATCTCTTCTCTGAAACTTTTTAGGTTGCTTTACTGCTGAAAGAGTGTGAACACACTGACTTTATTCATCCAAAACCGTGGTCATGGTTAGGTTAGAGCATCTCGAACTGTCTTCTTTTAGTTTTTTTTTTTTTAATTAAAATATTTCATCAAATTTGATAAAAAATTTCAAAGTAAAGTGTTTCAACGGAAAATTTTGGACCGTGTTTGTTACGCGTTCCACACATATTTCTGTCAATTGATTTGAGTGCAGCGTTTATTTTGAGTTTTTAAATTATAATTTCATACTATTTTTTAAAACTTATTTTCATATGAGAAAATTCAGTTAATCCGATCATTTTTTCAGACGTTCTGGCTTTTGACCGGTTAACCAGAACCGTAATTGATTTTTTTTTTACGCCAGTTATTTTTATATTGTAAATAAAAAATATTTTCATAAGTTTTTTTATTTTTATATGAATTTTGAATAGAATTTTTTAATTATTTGTTTGGTTATGAGTTGTAAGATTTTTAATCAAAAAACTTTTTTAATTTTAAAATTTCAAAATTCTCTCAAAAACGCATAACCAAACAAATTTTTCACACTTAAATCATAATTCCAAAACTCACAAACACAAAATATAACCATATTCTTAAATTATATTTATAAAATTCTATCAAACACTGCCTTGAGCTTTTATTAAAACACCAATTGTTCGGATGAACGACTGGACATAAGTCTAGCCGATTGATCAGTCAACGTATTTTTTTTGACAAATTTTTGTTTTAAGATGGTCATTTAAAAGGACATCCAGTGAAATATTTCTAATAGAAAAATGATTTGTGGCACTAATTTCCTTAGCACTAATGCCCCTAATTTTTAATTTAGGTAATTGTTGTTTTTTTTTTTTTTTTTTTCTGTTCTTCCTTTTTGGGGAATTTCGGGGCATTCGTGCCCCTTGTTTTCGAGCCACAAATCAGGTTTGTTTCTAATATTCTCACTTTGATACTTAACCATTAGAACTTGAAAAGATGTGTTTTTTCATCAAATTTAAATTTGATGACAAAATTAATGAGCCATTGGAGATGGTTTTCTAGATATCAACAATTTTATATTAGCAAAATACAAGAAAAAATATAGACCTAAATATTTTACTAAATATCTCATATGGTTGTGAGACTCACACTATGTGAGTCTTATATGGATCTTACATTTATGTGAAACATTTGATAGAATATTTGGTAAAATATTTGGAATCCCTAACCTTACTCAATACTAAGACCTTGTTTGGATAGTTGCTTTTAGGTTTTTTTAAAAAAATAAAATAATCTGAGATGTTATACCTTGTTTGGAATATAAGTTTTTAGTCAAATGACAACTTCTCCCCAGTTCTGTTTCGATAATTCAAACTATTAAATATGTAAAATTCGCTAAGTACTTCATTCATATAAAAAATACATTAATTGAATATCAATAGTCACTTGATCAAATCATTAATCTATCAACGGTAAATATGATTTTTAAAATAAATTATTGACATAAATCGGTTCAGATAAAGTAGGTATCGATATCCGATCAACATAATTTTATGTAAGAATGAAATACTCAACGAGCTCTACACATTCAACGATTCGAATCATCAAAACAAGACTTACGGTGGGCCCTATAGGCCTGAACAACACGGTTCAATCCAAAATCTATTTCTTTAATCAAATAATTAAAAAGTCACTACAATTTATGAAATCATTCTTTCCATTTTTCTATGTCTGTAAGTCATATAAGTTTAGCATAATTATACTGGGTATTTTAAAAATTTTAATTCATATAATATTTTGGTCTATTTTTATCAGAAATTTGTTAATCGTATGAATAAAAAAATATTATTATTTTATTTTTATTAAAATATATATATTTTACTATATGTATTTTTGTATCTTCATATCTTGACCCTATTTGGCAAGTGAGTTTTTGGCTTTTTCGTGGCTAAAATTCATAAAAAGATAAAACATGTTAAAATAATTAATAAGGCAAAATGTCACTTCAAACCCACAATCATTTCACTTTTTCTCTTACAAATATCACATCAAACTACAAAAAAATTCAACCACCTTTCTACTTATAAAAATTTTAACCTACTAAAATAATCAAAAACTAAAATAGTCTATTAAAATAGCAAACTTTCCAAACGAGGCCCTTGTGTTTATCATTTTTAAATACTAAGGTAGCGTTTGGTACTGTTTACGTTTTTGGTTTACGTTTACAAAAAAATTTATAAACTAGTTTTTGTTTATTTTTAAAAAAACATAAATTACAAACGCGTTTGATTTGAGCAAAATATTTAAAAAAAATTAAAAACAGAAACTAAAAAATATATTTGTTCAGACGTAAAATATTTATATTTATTTTTTTATTATTTATGACAATGGGATCATACACATAATAATTGGGGAAAAAATTAATTGAAAAAAAAATAATTGGAAACAAATAATTGAAAAAAAAAATGAAAATAATTATTAGTCAAATTTTTAAATTTTTGTTTGAAAATCAACATAAACTAAGACAACAATTTATAAATTAAGACAACAATTTATAAACCAAAAAAATTATCCAACAAATTTTTTAAGACAAATTTTAAAATTTTTATAAATATAAACTGAAAACGAAATAATTAACAAACAGACCTTAAACTTTCACTAACACGTAAGGTCCATTGCAAAAATTCCGTATGTAAAACATTAAAATTCATTAGACATCATCAAATTATTTTTATTAAACAATTTATAATCAAAATTATATTTAACATTCATATCTCAAAAACAAACATGATTGATTATTTAGATTTTGCAGATGATTAAACAAACACGATGATAACTTTGGCAAAGCTAATAATGTAGCAATGGTTTTAACAGATCATTGAAGGAACATTTTTTTTAGAACTATTGCTATGGTTTGGCTTTTGACATCTCTGGTAACTTGTCGCTAGACTTCTTTTGATGAGACTGTTTGTAACAGTTTTTATTAGTTGATTATATCTTATTTTAATATGAAAATTTATGCTAAATTATTTGATATAACTTTTACTTATAGTTTATTATGTATAAATTACTTAAATAAATTAAAAAAAATAATTATTTAAAAGTTAGGAGATGTGTGCTTTTAACTTCTATTTTCTAATTATTAACTTTAACTTTAAAAAAATATATCAAATAGAGCCAATGTGTTTAATGTCTGATAAAATTAATTTATTGAATAAATAATTTTCACTGCAAGATTTGGATGATGAACAATTCAAATTACCGTTACAAGTTTTAGATGAGATTTACAAAATAATAAAATTCAAAAAAATATAGAAAATAATGATAAATTGGATTAGACCCCATATATGATTACCAAAAGTATGCGGACACCGTGTTGATGAATGTTTCACCAATTTATTTTCTCAGGCAATAAATTTCTAGAATTCCACAGTTCAGTTTGCGATATATTTGTGGTCCTACAAATTTTGGTAATAAATTTGCAAAATTGATTAGAGTCCCATTTATTTATTTTTGTTTGTTTAGCAGTTGGTTAGGTCTCTTTATGTGCACATTGACAAATCTCTTCTCCGATTTGGTCATTTTAATTTAGTGATCAGAGGTGTTTAGATCAATTTACACATATTTTAACTATGGAGACATAATTTTTGAATGACAATACGTAGTCGAGGTGTCACCGAAGTACCAGCCGAGATGCCACGTGTCCTGGTCATGATACCGAGATAATCTCAACTACGAAAAAACCGAAATCCAGGATAAGGGACATAAGTCCTAGAATGGGAGAAGATTTCAGTTTTGATAAAGATAAGACTCTTAAAGAGTTTATCCCAATCCTACTGGGAGTCCAAGATTAACAGTAATCCTAAGTCCATTGAAGTTGAAGCTAGGCTTCTATTGGCACTAGGTTTGTGTTGGCTATAAAAAAGAAGCACATTCATGGGTCTAAGGTATGCCTTTATGTTCTGACTAGTGAGTTAAACACTTTTACTATATTTGAGAAATAATTGACTTGATCGTTGGAGTGCCCCCGAGTGGATGAACCACCGTCGAAATCTCTTCTTTTTGTGACAGGTCGTTCGGGCTTAATATATTCTGCCAATGTTCTCCAGTTGAGTGCTTGATTGTCAGTGTGGTCGGAAATTGACACATACAATTTGAAGCCGTCTGTGGGAACGAAAGGAGAATAGATGGCCAACGACGGACAGAAAAAAAGGTTGGGGATGACACCCTTACTGAGAGTGAGAAACATATTGACCTTGACGTCGAAGAAGACAACTGCAACGATGAGACTCATGATAAGAATCACGGAAGAAAGAACGTCGGCCAGAAGGGCGGCATACTAATGAAATTGGACTGGAGCGGGTATTATAACAAGGACAACCTCCAGGTATGGAAAGATAGATGCCTGTAGAAGGACGATAAGATGAAGGGAATGGCGGACAAATTGGCAGACCTACAAACGGTCGTCAATTTCATGATACAGAACAACATCACGCAACCACCGTTCCCGCTACAAGATACGTTGATTCCAGCGGCCAAGAAAAGTGCCCAGAAAGGGGGACAGAAAATGATTCCTGCAGTCCCTCAACATAGCGGGACTAAGGGACATTCTTACCGACCTTCGTGAGAGGTCGGGCATGGAGAATCCCAGAAGACATGTCGAATAAAAGAAACCTGCACCAAAGAACATCGGGATGTTAAGGGGAAAGAACTCTGTTTCAACATGACCAATTGAGGGAAGTCTAAAAGGACTCACAATGACACTGGAAGTAGTGCAACAAAGAGGGTCGGAGAATTATGCTTGGGAGTTGGAATTTACAAGCTGAAATTAAACCGAGGACATGTTTAACACTTGTTGAAATTTTAAAAATTTACAAGTTGAAGTTAAACCGATGACATGTTTAACACTTGTTGAAATTTTAAAAATTTACAAGTTGAAGTTAAATCGAGGACATGTTTAACACTTGCTGAAATTTTAAAAATTTACAAGTTGAAGTTAAACCGAGGTCATGTTTAACACCTGTTGAAATTTTAAGAAAAATTTACAAGTTGAAGTTAAACAGATGATACGTTTAACACTTATTGAAATTTTAAAAATTTACAAGTTGAAGTTAAACCGAGGTCATGTTTAACACTTGTTGAAATTTTAAAAATTTACAAGTTGAAATTAAACCGAGGTCATGTTTAACACTTGTTGAAATTTTAAGGAAAATTTACAAGTTGAAGGTAAACCGATATCATGTTTAACACTTGTTGAAATTTAAAAAAATTATAAGCTGAAGTTAAACCGGGATCATGATTAAATGAAGGAATGATATAGGTTCCATCATTTCAGGATGCCGAGGTAATAGAACCTAGGAGGGAGTTGTGGGGACATAATTTTTGAATGACAACACGTAGCCGAGGTGTCACCGAAGTGCTAGCTGAGGTGCCACGTGTCTTGGTCATGACACTGAGATAATCTCGGCTAGGCCGAGGTTATCTGCGAAGAAACCGGAATATGAGATAAGCGGATAAGGGACATAAGTCCTAGAATGGGAGAAGACTTCAGTTTGGATAAAGATAAGACTCTTAAAGAGTTTATCTCAATCATACTAGGAGTTCAAGATTAGCAGTAATCCTAAGTCCATTGAAGTTGAAATTAGACTTCTATTGGGACTAGGTTTGTGTTGGCTATAAAAGAGAAGTACCCTCATGGATCTAAGGTATGTTTTTATGCTCTGAATAGTGAGTTAAGTACTTTTACTATCTTTGAGAGATAACTGACTTGATCGTCGGAGTGCCTCCGGGTAGACAAACCACCGCCGGAATCTCTTTTTTTTGTGACAGGTCGTTCGGGCTTAATCTATTCTGTCAGTATTCTCCAGCTGAGTGCTTGATTGATAGTGTGGTCGGAAATTGACACACACATTAACTAATATTTTTCCTAGTTTGGAAAAAAAATAAGTCATCTATGCCGAGATCAATAAATTAACAGGGAATTATTTTTTTACGGCTTGATTCAAACAATTAAACCCTCAATAATTGTGTAGAGAGTACACCCACTAGCCACTCGAGATAACCCTAAATGTTGGAGTCCGATTTCGTTGTCATAATTTTTCTTTTATAATAATCTTACGGGACATTTATTCATAAATTTCTCTTTACCCACTTGTATTTCACTAAGTTTAAATTGTTTTTTTATGTTCCAATAAATTATATGGGTGACATAATTATCAAAATATCCTTAGTAATAATAAGGCCAAGTTTGACAACCTTAGAAAAATCTAAAAAGCCAAAAAATTATCTAAAAAATTAAAAGGCTATCACAATTTACAAAAAAAAATATTAAAAAATTAATATATAAATATGAATACAAATCAAACATCCAGCCCAAATAATGAGTCGTTGGCAGCATTAAATTTTTTTTTTTTTGTAGTAAAATATTAACTAAATTACATGGTAGAGTTGGGCTCATGGGAGCCCACCATGGATCCCGTTTTGATAATCTGAACTGTTCAATATATAGAACTCGTCTAGTACTATATACCTGTAAAAATTCACTTCTATCGGATATTGCTAACTATATGATCAAATCAGTTTTGTATAAAAATGGATAGTGTTATTTAGGACAGTTAACAAGAAAAACTAACACGATCAGATAGCTATCGATATTTAATCAATGTGATTTTTTACAAGTATATAGTACTCGACGAGTTCTATATATTAAACGGTTCCGATTAGAAAAACAGGACCCATGGTAGGCCCCCAAGAGCCAAACAATACCATCCAATCAAAGACCACAAACTAGACAATATTTCCTCATCTATTCACCGAGCCGGTCCACCGTCAATCCATACCATCTCTTTATCCTATATTCTCCTACACACTTATTAATACAATTTTTAATACAAATTTTTTCATAAAAAAGTCAAAAAATTAACTCAAACATCCATATTTTTTTCCTCAATTTTTTAGTCTAAAAAAATAAAAAGTGTACTTATTTAGGACATCCCAAACAACCCCTAAGATGAAACCCACATTAATGTTCACATTATTAAATTTATTTAATGTAAATGTTCATATCATTGAATATTTAAAATAGTTCAAAAATAGTGCACACCAAATTGCTAAGGATTCAAAAAATATTTGTAAAAATAAAATTGTCCATAAATTATCTTAACTATGAGAATTAAAATTTAGTGAATCAAATGTTCAAAATAATAAAATTTATTGAAGGAGATATTTCATTGCAATTTTTCATTGTGACAATTTTAAATTAAAAATTAAAAATTAAATTTTGTGTCAAACAAAATCTTAAAAGCTTATTTATTTTTAGAGTTAGGTTTAGTGGGATTGTTAAAGCATCAACATTATAGGATCGTTAAAATCGTTTCTTAGCTAAATTAACGATATAAATTTCAAAAAATCATTTCCATCAGTCTCGCTTACAGCTCGTCAAAATTTACGTTTACTATAGTATTTCGCTACAACAAGCGAGGTGCCGTTCATCGCTACTCGTGTGTTGCCGGATGTCCACCCAGAAGTTTGGCCAGTCAACCTCCTGGTCAACGGCAATTTTTTTTCTTTTTAAGTTTTACCATTGCAAATGAACATACGAATTGTTTGGCTAGCAACTTATCAATTTAATTTAAAAAAAAAAACAAATATTTTAATAAGATTGAGTTAGAATAGAGAGTTTAATGCCGTGGAGTGATTAGCTAAAATAGAAAAATGACTTTTTTAGTTATAATTTGACTAAAAATTTAAAGATATTGGTGTGGATACTCTTAGGCCTTATTTGGAGACTAAATATTTTAGTTAAAAATTCAAAAAATTATTATAAATTGTCACATCATTCACTCTATTTTCCTGCACATTTTTTTGTAAAAATTCAGAAAATTACTAAAATAGTATATTCCCAAATGAGGCCTTAGTGTGAGAATTATTAGTGAGGGGATTAAAAAAAATTATGTTTATTTATAATATATTTTAGTGAGAGGATTAATTATATAAAATATTATAAATACCCTTTGATGTTTTTTAAAAATTATATTTTAAAAATTTGTTTCATATTATATTATTTTAATATATTTATATATATATGATGATGTAATACCCAAAAAACAAAATAAAAAAAAAAAAAAATCACACACAATCACATAATATATATTATGGGCAAAATAGTATTTTTCCAATCTAATTTTCCCACTAATTTTAAAACTCAATCATGAGAGATCTTTGCTAATTTCCTCCTTCAAGTCCCATGCTAATTCAAACAACTGCCAATTCGAAACTCCATTTTACAAATAACCATTTCTTTTTTTTTAGATTAATACTATGAATACTAAAGGTAGCATTTAGTAGAGTTTTTTAAATATAATTTGAGAATAGAGTTGTATTTTAAGTTTGTGAGTTTTAAAATTATGATTTGAGTGCAAAATTTATTTGGTGAATGAGTTTTAAAAAGAGTTTTGAATTAAGTCAGAAATTTTTGATGTGACATATGATATTTGATACAAAACTTATAACTCATAACCAAACACACACTCAAAATTTTATTCAAAACTCAAAAAAAACTTAAATTCTTTTTTATTCTTTTTATATTTAAATTATAAAAAATAACATGTGTCAATTGTAAAAAAATAAAATAAATAAGTCCTATTTCGGTCAACCGGATGGATGTCCAGGAGGACGCCTGATTAGCCCAAATTTTTTTGCCTTGGAAAGAGTTTTCAAACGTGAGTGTGAAATTAATTTTTGAAAACTCTAAACAAACAAGACACTCAAAACAAGGGTTGAAAATATGTTTGGAGAAGCAAACCAAACATAGCCAAAATTTATACAAAATGTTTTACTAAATGCCTTACATGAAATTGGTTCAAACCCATCCCATATAAGACATTTGATAAAAATTTTAAAACCTTTAACATTATTTTTTTTTTATATTTTTTTATGGTCCCTACTCAATATAAATCCAATCCCCTCCATCATCTTTCTTTCATCTTCCAAACCAATCAGGCCTAAGTGTTTTTTTTTAAATTTTTTTATTTCTTTTAGTTTATTTTTGTCTTTAATAATTTTTTTTAATTTATAAATTTAGCTCAATAATACTAATCAAAAAATTATAATTTTAAAAAAAAAATTTCAGAAAAAGATAAAAATAAACCAAAACAAATAATGTTTTTTGACTTATCTTTGCGTGTAATGATTTTTTTTTTAATTAAAAAAAAAAATTGTTTGAATCGTTTCTAGAAGACAAATCAGAAAAAATAAAAAAATTTAAAAGACAACCACTAAGAAATTCGAAAAAGTGGTATTTTTTTTTTTTTTTTTTTTGTTGCTAACTGCCCTCTGCTCTGTGATCGAATTAGAGGGTATTGTTAGGCCCGTGAGAGTTTATCATGGGTCACGTTTCAATAATTTGAACCGTTAAATTTGTATAATTCGTTGAGTACTATATGTTTATAAAAAATTACGTTGATCGGATATATGATCAAATCAGTTTTGTATAAAAAAATAGACGGTAAAAAAATAAATGGTTGACATAAATATGATCCGATGAGATAGCTATTGATATCCGATTAATATGATTTTTTACAGGCGTATAGTATTTGACAAGTTCTACACATTAAACGGTTTGGATTATCAAAACAGGACTTGTGATAATCCCTTACGGATATAATAATATCCTTCAATCTGATCACGAACTGGAAGAAAGCCCAGGTTCTGTTTGGAAGAGTTTTGGAAATGTAATTCTACCTCTTGATTTGCACGTGGTGTTCGGTTACAGTTTTCAAAAAATAATTCCATATCTACTTTTGAAAACTCTTTTCAAGGTTGAAAAATTTGGGCTAACCGGTCGTTCTTCCCGAACGTCTGGCCGGGCGTCCTCCCGGATATCTAGCTAGTTGACCGGAACAGTACATTTTTTTTTTTTTTTACAATTGACGCATGTTATTTTTTATATTTTAAATAAAAAATTCAAAATTAATTTTTTTTAATGTGTTTTGAATAGAATTTTGAATTGTGTGTTTGGTTATAAATTATAAGTTTTTATATTAAATATTATATGTCAGATCAAAATTTTTTCACTTAATTCAAAAAAAATTCAAAATTCATTTATTAAATAAATTTTTTACACTTAAATCATAATTTCAAAACCCACAAATTCAAAACATAATTCCTATTTTCAAATCATATTTAGGCCAAGTTTGGCTAAACTAAAAAAGTACACTTATTTCATCTTTTTATCTTTTTTAGGTTACATCAATCAACATCTCCTCTCTACTTTTTCTACACATAATATAAGAAAAATAAAAAAATACACTTATTTAATCTTTCCAAACTTGACCTTAGAAAATCTTAATAAGACGGCCCTAAGTGGTATACAGACTGTAGTTAACTCAGCCCCCCAACCAACCAATCACCACCCTCCACCACACCCCTGAACCGCCATTTTTTTAACCGATTAACCCACTCCCTTCTCTCTTCTCTCTCCCAAAACAACAACTCACTCCACTACATATTATTGATAAATAAAACGATAACCCACTCCTTTCCCTAACTTTCTCCTTCTTTATTCCTTTGCTGAGCTGCACTCTCTCTCTCTCTCTCTCTCTAAATTCCTTCACTTTTTCTCTCTAGAAATGTCTCATTCTGTTTCCACTTTCTCTCCATGAGTATACCCTGTTCTGTCCTTGACAAAGATTTGTAGATTCTAGGGTTTCAAGCATTCAATCTCTTCATCAAAATGAGTGATTTGTAGGGTTCTTCTCACCATGAATCTCACTCACCCCTACTTTCTCTCTCCTTTTCTCTTCTTCTTCCTCTTCCTTCGCTTCTCTCCCATTCCTGTTTCTTCTTCTTCCTCCGACGAAGTCCGATCACTTCTCGAGTTCAAAAAAGGGATTCTCGAAGATCCACTAGGGAAAGTTCTCAATTCATGGAACCAATCGTTCACAGATCCCAACTCTTGCCCTAGTTCATTCTACGGCGTCGATTGCGATATCAACGGCAATGTCACTTCCATTTCGCTTGATAGACTCGGTTTAGTCGGAGACTTGAAGTTCTTCACATTGGGTGGTCTCAAAATGCTCAAAAATCTGAGTCTTTCTGGGAATTCTCTCACGGGTCGACTCGTTCCTTCAATGGGTTCGATTACTACTTTAGAGCATTTAGATCTGTCGGGAAATCAGTTTTACGGACCCATTCCTGCTCGGATCAACGATCTTTCGGGGCTGAATTTTCTCAATTTGTCATCAAACAATTTTACAGGTGGGTTTCCCATTGGAATCAGGAATCTTCAGCAACTGAAGGTGTTTGATTTGCATTCAAATGGGTTTTTTGGGGACATTCAGGACTTGTTTTCGGAGCTTCGAAATGTTGAGTTTGTTGACTTGAGCTATAACATGTTCTCTGGATCGATTGATATGGATTTGCAGAACATATCGAGCTTGTCGAATACAGTTCAATACTTGAATTTGAGGCACAATGGCTTGGGTGGCGGGTTCTTTCACCCTGAGGTTATTCAGTTGTTTCGGAACTTGAAAGTTTTGGACTTGGGTGATAATCAGCTGAGTGGAGAGCTCGCTCCATTTTGGTCATTGCCAAATCTTCGAGTTTTGCGCCTGGGAAGTAACCGGTTGTTTGGTTCAATACCAGAAGAGCTGTTGGAGAGTTTGATTCCTTTGGAAGAACTAGATCTCAGTGAAAATGGATTTTCAGGTAAGGAGTTATTTTAACATGTTACATTTTTTGATCTTTGGATCAATATTCCTTGTTTGTAATGTGCATATAACAAAATACAAGCTGTGGGGTACTTTGGATCATTTGAGCATAATAACAAATGATTCTACACTCCTACATGTAGCAAAAGTCGCCTCCTTTTGACCGCTTGTGTGCAATTGATTTCATGGGTGGCATTGGCTGCTTGGCACCTAGTTTGAAATATGAAGTAAGAGCAACTCCAATATTAAAAGCCAAAAATGGCTTTGCCAAAGATATTTTTAGCTTTACTGTGCAAAAGAATCGTTTTTTTGACTAATTGGCTTTGCCAAACTTAAAAGCCATTTTTTAGCAAGTCATTTGGCTCACCATTGGAGGAGGAATTTTGAGATGTCTAACCAAAAAATAGCTTCGGCAAACCTTGTGGCTTTGCCATTGGAGTTGCTCTAATGACCAGAAGTTTGTCTTGTTGGTGAAGCAAGTTTTAAACCTTAAAAATGTAGGGAGTGAGTTGCATAAATGTTTAATACACGGAGCATAACTGGTGGTGATGTTTGAAACATAATCTCACGCTACATAGTGAGTCTGAGATGAAGCCTCATTGTATTTTGCTTGTAGTGGATTTGTTGGACAAACTAATTTTGGAGAAATTTCTATTGCTATAGCGAGTTATAATGAATCTATGATGAAATTTTTGTTGGTTGGGTGGTGTGTTCTTGTTGACCTTGTGGTTATAGTATAGGAAGGCATGTGGTTGGATTCTTTGTTAAGTCCCACAGCCCTATCTTTGGTCGTCATTGAATGTTTCTAATATTTGTACTAACTATAAAAAAAAAAAATTCTAATTTTTGCTCAATTTAGCTATGACTTTCCATGATTACATGTAAGTATGCTTTTCTTTTGTGTTTAACCAAAACTTGTGGTGATGCACACTATTTGGTGCTTGCACTCTTCTGCCAAAATTTTCTTGTCAATAACATAATTGGACTGTCTAATTTTTTGCATGTATATGTGCAGGTCCAATACATGTAATCAATTCTACAACTCTGAGTAATTTGAATCTTTCATCAAATGCCCTGTCTGGTTCTTTGCCTTCTACTGTGGGAAGATGTGTCATTGTGGATTTGAGCAGAAATATGCTCTCTGGTGATTTGTCTGCAGTCGAGAGTTGGGAAGCCAGTTTGGAAATTCTTGACTTGAGTTCAAACAAGTTGTCAGGAAGCATTCCTAATCTGACATCCAATTTCCCTAGTTTGACCACTTTCAATATTAAAAATAATTCTTTGGTAGGTACCTTACCTCCTTCACTAGCGAGCTACCCAAGGCTGTCTGCAGTTGATCTGAGCTTGAATTTACTTGACGGGCCTATTCCACCTAGTTTTTTCATTTCAATGACCTTGACAAACCTGAACCTTTCAGGAAATAATTTTACAGGATCTATTCCTGTGCAAGGTTCGCATGCAAGTGAATTCTTAGTGCTACCTTCTTATCCGCCAATGGAGGCTCTTGATCTCTCTTATAATTCCTTAACAGGTACCTTGCCTTCAGGCATAGGTAACTTCGGTCAGCTTAAGTTGCTGAATCTTGCACACAATGGCTTACTGGGACAGATACCAAATGAATTGAGCAAGCTTAGTGGCTTGGAGTACCTAGATTTATCTAGTAATAATTTCAATGATAAAATACCTGATAAGCTTCCATCGAGTCTAAAGGTTTTCAATGTGTCCTATAATAATCTATCAGGACCTATTCCAGAAAACTTGAGAAACTTCCCTATTAGTTCATTTCGTCCTGGCAACTCGTTGCTGAGCTTGCCAAATAGCATGTCGTCCCAGAATGATAACTCTGCTGAAGTTCATGGGAGCGGAAAGCATCACAGTTCAAAATCAAGTGTTAGAGTAGCTATCATTGTTGCTTCAGTTGGAGCTACTGCGATGATTGCCTTTGTACTGATGGCTTATCATCGGGCTCAACTTCAGGATTTTCACATGAGAAGTGGGTTTAGTGGCCCAACCACTGGTAGAGATGTTAGATTAGGAAGATTTTCCAAGCCTTCTCTCTTCAAGTTCCAGGCAAATATTGAGCCCGCATCAACTTCATGTAGCTTTTCTAATGCTCACTTATTAACTTCAAATTCAAGGTCAATGTCGGGGAAAGCAGAATTTAGTACTGAGATTGTTGAACATGTTTTGCCTGAAGCAAGGGCTGCTACTTCGGTATCTCTGAGTCCCAATGTCCCAGATAATCATCCAGTGATATCTGGAAGGAAGTCTTCTCCAGATTCCTCTTCTTCACCCCGTTTTATTGATGCAATTGAACATTCTGTGACATTAAATGTCAATTCACCAGATCGATTGGCTGGAGAACTGTTCTTCCTGGGTGCTTCGCTAGCATTCACAGCTGAGGAGTTGTCACGAGCTCCAGCAGAAGTTTTAGGTCGAAGTAGTCATGGCACTTTGTACAAAGCTACTCTAGAGAGTGGACACATGTTGACTGTGAAGTGGCTGAGGGTGGGATTGGTCAAACATAAAAAGGAATTCGCCAAGGAAATAAAAAAAATTGGATCAATGAGGCATCGTGACATTGTCCCGTTACGAGCTTATTATTGGGGGCCAAGAGAACAGGAGAGACTTATTTTAGCAGATTATGTCCAGGGAGATAGCTTGGCTCTGCATCTTTATGGTAAGGGCCTCAAAACTTATATATGGTTGTTACTTTCTTCTTTTTTTTCTTCCCCTTTTTATGGGAGATAAGATAACTTTATTATATTTTTATATTCCTACTTTTATACCTGTGGTGCCTGAAAATTTAATAAAAAGTAAAACTATGCCTAGTTTAGTCCAATTGAATTGGGAGGGGTAAATTGGATACATGCCCAACCTTTGACATAATTTGCACAATGGCTGCCCTCAGGTTTGAACCCACAATTTCAAGGTTAATGGGTTGAGTAAGCACCGAATTAGTGGCCCTTTTTGGAAATTGCATTTCTTGGGTGATAAAGCAAAAAATATAAGATTTACATCTTTGAAATTATGAATGGAACCAGTTAAATATTAGATTGGCATAACATCTTGGGGAACACTTTTTATATCTATATCTTAGGGGATGGGTATATGGATGTGAAACTGCTAAATTTCCACGATGTGGAAAATCTTAACCTGCTGACGTATCATTAGCATATATAGCATATAAATGCATTGATATGATGTAGGACTAACATTTGTGTGAATGTAATGGCTTTTCTCCAACATTCAAAAAAAAAAAAAAAAAATTATCTTTCTAGAACACAAGGAGTTATTGAATTTATCTTGCTGAACTTTCTTATGCATTTAATAAAAAAAATTCACAGTACTACTCCCAATAGATTCTGGTCTGATTACATGGTCTTGTTCCCACTATTTATGTCTGCGAGATTGAGTCTTCCCCAATTATTGTTCTTGAGCTTTTGTAGGTTTCTTCATTGTATGTTTCTCAATCTTAAGGACTTAAAAACTATTAAAAGAAAGGTTGAATTTGATAACCTCCTTAACTCCCTCTTACTTCACTAAGGTCCAAAACGTTTTCGTTTTACATATGCCTGGTGTTCTGGTTTCATTACAGGTGTCCTATAGATTACCCTCCAGAAACCGTGAAGGAAAATTGCATGATTTAGACATTAAACTACGTTGTAATTCTAGAACCAGTATGCTCACTTTTGCACATTGGTACAAGAGATAAAGTTGAACCAATATCCAAGTATTTCGACAGGATCTAATTGATGCAAGGGCTGCAAACCCCAATTTTTGTGGTGCCTTGGTGTTATGGGTGTTTGGTTCTCGGGTGGGTATTGCTAAACAAATGTTCTAGATCTTGTGATGACATTTTCTACCGACTGTTTCATCTTAAAGATTGTCTGAGATGGCCATGAGCTTTTTCTTAGTTTTGAGTATTTCATCAATATATCTATCTCATGCAGAGGCGACACCACGGAGGTACTCACGACTATTGTTCAGCCAAAGGTTGAAAGTTGCTGTTGATGTTGCCCAGTGTCTGACATATCTTCATGATAGAGGCCTACCTCATGGGAACCTAAAGCCTACTAATATACTTCTCACAGGCTCTGATCTCAATGCCTGTATTACCGATTATGGTCTCCACCGTCTGATGACACCATCTGGGATCGCAGAGCAGATACTAAACCTAGGAGCACTCGGATACCGTGCTCCTGAACTCGCTACAGCAGCCAAACCAGCCCCTTCATTCAAAGCGGACGTGTATGCATTTGGAGTGATTTTGATGGAATTGTTGACCAGAAGAAGTGCCGGCGACATTATCTCTGGTCAATCAGGGGCCGTTGATCTTACCGATTGGGTTCGGCTATGTGACCGTGAAGGTCGAGGAATGGACTGCATCGACAGAGACATTGCTGCCGGGGAGGAACACTCGAGAGCGATGGATGAAATGCTTGCGATATCGCTGAGGTGTATTCTACCTGTAAATGAAAGGCCTACTATGAGACGAGTCTTTGAGGATCTGCGTTCTATATCTGTTTGAAATTTTGTACATGGTTGATTTGTTGATTTTTATTTCTATGTTTTTGTTTTCCTCTTTGTCAATTGGTTTCCTATAATCTGGGCCGATCCTCTCATTTTTATCTTAATTTTTTTTTGGTGTAAAGGGATAGTTGATCCATTGATTGATTGATTGACAGTGTTAATTTCAGTTTGTTCTTGAATTGAAAAAGATTGCAATTCATTTTTCTCATTTGTTTATATTGAGAATCAATTGCAATGGCACATTAAAAAGCCAATGATGAACTTTTTATTTGTTTATTTATTATTATCCTGAATTCAATTATTGGTTTGCATCAAGATGGTTGGTTTATGAACTTATTTGACATTCACAGTTGTCTTGATTCTATTATAATCGGGATACGCGTTATTCCAACATATTTAATATTTAATTGTTTTTCTTACAATGATTTGCGATTCTAATATAATAATGAGGATACACATTGTTCCAACATAATATTGTTTCTACTATTGTAAATGGGGGAATGAGATTCTACTATCATAGATTTAATTTTAAAATTTTTGAGATTAAAAGAATAAAATAATTTAAAAGATCATATATATCAATTTATAAGGGCATATGTTATTTATTTGTTCACTTATTTATTCACGTATTATTATTTTATTTATTCATATATCACTTATCTGCCTATTTATTCATATTAAGGACAATTTTTTTGACTATTTTTCTGGTGACATACTAGCGTACGGCAAGTCGATGGTGGTCCGACAACGATTTAACAACATTGAGATAAAATGAACAAAAAAAAAAAGAATCTTTCAAAACAATCTCACCACAATTTCATTATTAATTACTAAATGGTAATGAATTAAAATTTTCCCTAATTCCATTCACCCCATTGCAAGTGAACCCTTAACACTGTGTTTGGCACACCGTTCACTACTTTTTTTCTTCGTTTCCCTCCAATCAACTCTCTGAAAACCTTTCTCTGCTACTTTTCTTGAACACAATTTTAGTATTACACAACCTTGATGAAGAGGTTAAAGAGCAGATTCTTAGACATCGTAGCGAAAAAGCTTGCCATTGCATTTGGTCTGTTAAATACTCCGGAAAACACTACTTTGAGGATCATGAAGAACCTTAGAGTCTGCGATGACTGTCACTCTGCAATCAAATTTATCTCCAAACTTGTGGGGAAAGAAATCATTGTGAGAGATGCTACTTGGTTTCGGCATTTCAGGGGTGGCTTGTGTTCTTGTTGCGATTATTGGTAGCAGAAGCACTAACAGAAATAACTGATACACTAACAGAAACACACTTGTTACAGTATATTATTTGATTATTTGTCAATGCCATTGTATACAGTGGTGGCCAATTCAACTACAATACAAGGTTATTTACTTCAATCAGGTACACTTGTTCTTAGACTTGGTGAAAATTAATGATGCACAACCAGAAAATAAGAAACTCACTAGGTGCACTAGATTTATTGTTATGAGATATCATTTGGGACATGCTACACAAGCTTATGATGTTGTAAATAATGAGCAAATGCTGTTAGGATATAAATACAGGTATTTTTTGCAATTATGAATCATATTGATAGGCTTTTTTATTGCCAAGTGAACTATTACTACTTGCTCTTAACCTTAGTTTGATACTTGAAGCACCAAGTGAATTATTACTAGAAATTTGGGCTAATGCTTTTGAGTCATATTGGTAGACCTACGCTATTTAAGTTGCAAGGCCAGTAGGCTACTTGGGCCGTGACAAGGGTATCAGATTTAGGGTGTAACAATCCTGCCATAGTAGAGCTTTTGAATTGTAATGTGACAACAATGCTAGAGACCTCTAAAAAGGCATCTCTAAACCCACCTCTAATGAGGTGGAAAATGAAAAAAAAAAAATAAAAAAAAAATCAAGACACATGATTGGCTGTGGCAGTGAGGGACCCACTGCCACATCACTAGTGATACCTCTAAATTAGAAGTCCCAAGCATTTTTGGTAATGTGAAGGGCATTGCTTTTGAATTGTTGTCATGTTGAAGGCAATTTTGTATTTTCCATGTATAGGACTAGGTTTGTATGGCATGTCCTAGTTTCATTTGCACACACCCCTACCTCGCCACTGCTCTCACCACTTGCAAAACACTACTTGTCACCTTTCTTGTTACCTTCTGTCACGACTCAAATCCACCTCTATGGGTTTAGCATCGTAACCGACCAGTAATCCTTGGATTACCAGAGGTCTCTTGACAGATTAATATATATTTAGAGGCTTCGAAAGCTAATATACAAAATATAAGTGGTCTATTGAGCTGTGGAGACATACATGAGACGTATAATTTAAAACTTTTATAGACTTACGAGTGATGTCAAAAGATACAATATTTACATATCACTCCTAGGAGTATAATGTCAGACTTCATGCCCAAGACTTAACAAAATATATGTCACGACCTAAACATGCCCCTATGGGTTTAGTACCGTAACCGGCCAGTAATCTGAGATTACCGAAGGCTTGCTTAACAGTAAGACAGTAATATAGAGTACAGGGGCATGGCGGAAGCCAAAACAGTAAATAACAATGTCCAATGAGTTGTGACAGTCTGTATGCAAAAAGACTTTTCATGCATATGTACAATCAGTGCAAAACAGTATATACAACATTTACAATCATTCAGGACAAGGGCCTAATCCCTGATAAACAATACAATGCAGTGCTATTAGTCTATACAATAACCTAAAACAAATACAGAGACAGACGGGGTAAATAAAAACACCCCTAAGCCATAGCTTGACAGGCTCGGAACCTTGCAGTGAGGCACAGTGGTTGGCTTGACAAAAAGGGGAGTCTAACCCATGCTCCTAACTCCGGTCTGGTGCCTGAACACCTACATATATATATAAACAGGGAACTAAAGCCCAGTGAATAACAACATGCGTAAAGAGGTTAAGAATGAATGTCCTTACAGTAATGAAAACAGTTTATTGATTCAGTATAACAGTCATCCAGTCATATTAGTCATATGTGGTACATCCATTAGCATAGCAGTACAGCAAACAGTAGGTCTTAAAAGACCGAACAGTAAATGATGGCCATTAATCAGTAAACAGTGGTGGTTCCAACAAGGGAACCGACAGAGATCTCTGTAACAGTAACAATAGACAGTAGTTGCTAAGGATGCCACAATATAGTTCAGAATACAGGACATACATTCATTCGATTAACAGTATTAGTTCAGAAAGCAGTTCAGTTAAACAGTCAGAAATATTCACAATTGAACATATCTTTACACAATTGTTACTCACAGAGTTCTGGCTGTAATTAGGCTAGAGCGCGTCCCCAGATGCCAACCCTACACAGTTTACAGGATGAACACACACTAAGTTACACAGTTGGGAAAACAATAACTTAATCCCTAATTTGCCTCGGTGTGGTTCTACATCGATATCCTCCTTAAGGTGCCTTAAACATGCCTTAGGAATGCCTAAGATGGAAAGAGGAAGCAAAGATGCACTTTTAGACATTTTACAAAATTTTCAGAAAACAGGGGTCTCGTTCGAGCGTGGCTTTCTACACTCGAGTGGACATGCAGACAAAGGAGCTCCGCTCGAGCGTGACTTCCGTCGCTCGAGCAGACTGTAAGCTATAGTGAAAATACTAGATGCTCAAACTTTACGCTCGACGGGCGCTTGACCCTCGCTCGAGCGTGAGACACAAGTCCTCGCTCGAGCGTGAATTCTTCGCTCGAGCGGACTGCAAGCTCATGCAAAGTACTGGATGCACGAATTTCATGCTCAAGCGTCACTTTACTCGCTCGAGCGCGGGTCCAAAATCTGGAAATTCCAGATTTGAACCTGAAGCTCAAAACCAAGTTTTAATGTATCAAAATCAATTCCTTTTGGCCCATTTCCTGGAAAACACTTGTAAATATATAGAATAACATGATTCAAAGCTCAATTTGTAAGATTAAAGCCCAAGGGTAGTTTAATTAAATCCAATTTCAAACAACATTTTATGAACATAACTTCAAACATGACATGCATGACTTTAACCAATTCAAAACTCCAAACACATGCTCAAAGGAGTCTATATCTTCAAAAACAAGATGAATTCATGAACCTTAGCTAAAACTCGAACATGCATGTAACAATTTTCCAAGAAATCAACTCAAAATTTAGCAATACAAACATGCATGCATGGAATGAGCTTCAACACAACAATTCGAGCCATAAATTGGCTCTAGTCTACAACTTTGCTCTAAACCATGCAAGAATCAATTTAAACACAAGAATGAGAAGATAAATTTCTACCTTAAGTCTTGAATTATAGGCAAGGAAACTTAATTTTGCAATTCACTCCTTAATTCCCTTAATCTTCAAGCCAAATTGAGATGAAATCACACTCTCTCTTATCTCCCTCTCTCTAGTCGGCTATCACAAGGAAAAAGGGGCTGAGGAAATGTTTTGTTTTGAATGTAGGAAGGCTCAAATAGGCTTAGGTAGTGGGCCACTCAATGGCAAAGTTGTAATTAAAGCCAACATATCTAATTCATCAATATTGATCCAATTTTATCATACCAAAACACATTTTTAATTAAATACACCAAAAATCACATAAAACCTAATGATCATAAAGCATCAATCAATTTCAGATTCAGCTGCCGATAAGGCCTTTAATTTGCAGTTTAAACATAAATACACAAACAGATAATCAAACAGGCAACAGATAGACATACAATTAAACAGATATACTCAGTCAATTCAGTTCGAGTTGATCGATGCATTTCAAGATTGATTGATTCAATTACTTATCATAATCAGTCTCAGTTTAGCGGTAATCAGTAATTAATCGGTAAGTAGTGGTGAGGGTTGTTACAATATACCAAGTTTATTATGATTACAAAAACAGCCACAAAACTTGACTTCTTCCAGAACCTCTTTGGGAGGCACAAAGGTTGGCTGACAAAATTGAAACATAGGCCGTCAACTCTGGGCCAGGTCACATGCTTGCTCACCTACATACATATTATAAATAGTGAGCGGACGCCCAGTGAATAATAATGAAGTAAATGGGTTTTAATGAATGAAGTCCATACAAATTCAGAAATCATAATTCAGATTTATATTCTTGTTCAGATCATATACAGAAATCATAATTCATGCTTAATTATATGTGGTACATTCATTAGCGCTAACAGAGCAGATACAGAACAGATGCAGATCATGTAGTGGTTATGAATAACCAGTTTCATAAAGGAACCTCTGGATCTGGGTAACAGAGAATAAACATGCTGAGCCCCATGATGGAGCCTCCGGTACGAGTAACAGAGTGCATACATATTAAGTTTCATAATGGAACCTCCGATACTGGGTAACAGCTAACAGATATCACATGATGCTAAGGATGCCACGAATACATTGTCAGAAATTGGACAATCATTCATTGTACAGAACATATCATTTCAGAAAATAGATCTTAATTCTTCATATAGGAAATAAATAAAGTTGAACATAACTTTACTAAGTTATTACTTACAGTTGGCTTCGGGTACAGACAGACAGAGTAGGCTAATCAACGATCTACTTCACGTAACCTACATTAACACATAACAAACACACACCTGAAACACACGTTCGAATTGTATATAACTTACTTCATTTGTTCTTAGTATGTTTCTACCCTTATCCTTATTATGGTGTCTTAATCATGGCCTAGGAATGCCTAGGGTGGAATGAGGATGCAAAATTGCACTTGAAAATATTTTTCAAAACTTGCGGAAAACAGGTTCCACGCTCGAGCGTGGCTTTCCTCGCTCGAGCGGACATGCAAGAAGTGAAGGTTCGCTCGAGCTTGACTTCCCTCGCTCGAGCGGACTGTGAACTTTGGAGAAAGTACTAGTTGCTTGTTTTTCACGCTCGATGGACGTTTGATCTTCGCTCAAGCTTCAGACTCAGACCCTCGCTCGAGCGTGACTTCCGTCGCTCGAGCGTGCTGCAAAACACAAGAACTTTTGAGGGCTTGCATTTTATGCTCGAGCGTGCTTCAAGTCGCTAGAGAGGAAGTGCACGCACTCAGATTGCTCGCTCGAGCGTGGATTCAAATTATGGAATTTCCAGATTTGATCTCCAAGCTTCAAGCTCAACTTTAAGGCATCTAAACTTGATTTTTCTGAACCAAAACTTGAGGAAATACATGAAGACCCTTAAAACAACATGAATTAAAGATCATTTCAAGAAATCATGGTCCAGTGGCTTGCCAATTATGCAAAATTCAACTAAAAGTTTATGAATGATCCAAGAACATGACATGCATGAGTTTCTTTGGCCTTAAGCTTCTTAAAACATGATCAAATGCTACAAAGCAACTTGAAACTTGATGACTCCCCAAAATTAAAGTGAATTCAAGACATGCGTGTGGGAATTCTTGAAAATTATACTTAATTTGCAAAGGAATGGATATGCATGCCTAGTATGGCTCCACACTCTACATTTCTAACTCAATTCTTGCATTATTCAACATAATTCTCTTGTGTTTTCAAGGCTTAAGGATAAAATTCTTACCTAGAGGCTTGAGTTCACAAGTGTTGAAGTTGTAGCTTTCAAATTCTCTTCAATTCATCAACAAATCCTAGATATCCCCCTTTTCCTCTAGCCTTTGATCCCAATTTCTCTCTCTCACACACACACACACACACACACACGTTGGAGCTTGAAGATGAGGAAATGAGGGTGCAAAAACATGACTAGTGGGGTCAAATTAGCCTTATATAGGCTTAATCAAGAGTTGGTTAATTAATTGACATTAATTATTCTAATTTAATCGTTCTAAATCGAATTTCAATTAAACCTACCATAAAATTTTAAAAATTCTAATTAACACATAAATCAAGTCAATTTCTGAATCGGATGCCGATAAGGCCTTCAATTCGTAAACCGAAATGAAAACAAGAACAGATCTTTCTACGCTAGACAAATATAAACACAAGATAATGCATTGCACATGTAATTAACTCAGGATTTCTTCCCAATTACTTGTTGGGCACACTTAGGCATGAATTAACGTTAATTATGGGTTGGGTTTGTTACATCTTCAAACTCCATACTTTGAAACCCAAGATAGGGGAATGAAAGACTGAGAGAGAAAAATATGGTGTGTGTAAAGAGATGGTGTGAAGTTAAGGTTGAGGGTAAAAGATAAAAATGATTTAAAAACTTTTTCTAAATAAACATAGTATGAATGTGGTGTTCACTCAAGGTAAGTCCCCATTTATTTCCAATTGTAAACTTTTTAAATTTTTGACCACTTGGATCACTCATAAGGATTTTAAGAATGTGGTGGATGTGAGCCAGAGTAAAAATCACACCTCCCTGTGTAATAATTTACAAACACTTGGTCAAGAGGCTAGTGTTTGGAATAAAGAGGTGTTTGGGAATATTTTTCAAAGAAAGAGGTGGTTATTGGGAAGAATTAAAGGCATTCAAAGATCTCAAGCCATCGATTATTCGCATAACCTCCACAACCTTGAGTTGGATTTGGTTGACCAATACAATAAAGTATTATATCAAGAGGAGCTCTTGTGGTTCCAAAAAGCTAGAACCAATTGGATTACTCAGGGAGAGAAGAATACTAAGTATTTCCACCTTACTACCCTGAATAAAAGGAGGAGAAGGAGAATTAAGATGTTTAAAGATGAAAATGGTTTTTGGGTTGACCAAACTGATCAACTCAAAAGACTCATCACTTCATACTTTGTTAAGCTGTTTAGTGATTCTCAAATTGTCTCTCTTGATCAGTGGAACAACTTGGTGAGATGTAAAATCAACCATGAGGACAACTTGGATCTCACTAGGAATTTATCTGATGCGGAGATTTGGAAGGCTGTGAAACACATCAATGCCTTTAAAGCCCCTGGGAGGGATGGATTTCAAGCCTTGTTTTATCATACCTATTGGGATATTATTGGGCCTGATGTTTGTGATTTGTAAAAAATTGTTTTTCTGAAAAACAAATTCCTCCTGAGGTCAACAAAACTTTGATTGCTCTAATTCCAAAAATTGAAAACCCTGAGAGCATCAAGCATTTTAGACCTATAAGCCTTTGCAATGTGTCCTATAAAATTGTCTCCAAGATTATTGTGAGTAGAATTAGACATTTTTTAAGTAAAATTGTGAGACCTAACCAAAGCAGTTTCATCCCTGGCCGCAACACTGGTGATAACATTATTATTTCTCAAGAGATCATTCATTCCTTGAGTCACAAGAGAGGTAAGAAAGAGGGCATGATTTTCAAAATTGATTTGGAAAAGGCGTATGACAATATTTTCTGGGATTTTTTTTAAAACAAACACTGAAAGAATTTAATTTTGACAAAAATTTGGTTGATTTTATTATGAGTTGTGTCACTAGTGTCAGTACTGCTATTATCTGGGATGGTGAGCCTCTGGAGGAGTTTAAACCTCAGAGGGGTTTGAGATAGGGAGATCCTCTATCTTTTTACCTGTTTGTTTTATGCATGGAGAGACTTTCTAATATGACCAGCCTTAAAGCTGATAACAAACAATGGAAAGGTATTGAGGCTAGCAGAGAAGGTCCTAATATTACACACTTATTCTTTGTTGATGACACCATGCTGTTTGGTCAAGCTACCATGTCTATTTGTAGCATTGTCATGAGAGTGATGGAGGAATTTTGTGATATCTCTAGGCTGAAAATTAATCTTAGCAAGTCCAAACTATGTGTCTCCTAACCTTGACAGGAGGAAAGCTAGAGATTTGAGCTCTATGTGTGGTATTTTGCTAACCAATGATTTAGGGAAATACTTAGGTGTTCCCCTAATTCATGGTAGAGTTAGCAGAAGACACTTTAACGATATTATAGAAAGAATGCAGAAGAGATTAGTTGGTTGGAAAACTAATGTCTTATCCATGGCTGGTAGAGCAACACTGATTAAATCAGTTAGTGCTGCCATCCCCTCTTATACCATGCAAACTATGCTAATCCCTAAGATAGTTAGCAATGAGATTGATAAAATAAATAAGGACTTTCTCTGGGTGACACCCTAAATAAGAAAAAAATCCATCTTGTTAATTGGAATGTTGTGTGTAAAGTGA
Source organism: Camellia lanceoleosa (assembly GCA_025200525.1). Taxonomy (NCBI): domain Eukaryota; kingdom Viridiplantae; phylum Streptophyta; class Magnoliopsida; order Ericales; family Theaceae; genus Camellia; species Camellia lanceoleosa. Next base: position 156,524,881 of record CM045765.1, read on the forward strand.
AAAAGCAAGGGGGTCTGGGAATTAAAAAGGCCCGAGACCAAAACTTAGAATTGCTTACAAAGTTAGGCTGGAAGCTGGTTAGCAATAAGGAAGGTATGTGGTGTGAGGTACCTAGAAATAAGTACTTAAAGAACACATCCCTTCAAGGGTGGAACAAAGGAAGGAAAGCATCTCATCTCTGGAGAGGGATAATGAGTACCAAAAGCACTCTCAGGAAAGGAGTGAAATGGAAAGTTCACTACAACAAATTTGTCCCAAAATGTATATATTTCGTCACCCAAACTAATTATGATGAACATTTTTCGTCACTCGTTTTGTTGCCAAAGCGTCGTCGCTAAGGGTCTTAGAGACGAAAAAACAAATTCGTCATTGAAAATGATAAATTTGTGACGAATTTTTTTGTCTCCAATACACTATGTGGAGAACATACTTGTAAGTAATTAGCGATAAAATATTTTGTCATTAAAGGAAGAAATTAGAGACAAAAGTATTTTGTCATAAATATAAGAAATAGAGATGAAATAATTTTGTCACGTTTAATATAAATGAAGACGAAATTTTTTTGTCAAAGAAGCTACCAATAGAGACAAAAACAAATTCATCATTAAAAATGATAAATTTGTGACGAATTTTTTTAGCTCCAATACACTCTATTGGGAACATACTTGTAAGTAATTAGCGACAAAATATTTTGTCATTAAAGGAAGAAATTAGAGACAAAAGTATTTTGTCATAAATATAAGAAATAGAGACGAAATAATTTTGTCACTTTTAATATAAACGAAGGCAAATTTTTTTTCTTCAAAGAAGCTACCAATAGAGACAAAAACAAATTCATCATTAAAAATCATGAAATAATGTCAAAAAAAATTTGTCACACATTGAGGGTAATAGTGACAAAATGTGACAATATTTTTTGTCATAACAAATTCATTTAGCGACGAAATAAAGAATTCGTGACAAAATTAATCATCCACCTAAGCCAAATAAGAGACAAAAAAAATCTTCTTTAAGGATGGAAAATTTTGTTAGTAATTCCATAATAATTTTTCCACATTATATACCTATTTTTATCAAAATCTAAATTTTAGTTCAACAAATATAATCCTGTTCATGTTGAAACCTGTTGAATATAACAATTCTATCACAACTTAACCTAACCTGTTATCAACACATTTACGAATTAACAAAATGAAAATATCCATTCATCATTACAAATAATTTCGTCCTAATACAATAAAATAGTGAAATATCCACAAAATATCTAAAAGTTATAACTTGTTCAATTCCACCAAACATCCAACAATAACTAGTTCAACTCTACAAAGTATGTGTATCCTTATCAAACAAAAATGAACATTCAAGTAAATTACATCATTGTTGCACGTCAAAAATGCCACCCAAATCTAATCTGCAAAAAAATAAATTAAAAGTTTTAGTAATTAATCAATTATATAAAAGATTAAAAACATTAGTAACTCATCAATTTACAATTAGATCAATTATACAATTCATCCCTCTAACAAACTTTTTTCAAGATTATGAGAACAAAAAATTAATTTTAAGGCTAATTCACAAATGGTGCATCCCATTAATGTGCCGTAAGTTCATACAACTTATATTAGTCCCTCCTAAGGTGTTTCTATTGGTTCCTGTACAAATCTGTGGTTGTGTGATAATTTAGCATTTTGACGGCCTTTTTTGAAGCTTTAAATATAGAGAAAAAAAAATATTTTTAGACTAATTCACAATTTATACATCCTGTGCATCTGTACAAATTGGATATCAAATGCATGTTTCCATTACTTCCTAATTCTTCAAACATATATTCTTTTATAAAATTTGTTATATTAAAGTTAAGATACTTTACCAAGAAGTATGTCCACTTGTAGATGAGTCCGCTCCACTTCCAAAGTGTCCAGTGAATCCTTTAGTCCTCAAAAAGTTGACAACATCAACCATTATCTCCACTTGCTTCTTCCTACCCTCTTCAAGATCTTCTATTTTATTGTTCTGCATTTGTATTTCTTCATTCTGTGTCTCTATTTGCATCTTAAGACGCTTCACATAATCGTTTGTTTCAGCATATATGGTAGTGGTCCTCCTAATAGAGGATGAAGGTCTCATGCCAAGTCCCTTCACATAGCCAGACCTTGGTTTTAGGACTTTAATTGACAACTCTTCTACAGTTAAAGGGGTTGATCCTGGCTGTGAGAGGTGATCAGCCTATGTCTGTATCATATTTTCCTATCAAATATAAAAAAAATTAAATAATTATTAAAAAATTAAATAATTATTAGAAAATTAAATAAGATTATAACAAATAATATTCTAAAATTTTGTTAATAAAAATTGCAATATATACTCACATAATTACACTGAGCTTGAGATGAGATCCACTCATGTGTTTTCTCATTATAGTGAGTTTCCTTGTACAATTCTGCTAGATCAGGTAGCATCTTCTTTTCTCGTGCCTAATTTGATAGACCAAATATTCAATAAATAAAGCTAAGAATCTAATATAATTCTGAAAGTGCAAGGATACGTACCAGTTTTTCTAACAGGGATTGACCTAGAACCACACCTATGTTTTGTATACATCCTTTCTTTGTTCGCGATGTTGGCCTTTGATTGTTTCTATAAGGAAGAATGACCAATATAAAAATGAAATGTATCATTAGTAAGACAAATATGTTGGCTTTTGATTGTTCCTGTAAGGAATAATGAACCAATATAATAATGAAATGTATCACTAGCAAAACAAATTTAATGCTTGATAATAAAGAAATTGCATTGTTTCTCTCTATCATTTTCCTATTTATCATTTCAACTTAAAAGATATTTCAAATTATTCACTAGTTTCATTTAATTCTTTGAAAAATAGATTAGAGGACTTGTTGAGATTTCATCATAAGATGGTTTTTCTGGGTGAAAAAAGAAAAACGAGTAATTTACACCATTCACAAATGGGGGGCATATAAGCACGGGTAAGATAGATTGTGAAAAAATCCATTTACATTTCACAAGATATGGAACAGTTACTGATACCAAACTCATAACCCTTTCTTTCTTCCACAACTCTATCAAATCTAAAGTTTTGTCTCAATACCCTGTATTAGTTACTTAGCTAGTTGCTTACCATTATTATGAAACTTCAGACCAAACTCAAGAACAAACAGAAAATACAATCTTAGAAACTGAAATCTTAGTTCTTTATTCTATGATGTGAAAGATGCACTTTAAGGAACCATAAATTAATCTCCTATTATGTGAGCTTTCCAATCCATGTTTAATAGTTTCCCTTTCTCATTTTCTTACTTATTTGGTTTTTATCATGTTCCACTTACATGCCTAGAAGATAAAGGGAAAGAAGACATATGGAATTTCACAGCAAATTGATTGTGTTCTTTCTAGTTTTTTTTAAAATATCTCCCTATTCTAATCAAATTATTTCTTCGCTGATATAATAAAAAAGATGAAATTGTTATCAGAAATTCTATAGTGTTCCACTTTTTATCAATAAGATCTATCCACTTGGTAGGATCAACATTCTTCGGTGGGTAGTTTCTTGCATACTCCCCCCCTTTAGCCTCCTTCAGCTCCATGAATTGTTTGTGCAGCCTATAGGTATGGTTACTCAATCTCCGGCCAAATTTTGTGTTCATTGCCTTCTCTATATCAATAGGGTCTCCTTGTAAATCAAATTAATCCTGCAAAAAATAGATAAGTCATAGATAATTCTTATAAAAAATAAAATAATTACAATAAATAATTAAGATTTCTAACCTATTATAAAAATGAGTAAAATGTCCTATAATAGAGTAGACAACGAACTTACATTCAAGCGTTGAAACATCGCCCCCTTAACTTACATTCAACATACTTCCACCTACGAACACTTGGATCTAGTAAACGAGTTCGCACTTCTACACCAATCTTTGAGGCTAGTTTTGAGACATAGTCCCTTATCGGTGCATGAAATTCTGGAGGGATAGGCATGTTAAGCTTTCCATCTCTATCAACAAGGCCTTGAACCTCTTTGCCTCGAGTCAGGCTACGAACACACTTAGCAGCTGATATTGTGAAGGCATAATATTGAAATAGTATGTGAATAAATTTAATTAAGATCTCAAATCAATGTAAATAAAGAGATTGTGTTACCAATAGTATTACCAACAGTCACCTCAAGTTAAGGCTCCACATTGAGAGGTGGTGGCGGATGGCTAGCCACCTCAGGACGTGAAGAGGTATCCCCCTTTTCTGATGCGTGGGTCAATGCCTCATGATGAGATTGTGAACGGGCTCTTGATGGTATCTCTAACAACTGAATAACATAATAAAATATGAATATATGTACAAAGATATACATGTCTATGTGTGTATGAATTGAAAGTAACAAGAAAGAATATATTTCACAATGCATAAATGTATAGTACCTCATGCTCAAACGAATCATAGGATTCAATGTCACTGTCATCTTCAGCCTCCGAAAGTCGATAATCATCGTCATTTTCCTTAATTGGTATTTATTTTTCCTTCCTCATTTTCTTATGTTGAACCGCAACTTTCAAACAAGTTGTTATATTCTTCACTCCTAGAGCATTCATTCTCTCACGGTTTTTATTAATTGTCTTCATTCTTTGTTTCTCATAGGTCGTTACCTTCCTAATTGCGGTACTTGGCTTGGTCAACTGTTTTTTTGTAGCGTCCATTTTGCCTAACTATAAAGCATAATTGAACATTTTTTTGGTGGATAAGCATAATTGAACTTTAGATGTAAATAAAAGATAATTATATATTTCTATACATAAAGCATAAAGCAACAACAATCTCAACAAGTGGATATGTCATATAGGCTCTAAATCATTGAAATATGGCTAGAGTGAGATGGATGATTTTTGTTTTTACCTTTTACTTATCATAGAACTAATTAATTATAAAGTCATCAGACACATAATATGACCAATCAACGATAAACCTACATAACAGTGGATGAACCCCACAACTGAAATTCAACTATATTAATTAAGAACAATGTTCATATGGAAAGTACAAAATAACTACAAATCCTAGTCTACATCAAGATCCATATTGTAATCCACATTAGGTTCATCACACTTTTCATTTTGTTTGTCAGCTCTATTTTTTATCATTATTTCATCAGATGACCTAACTCTTGTAACAACTTCTGCTTCAACACCATCTCTATAACATTGAACATTAGGGCCGATGTCAATGTGTATCATACAAAGAAAATCATATGACGTCGTCTATCTCTAATCTTTCCTTAGTTCTCCAAGTATATAACATAGATTGAGATGGAACATATTTAAGTAGTAAAGTTGCAAAGTACAATGTAGACTAATGTATTTTCAAATTGTTTGAATTTGGCCAAAACAGAACAGATTATGAACCAGACATCCCAATAGATTATGTACCAGACAACTAATGCTGTGTTTGGTTGGGGGATTTGGGGAGGGATTTGGAAACGGAAAGGGAAAAGGTGTGTGAAACTATGTGAAATGTAAGTATATTTTTTTTACATTTCACCTATCTTTTTCATTTCCCTTTCCAAATCTCTTCTCAAGTCCCTCAACCAAACACAACATAAGAGTAGCTGCTGCTATCCATGGACAAAGTTGCTGCTGCTGCTCACCAGTTCAAAGTTTACTAAAGTGGTGGTCTGGCTGTAGATATAGGAAGATGGAAAGGAAGTTTTATAATTTCAATTATTATAGATTCATAGAAAACATTATAATTTCAAGAATGAATAATAACAGGAACAGATGTTCTCTGAATGCAAATTTGGTGAAATTTGTTCAAGACAGATGTTCTCTATTTTTTCAAGTAGAGACTTAAAACAAAATGGTGACAAAATAGTAGTCCTGAACTACCATCATTTTCAATTTGTTCCAAAAGATGTAATTTTCCATTCCATTTAACAAATAGCTACTCCAATTTGATAAAAGAATCTAAAGACACTAGATAAAATTCCCAAGGAAAATTACCTCTAAGGGATTAGAAAAAACTGATAGTTAAATTATAAACATTGCCTTTCTATGTATATCTAAATTAAGCATCATGCATTCGGCATTCTGCAACAAATAGTGTGCACATAATACAAAACATGTCTACGTATATGAACAGATTACTTACAGATCTTTTGTGACTTTGAAGGTTTCAGTCTTTTTCCTCAAATTTTGTCCAACTCTCTCTCCTTCTAAACTTTTCCCAGATTCTGTCAATCACATTTTTTCAAATAAACTCTCTCTACTCAAAAGGAATGATAAATGCAAATAAAAAAGTAATGCAATATAGAGTTGTGATTGTATAGATGCATCCTTCCAAGGCGAAGATATTATTTTTATTAGCAGTGAAGTTAATTGGTAGTTAAAAAATATAATTATTTTTTTTTCCAAAAAATATAGTGAGTTAAAAATTCAATCATAAATTAAGTCAATTGATAATTAAAAAATACAATCATTTTTTTTTTCTCAAAAAACACAATGAGTTAAAAAACCAAATTATAATTATTTTTTTAGTAGACAAAATATAATCTAATTATTATGTAATCAAAAAATACAGAGATTGTCACAATTCAAATAATTTTTTTATTATTATTATTATTTTTTTTTATCATGAGTGAGTTACAAATTTCCACAATCACATTGGTATTCATGATCTTCTTACACTTTCTAAAGACAATGATCAATAATCACATAAAAGAAGAAGTACTTTAATCCATGTGCCTAACAAAATAAACTGTGATTCAACTCCCACGAAAACTTAAAAGGAATGATAATGCAAATAAAAAAATTACGCAATATAGAGTTGTGATTGTACAGATGCATCCTACCATCCCCTAAAAAAAAAACCCCTAATCCCCCTAATTTTCATATCAAGTAAAAAAAAAAAAAAACAAGGAAACAATTGCCTAAAATGGAAATTAGGGGGATTAGGGGGAACAGTTTTAGGGCTCCAAATCATTTTTCTTTTTTTATATCGGCAATGAAGTTAATTGGTAATTAAAAAATTTAATTATTTTTTTTCAAAAAATACAATAAGTTAAAATTTAATTATAAATTAAGTCAATTGATAGTTAAAAAATATAATTATTTTTTTTTTCAAAAAACACGGCGAGTTAAAAATCAAATTATAAATTTTTTTTAATAGACAAAATACAATCTAATCATCGTGTGATAAAAAACATAGAGATTGTCACAACTTAAACAAATTTTTTTTTCTCATCAGTGAGTTACAAATTTTTTTAATTCATATTTAAAAAACACAATCATTTTTTTTTTTTCAAAAAACACGCTGAATTAAAAATCCAATCAGTTTAAAAATACAATCAACGTATATTTAGAAAACACAATTATTTTTTTCAAAAAACATAGTGAGTTAAAATATCTAATCAATTTAAAAAATCACAATAACAATTGTACTCATAATAAAAAAAATAAATAAAAAAAAGAATTATTAAAAAATAAATAAAAAAATTACTTACAAGTTTTTTTTTTTTTTTTTTTTTTTTTTTTTGGAGACTGTGAAGGTGTCGGCCTTTTTCTCCAGATTTTGTCCAACTCTCTCTATACTTTAACCCAAATTTTGTTAATCACTTTTTTTCCAATTAAACTCTCTCCCTCTTTTTGTAAAGACTTATTTATTTTATAGAAAATGTTTTATGGCACTAATTTGGAAGGTATTAATGTCCCTAATTTTCATTTCAAGTAACTGTTCTATTTTTTTTTCTGCCTTATATGAAAATTAAAGGTATTAGTGTCTCCAATTTAGTGTCACAAATCAAAATTCTTATTTTATTTGAAGTTATATGTAATACATGGCGGATGGTGTATGGCGGAAGGAGTTGAATAGCCAACGGCAGTAGGTAAGGGAAGTCAAAAAGGTTGTGGCAGTAGGATTAAGGTTATTAAATTTTGAAAAAGTTGAAATTAAATGGTAAGTGTGATTTTTTTTTTTTTTTAAATCAAAAAATTAAGAAATGAGAATTGGGATATTAGAGCTCTCTCAAGACTTGTGAGTTAGAAATTTCCTTTTTCTTATATAATACTACTCTATCATCCGTGCTATGCACAGAATAATTTTAGATATTTATATTTGTTTTAATTTTTTTTAATATATAAATTATGTTTTTTAAGATTTTTTATAAAAATAATTTAACAATCTTATCACTAACTATAGTGTACAGGAGAAATTAAAAAGGTTACTGCAGTAACTATGTACAGACTGTATCTATAATTATTTGTATGAAGGGATTTTAAATGCTAATCAAGGATTTTGACCAAATCAATAAATGCAGGCATGCGGATTGGAAAAAGTTAATAAATGCTGATCAGGGAATTTTGACCAAATCAATAAATGTTGAGTTTTTTTTTTTTTTAAATCAAAAATTTAGAAAATTAAGATTGAGAGATTGGAGCTCCCACAAGGCTTGGGGTTTAGAAACCCCATTTTCCTTAATATATTTACAATTATCTATATATGTGAATTGCGATTTTTAAATGTCTTCTTTTTTTCCTTTTTTATATTATATTAAAGTTTAATATTTTGATAATAATTATATATGTTGGACTTTTCAAGGAATTAAATGTTTTCTTTTTTTTATTATATTATATTAAAGTTTAATATTTTGATAATAATCATATGTGTTGGACTTTTCAAGAAATTTTTTTATGTTTGTTTTTAATGCATTAAAGTGTTATTATGAGGGATAATAATTATATGTGTTGGGACTTTTCAAAGAATTCATATGTGTTGGATTTTAGAGATTTTTTTTTTTTTATATTTGTTTTTAATGCATTAAAGTGTTATTATGAGGGTAAGACTTGGAGGTTGGGAGAAGTTAATAAATGTTAAGGTTTTTTTTTTTTTTTAAATCAAAAAATCAAAAAATTTAGATTGGGAGATTGGAGCTCCCACAAGACTTGGAGTTAAAAACCCCCTTTTGCTTAATAGATAGTATAGATATATAGATAGATAGATAGATATATCTTTTTATTTTTATTTTTATTTTTGTGTAGTTTCTATTCGGGTATTTCTTTTTTCAATTTATTTAAGATGAAATTGTGGGTATCTTTTTTTTTTTAATTTAATTTATCTATGGTTTCCATTTGTTTTTAATTATTATTATTTAGGTAAGTTATGATGTGAGTTAGATATGTTATAGACATGTGAGTTTTATTTATTTAAAGTTTATTTAGATAAACTTTAAAGAATTTTTTTTTTAGTTTTTTTTGTTATGTTATAATATAATATATAAAATATAGGTAGATATCTAACACTTTAATAAAAAAATATTATCTGATTTTTTTAATAAAATAAAAAATCAAGAAATTTAGATTGAGATATTGAAGCTTCCACATGACTTGAGGGGTTAGAAACCCCATTTTTCTTAATATATATATATATATAAATAGATTGATATATCTTTTTATTTTTATTTTTATTTTTGTGTGGTTTCTATTCGAGTATTTTTTTTTTCAATTAATTTAAGATGGAGTTGTAGGTATCTTTTTTTTTTAAATTTAATTTATCTGTGGTTTCCATTTGTTTTTAATTATTATTATTTAAGTAAGTTATGATGTGAATTAGATATATTATAGACATGTGAGTTTTATTTATTTAAAGTTTATTTAGATAAACTTTAAAGATTTTTTTTTAGTTTTTTAGTTTTTCTTGTTATGTTATAATATAATATATAAAATATAGGTAAATATCTACAATTTTAATAAAAAAATATTATCTGATTTTTTTGCGAAGAGAAAAGAAATGCAAGTTTTAATATTTTTTTTTAAAAAATTTGTGAGAGAGATTAGAAGGGAGAGATTATAAAAAAATTTTGCTATTAAATAAATAAATCAGTCAATAGTTTTTTTAATCTATTTTGTAAATTAAAAATCAATAATTTTGAAAAATTGATTAATTTGTCCCATTAAGTGATTTAAATTTTGATAAATATACATAATAAAAAATACATAATTATATTATTAAATCATAATTAAAATTTAGATGTTATATATTTTTGAGATCTATAGCTAAATTCTTATCTTTTTATTTTTATTTTTGTGTGTAACCATAGTGGATGAGAGAAATTGAAAAGGGTGTTGCAATAATTATGAGAGAAGTCAAAAGGAATTGTGGGTTGAGAGAAGTCAATAAATGCTGAGGTTGGGTTGGGAGAAGTCAATAAATGCTGAGTTTTTTTTTTTTTTTTAAAAAATCAAAAAATTAGAAAATTAGGATTAGGAGATTGGAGCTCTCACAAGCCTTGGGGTTAAAAACCCCCTTTTGCTTAATATATAGTATAGATACTAGTCTATCACCCGTGCTATGCACGGGATAATTATAAATATTTATATTTGTTTTACATTTAGATTTTTTTTAATATATGAATTATGTTTTTTAAGATTTTTTATAAAAATAATTTAACAATCTTATCACTAAACCATAGTGTATGAGAGAAGTTGAAAAGGGTATTACAGTAACTATACACAGATTGTATCTATAATTATTTGTATGAGGGGATTAAATGCTGATCAGGAGATTTTGACCAAATCAATAAATGCAGGCATGTGGAAAGACATGTGGATTGAAAAAAGTTAACAAATGCTGATCAGGAGATTTTGACCAAATTAATAAATGCTGAGTTTTTTTTTTTAATAAAAAATTTAGAAAATTCAGATTGAGATATTGAAGCTCCCACAGGCCTTGGGGTTAAAAATCCCATTTTGCTTAATATATAGTATAGATATATATATATACTAGTTTTAACATGTGCTATGCACCGAACTTTATAAATTAAAAAAAATATATTATTATATATATGTTAAAGTAATTTAATATTTTGCATAACTTTTAAATTATTAGTTCAAAAAAATAAAATAAAAAATATAAATCTATTTAGTGTAATTTTGATAATTTGTAATTAAAAAAAATTAAACCTAATTAAATGAGGTTACATGAGTTATGATATACCTCTTTTTGTTATGAAAATAGACAAATTTAAAAATTATAATTAAGACAAATATACAATTTTATTATTAAATGTGAAGTGAAGTGAAATGAAGTAATATTTAACAATAATTGATATGGTGTTTTTGTTATTAATCTAATAATTTAAGTTACATTTTTTTTTTTGGTTTTAAATTTGAATAAAAAATTTGATTTGATATGAATTACTTTAACTTTTTCATTAAATTTTTATCAATTTTTAAAAGAAATTTTCTTTCATGTCCCAATTTTATTTTATTTTTCTTTTCATCAATTTTGATGAGAAAAACAATAATTTCCAACGCTTCATCTTTTTAAATTTTTATCAAATTACAATTCGATAAAAAAAAGTATTAAGGGTTGAAAATTCTCTTAATTGAAATTATATTGACACTTATGACCACATTATTAAAAGTCGGATTATGGAAAGTTTTTTGAGATGTGAAACATTTTTCATTTGTAAATATCCTATCCATTAAAAAAAAGAAAAAATAAAAGAAAAAGAAAAAGAAAAAAATGTGTATCTTTTGGATATATGTTTATCAATTTTGTTTTGTGGACATAAACAAGTGATGTTTCAATTTAAAAAATTAAAAAGTATAAAAAAAAAATAGATTGGGTTTTTTGGGAATAAAAGAAGCCATCTAACTCCTCTATATACTATTTTAAGATTGACTATTTTAATCACATAAAAATATAGAAATTATATTTGAAAATTATTCCTATATATTATGCTATTATATACAAATATAGTGGTAACAAATTAATTAATATATATGAAAAATTATACTAAGCTTTCATTTTTAATTAATTGAATTATGATTAACAAACTAACAAATAGCAGTAATGGTATAACAGGATAGAAAGAGGATAAAAATAAAAAATACAATGATATTTAAAAGTTTTAAATTTACCTAGTTATATAAAAATCTAATATTGTAGTACAATCTTGAATTCCCAATAATTTTTCACATTTTCTATAAAATAAAATAACAATAAAAAAAAAATTGATACCCATCTTTTTTACTTCAATTTTACGGTTTTCATTTAAAAAAAACAAAATTTGATCAAAATCATTAGCACAGAATGGATATAGATACTTCAATTGCAACTATCATCACCAATAATTCTTCTCCATCATGTGAACTTGTAAACAAATACATAAATCTCACTAAAACCGAAACTGAAACCAAAACCAAATCAACAATAGAGAAAGAGAATCACACAGGAAAAAAAAACAAAATTAAAAAACAAATAAATTTATGGAGTGGTAGGATATTAACTATAGCGATCCCGGTTTTTCTCCATTATTTATTGTATTCCGTACTTGGTTCCGTGGGTGGTTGTTGTTGTCTATATCTCTTTTCCGTCCTTTAATTCTTTGTATTTGAGTTGTGGGATGTGTTGGGTAAGTTTGGAACATATTGGTTGGGTGTTGGAACAAATGGTTGCAGTCTAGAATTTGGCATCTTCACTCGAGCGAGGTTTTTTGTGCTTGAGCGAGCTTTGGGTTTTGTTTCTTCGCTCGAGCGAAGGTTCTTGCGCTCAAGCAAGCTTTCTGTGATATGTCTCTTCGCTCAAGCGAGCACTCTTGCGCTCGAGCGTGCGTCTGCGTCTAGATTGGACTGAAGGTTGGTATTCTTTGCTTGAGCGAGCTTTCTTGCGCTCGAGTGAGCGAGTCCTATGTTTTGAGTTTCTTCGCTTGAGCGAGAACTCCTGCGCTCGAGCGTGTTTCTGCGTTGCAGACCTGAAGCTTTGCATTGTTCGCTTGAGCGATGCTTTCTGCGCTCGAGCGAGGTTCTTTTGTGTCTGGTCGTTCGAGCGACCACTCCTTCGCTCGAGCGAGCCCTGTATATATCAGACCACAACAGCATGACTTTACATCACTTTTTCATCTCCTTTTTACTCCAAACCCTAGATCTGACTCTCTCTCTCTATACATTCCTTCTCTCTACAAATACACTTGATCTAGAGGGTTTCTACCCTACTCTTTTTGTTAAAAAGCTAGAGTATCTCGTGGGCTATCTTTTGATAAAAAAAAGTGTGGATTTGGAGCACTTTCAAGTTTCTTCGTCTTCTTCTTTGGGCTCCTAACTTCGAGGTAGGGATAATCTACTCCTTATTATAAGTTTTGACATAAATGTTGGTTATTTTGTATAGATGGTGGTGTTTGGGAGTTTTGGATAAAGTTAGGGTTTGATTTGAACATTATAAAAGAGGGGTTTTCATGTCTTTGGGCTCCATTGTGTATGAGAGGTCTTGAGGTTGGGTCCATTGTGTATAATTGATAAAATTGAGTATTTGGGACTTGATGTTTGAAAAGGGGAAAGTTTTACCCTAATTGGAAATTAAATAAATTATTTGGTATAAAAATGAAATTGATTTAAGAATTATGAAATTGGAGAAAATTGTGATTAAATAGTGTGGTTGGATTGATAAATCACTCACCCATGAAAAATGTAATAATTTATCTGTTTGATAGATTTATTTACCTATTTAGAGATAATTGTTTGGGGCTATCGGTGGAGGATAACTATGATTGTTGTAGAACTACATGATGATTAGGTAAATTGAAACTAATCAACGAGATTATGTCATTGAATATGACGGTTGGATTAACACATTGAACATGTGCCTTAATTGATCATTGTATATGATAAAGAATTTAAATACGTTGTATATGTATCTTTGTTTGGGAGGAGATAGGGGATGTACTCCATATGTGATTATATGCTCTAATACATTGTATATGTATCATTGTTTAGGAGGAGATAGGGGATATACTCCATATGTGATTATATGCTTTAATACATTGTATATGTATCTTGCTTGGGAGGAGATAGGGGATGTACTCCATTATTTGGAAGGAGATAGGGGATGGACTCCATTGATAATTAAGTTAGCCGGAGTGTCCAGGGTAAAAGTCTCGAAATCTTATAAGTGGAAGTGTATGAATGAAGTTAATGATTGAAGTGTTGATAATGTGGGTTGTAGTCTCATTTTGAAATGTTTAGCTATCAATGAGCCATGTTAATCAGTTGTTTTGGATAAATAAATGGAAATGGATTGAAATACAGATGTGAATATTGATTTGTTATGGAAAGGATGTAAGCTGGTTTACAAGTGTTAAACATTTGTCAGATGTCAATGTTTTAGTTAATTCTCATATTTGGTTTAGCATATCTCTACTGGGCTTTGGCTCACCCTACTGGGGATACCATTTTTCAGGTACAGGTGACATGCCGCCTCCAAGATCTTAGCTTGGAAGGTTTAGGAGTTGAAGACTCTGCTTTGTTATTTGTTTTGTTGATTACATGTAAATGCAAGCCAAGAGCTTTACTCGTAAAAGAGTTAGCACTCTACTTTTTTGTAACCAAGTTAATACCTGGAAAGATGTAAGCCCGTAGGGCATTTTATTATGTTGTAAACAGTTTGGAACTTATATGAAATACCCTTTTGTAATATTAACTCTGATGTATGTATGGAAATGTGATTTATCTATCATGTACATAGGACTGTTAGATAATGGGATTATGTATTTTTTTTTAGGGCGTTACAACTTGATATCAGAGCATACCGGGTTTGAATACTTTGGATACGTAGGAAGTGGTTAGTACCACAATGGGTTTGTCTCGCTTGTTAGAGACTTATGTATGATGTTATGTGCTTATATGATAACATGTTTATGTGATTATATGGGTATGAGATTTGGTTTCTAGGATGTTGATTTGGTCCATGGGTTTCTGGGAGTGTGACAACCCTCACCGATTCTTGCTAAGCGTGTTGAGCGTGATAAATGGCGATTAGGATGAAATCCTAAACTGATTGCATGAGTATGTTGTTTGATTGCATTTCTATCTGTTTATTAATTGATTGATCTGTTCATGTTTTAAGTTTTGAACAGCAAATTGAAAGCCTTATCGGCGATTGAATCTGAAATTGATTAGTGTTATATGTTAATTAAAATTTATGTGATTTTATGGTAGACTTAATTAAATTTGATTTGGAACGATTAAATTAGATTAAATAATGTTAAACTATATTAGTTCAAGTTATTTACGAAATTGCCACTTAGTGGACAATCCTAGGCCATTGTTTACTCCCCATGTTATGTGTTGGCATCATTTTCATCCATCTTCCTAAGCCAAAACCGAAAAAGAAGAAAGAGAGATAGGAGAAACTTGAGTTCAACAAGAATTGCTTGGAGAATTAGAAGAATTGAAGAGTAGATTGCATTATTGAGCTTCTAGACTTGAAATTGAGGACCTAAGGTAGGATATTATTCCTTTAGTTTATGAATTCAAGTTGGTCCTTGCATGGTTCATGAGTCATTAGTGATCTAAGTCAAGAATTGGTTTAAAGGGTTGATTTGAGTAGCTAAATCATACATGCATGTACACATTGTTGAGTTTTGAGGTTGATTTCATGGAAATCCTCACATGCATGTCTATATTCTAGCTATGGTCCATGAATTCATCATGTTTTTGAGTGAATTGACTCATTTGACCAAGTATTTGAAGCTTTGGTTTCAATTGAACACTTGCATGTACATATACCTTATGCTCATGAAGTTTTGTTTGGATTTGTGTTTAATTGAACTACCTTTGGCCTTTGATTTTGCAAATTGATCTTTGAAACATGTCATATTATGAGTTTTAAAGTGTTTTCTAGAAAATTGGCCCAAAAGAATCGAATTTGATGCTTTAAATGTTGAATTTGAGCTTGGAGGTTCAATATGGAAATTCCAGATTTTGAACCCACGCTCAAGCATAATACTTCATGCTCGAGCGTACACTTTGAGTACATGCATCCCTTGAGTAGAAATGCCTTCGGCGTAAAATGCGTGTATCCGGTACTTTTATGTGTTCTGATGCGCTCGGCGAGGAATGTACGCTCGGCGAGACTTTGTCTCACGCTCGAGCGGAGGTCGAGCGCCCATCGAGCGTGAATTGCATGCATCCAGTACTTTTGCTTGAGTTTACAGTCCGCTCGAGCGAAGGAAGTCACACTCGAGCGGAGATCCTTTGTTTGCATGTCCGCTCGAGCGAGACTCATGTTTTCTGAAAATTTTGAAAAGTGTTTTAAAATACATCTTTGCGTCCTCATTTCATTCTAGGCATTCCTAGGCCTTGTTTAAGGCATCTTAATAAGGATATTGATGTAGAACCACACCGAGTCAAGATAGGGACTAAGTTGTTGATTCCCAAGTGTGTAACTTAGTGTGTGTTTGTTCTGTAACTGTGTGGGGTTGGCATCCGAGGACGCTTATTAACTGCTTATAGCCTAGTGCTCTGTGAGTAACAATGTTGTAAAGATATGTTCAATTATGAATATTTTCTGAATAATTAACGGTTATGTTTATTGAAACGTTATTGTTTAATGAATGAATGTCTGTCCTATTTGTAAACTGTATTCGTGGCATCCATAACAATTTACTGTTACTTTACTGTTATTGCTACTGTCACAGAGATCTTTGTCGGTTCCCATGTTGGAACCACTACTGTTTACTGTTATGATGGCCATCAACTGACTGTTCGGTCTGTTAGATCTACTGTACTGTTTTGCTATGAGATGTACCACATATAACTGCTATGGTTTCTAAATGACTAATATGACTGCTTAATGACTGAAAGGACATTCATTCTTAACCCCTTTACGCATTTGTTATTCACTGGGCTTTAGCTAACTGTTTATATTTATATGTAGGTGTCCAGGCACCGGATCGGAGTTAAGAGTGTTGGGTTAGCTCATTTTTTGTCAAGCCAACCATTATGCCTCATCTTGAGGTTCCAAGTGCTACCAAGTCAAGGCTATTTTGGGGGTTTTAGATTTTCCCTTTTGCCTCTGTTCTGTAATAAATGTCTAGACTGGCACTATACTGTTATGGTAGGGATTTGGTCCCTAACCTGAATGTCTGTATATGAAGTATGTATATACTGTTTTACTTATGAATGTGAACATATTACAGAAAAGTCTTTTTGCATACAGACTGTCACGGCTCATTGGACATCTTTTACTACTGTTTTGGCTTCTGCCAACCCCTGTACTCTATATTACTGTCTTTACTATTAAGTAGGCCTTCGGTAATCATGGATTACTGGCCGGTTACGGTACTAAACCCATAGGGGCAGGTCTGGGTCGTGACAGGGAGTCCTGTTGGAAAGGCACTTGATCACTGCCGTTTCTAACTGGAACTTTAGTAGCGCCACGGGACGGTCATTATCCGGAAATAAAATTCGTATATGTTAATATGATTGGGTGCTTATGTGGAGTAAATTGCAGTTGTCCATTGTATTGCGATGCGAGTGAGATAGCTTCGGCACCTTTGAAAATGTGCTAATATCTTTGTTACCTTCATTAGGATGCCTAGACGAGGAAGTGTTGATTTCCCTCATTCCACACAGGAAGAGTTGCAGAAACAGTTCGTGGAGTTACGCCAAGGTACTACTGTAGACACCCCATTTTGACCGGCCCTAAGACTTGGGCATTTTATTTTGACCATTCTCACCAGAAAAATCAAATTGAAATTTCAAATTCCAAACCTCACCCATTTTGGCCATCACTAATATTTTGGTAATTTGTAGTGTTTTATAATTTTATGTGTGTGTATTAAATTAGGTGTGTGCATATCTTTTAAGTGTGTTTTATAATTGATAACTATTTTTTTAAAAACAAAAGAAAATAAAAAAAAATAATAATAATAAAATAAATAATAAAAGAAAATTAAAAAAACAAAAAAATATATAATAAAAAAATAAAAAGAGAAGAAAATGGAGGGTCAGGGAATATATGATGATGGGGGGAAGATGATGGCGTTTGTTTTGGTGGGGGAGAAGAATATTTTTGTTGACAGAAAGTTGGTGAGCCATGTGAAGAAAAGGGGAAGTCCACTCAAGAAAGGGGGAGGGACATACGGGTTAAGAAAAAAAAAAGGGAGACACCTACACAGGCACCTAGGGGGCTCTCTCTGCTATAACACACTGAGACACACAGACACAGTTTTTGGGGAGGGGGGAAGATCCATAGACATGCACTCTCTCAACCATGCAAGACACGATCTCTCTCTCTCTCTCTCCGAATTGATCTACATCTCTCTCTCTCACTCTCAGTGGGGGGGATAGACTGACATACACACACAGCCATCACACATAGCCTCAGCTCTCTCTCTAGAGCGATATCTCTTTCCCTCTCGAGTGAAAAACAACAGACCATTCACACAACATAGATACACCATGCAACCTGATCTCTCTCTCTCGCTCTCCCTCAATTAAAAAAAAGAAGCAAAAACAAACAGCATTGTTTTGTTTGGGGAGCTACAGACACACAGATCGCTAAACAAAAACATGCATCTCTCTCTTTCTCGGGTATGGGTATCCATATACGGCAGCAGAATGGAGGAAAAGCTTAACAACAGTGCAGGGGTGGAAGAAAGAATTCAGCTACAATCAAGGACCTCTAGAAGGAGTTTTGCTGCAATGATACTCTCCATGTCTAGGAATTCTCGGTTAAGATGGTGATCGTGAAGCTTCGGTTTGCTGGTCTTCCTGTTCAGCCACCGTCGTCAGTGATAAGGTTGCGAGCTTGGAGGGATATACATTCGTCTGAGGGACATTGTGATGCTGGATTCATGTTCTGAATTCTGTCTGTAAGTTATCCAGTAATGGGTTATCACATGTGGCTCCGGACTTGACAACGTTGGTGCGATGGTGTAGATGTTGTTGGGGATAGGTTGGTTTGGTCCAAGGTGATGTCTCTGGGTTGTTCTCCGACATCGTTGCGTCTGTGTTAAGGATGATGAAGCTCATCGCTGAGGTGTTTTTGGACTAGTGTCGTCGTCGTAACTGAGTTATCTACCGGCGCGATTTCTGTCTATTCTTGTAGATTGTCGCCGGCCATCGTGGAGGAGGGACACCATGCACAATCTTGTCAAACAAGTCACTGGGATTGAGTTCATGGAGTTGGGCAATGATCTTAGAACTGTAAAGAAATGACCATTAAGACACATGGTGCTGGCCTTGAAAATAAAGACAAATATCATGCCCATCTGTTGGCCACTTCTTAGGATGCAAGCAAAGCTACAAATTTCCCAGTCAATCCCTATAGGTGCAAGTGAACCTTATCGTTTTGAACCCAAAAGAAATCATTTGGGCCTCTCATGAAATCTGCCTCAGTTGAGTTTGGCATGGTCATGCGGTTATACTCGAACTTTCGCATTGGAAGGATGCAGAGATATGCTTGGGGGCCTCCGTTGAAGATGAGTACATGGGCTAGATTGAATTGAAGACATATAGATCTTTGCTAGTTGCTGAATGGCCGGGTTTTTAAAACTTTTATTTTTATTTTGAGTGTTGTGAGATTTTATTTTATTTTATTATTCCTCTCTCTCTCTCATCGGATCTGTAATATTTAAGTGTTATAATAATCCCCTACCCCGCTTCTTTCTATCTCATTCTTTAATCGCTTTCCCTAACTGTGTGTATGTATATATCTGACATGCCATGCATATCCATGCTTTACATTTATGTCTCATGCATTAAGATTCGGCTACATTTACATGTGTGGATTTAATCAATTCTTCTGTGATTCTATGCGCTACCTCATGTTATTGAGACGATTTACATGCCATATTTTAGAAGTCGAATCTTTAGTGCATCTCATGAGTGAATTGCATTAGGATTCTGTATATAAGATCATGCATATTTTACTAACTTTGTTTTGTAGCTGTTCGAGGGACGTCGGTAAATCTGTGAGTTTTTATGCTTTAGCATCCCATTTGTGTGTGATTTTCTTATTATGTTTCGCATCCTACCATGAGGCTAATTGATTAAATGATAAACTGTTTGAATGCCTGTGGATGAAGGCTTATTGCCTGAATTGGAATGATTCAATGACTGTACGTTTTAAGCCTACTTTGTAGTGGCAAATTCACAAACTCTAAGCCCACTTGAGGTGGCAAATTCAAACCCTTTTCGAAAAATGAACATGAAGTTGAATTGTTCCAATTTGAGCAAACTAATCTATACTTGTATGCTTCACATAGTAAATTTTAGGATTTACTAAAATAATCAGAACATAAACATATAAAGAAAATAAAAGTCATATCATGGTTTAGTAGAGACTGATCTTTTGATCGGGTGAGCGGGGGTGCTCATTATTGACCTTTCCCTCTCATACCTAAGATTTCGAGCCAAGCATCCTTGGTTACGACGAATAGTGGCCTTGGCACCGAGTCATGGGTTTCCTAATTTCCCAAAATATTAGGTAGCGACTCACGAGATCGATGACTTGATCCATTTTGACAAAATTACAATAAAATGGATTTTCAATAAAAGTTGCCAAATCTGGACTCTCATCTACGTTTCACATTGCACTCATGAAACTTGAGATCAAAGAGATCTCGAGAGTTCGAACTGTTTAACGTCTTGTGGTACCCCGGGCATGTTACAACTTCACCTTTGCAGATTTGAAGCATGGTTTGCTAACCTATCGACATTTGCTCCGAAGTTGGTGGAGACTGAGGAACTGCGTTGTTCGGAGTTTGAGAGTAGGCTGTGTGACGACATCCAAGAAAGGATTGCTGGGTCTTGGCATAGGAGTTATAGTGTGCTTGTTAAGGCGGTAACTCATGTAGAGGCAACGGTACTAGTCATGGGACAGAGTGGAGAGGAGGCCATTTTGGCGACTCCTGTAACTCGGGGTGTTGGTAGGCCTTTTAAGAGGCAGAGGGGTTTTAGTCCACAGTAATTTCAAAGAGCTCAGCCTAGCTCTACCTTTCCAGTGCCGGATTTGGGTTCGGGGAAGGGTAAGCAGAGGGATGTCACTTGTTTCAAATGTGGTTAGCTGGGCCATAAGTCTCCGGCTTGCCCACAGAGGAAGATGAGAGGGTTGGTAGTTCGACTAGTAGTTGTACCACTGGGATCATCTAGTCAGTCTAGAGTTAGAATGATCGAGTGCTCGATGGGAAAGCAGTCATTGGGATCCCCACTAGTTCAGACTTTGAACCAATCACGTACTTGGGAACCACTTACTTGCTGGGTGTGTAATCAGTCGGGTTATATCAAACGTTTCTGTACCCATCCAGGGACTTCTTTAGGAGTTTTGCAACCTAATCGGGTTCAACCTTATTCGTTTGGGCAGGGACAATACCGTTATGAGAAACAAGTAGGCTAGATTTCGAGGGTCTCGAGAGAGTCGAGTTCTCATGTCCCAAGTGGGAGATTATGTAGCTGTTCCAGGTGTGGCCAGTTGGGACACATCAATTGTTCTTGTCCATGGCTTGTAAGCTCGTAAGATATCTTGGGTTTGAGAATAACCAACTTTAGCGGTCCAGCGAGAGATGGTAACGGTGGTAGTACCAATGGGATGGTTTTGTTTTGGGTATCTTTGTTTTGTAACCGGTGAATTATCATTTTGTAATCATTGGATTCTGTTGTGTAACCAATGTGTTTAGGGAATGTTGAAACATCAAAATTGTTTGTTTATATATATGTGCCTTTGTTTGTTTATTTTTATGGATTGGACGGATTGGAGCATGTAGTGGCTCTAAAGTTTTATTAATGTAATAAGTTGTTGTGAAATCAGAAATTTTTTGAAATAATGCATTTGTATACGTGTGTTTTGGTTTGGAAAAGTGAGGGTTGATAAGCCATATTTTGAAATTTAAAAGAGTTATTGAGGGATGCGTATCCTGGTCAGGATTACCATGGGCCGAGAACAATTATACTTGTCGGGTGTGAGGAATTTCATGAGTGTTACTTATTTGATATTATGTGCATGGTAAAGATTTTGGTCTACTGTTGTAGGAACTCCTCGAGAGAATGTGAAGTGTGCGATTAACACTAGGTTTTGTACATTTAACACGATGTTTTTACGGAGGAATAGCGTATAGCTTCGTTAGGAATAGACTTGTACCTTCATGGTAGGTAACGTTGCCGAATCTTCATACGTTCTGATTGGTTGTTTTATTTGAGGGAGTGTTAGTCCCTTATTAAGATCGTGGTTGTTGGCATCGGTGAGTGGTGTGATGTGAGCAGCTGGTGTTATGTCTCGGGCAGTAGTATAATGGATGTTTTCTAAGTTTCAGGACTCTTTTATTATGTTTGAATGTAATAGGTATGTACCTTAATACTGATTAGGTCAGGAGATGCTGTCGGAAGGTTTGGTTGGGTGTATAACCCATGGTTAGGGTGTGACCCGTGAGTAGAGTCACAGTGGTATGGTGTTTGCGGATGAAGGTTTGGGATAATGGCGAGGAGGGTAAGCACTTTTACTCTTTTGGAGAGTTAGGATGGTAAGTCTTTGAAAGCCTTGTTGGCGACATGCGATTGTGCCGGGGTTTGGTTCAAGGTAGTTGTTTAGTAGTAGCGATTGCTAGTGGTTTGGCACGGACGCTTAGTGTCTTGATTGTACTCTCGGGACGAGTGACAAATAGAATGTAGAATAAAGAGTGGACCCTGTAGGTCATTGAGGGATGAAGGTGCTATGTTTGCTTGTGTTCGGTTCGAATGGTTACTTAGTAATGATAGGTGTTGTGGCGTGGTAAGCCCTTGCTAGCTAACTTGGTATGAGGGAACAAGTATGCAAATTTCGTTATTGTGAGTTCGGTCGAGGTGGTGAGTGCAATCTCAGAATAAGAGATCCCGTATGGGTGTAAGATAACTTGCATTAAGTGAGGAGGTGTTGGCTAGTACGGTACGTGATAGTGTGTGGTTCGTATGTTGTTATTAGATGATGTATAGACAAGGATCAGTCTTAGGGAAATCCCAAGAGAATGCCTTGGTAAGGCGATACTAAGGTTATTGATAGAATCGAGTGGTTTGATGTTTGATAAAGCTGGGTCACTTTGGTGTAGGTGTCTGTCGTCCAGTTTGGATAGTGGAACCACAAGTGAGGTAGTAAAATTGTGTAGAGTGAGTGAGGCACTCTGTTAGAGTTGTTTCAACTTGTTCAGTCCTTGTTTGTGTGGTGTAAGGCACAGGTGTGTGCGTTGACTGGACATGGCATATTATGCCTGACTTGAAAAGTTCAGTTAGGACTCTAATGTGAAACGAGGATGTGCGTAATGTGATCAGTTGGGCCACAAGTCTCCAGCTTGCCCACAGAGAGGAGGATGACAACGTGCATCATCTTCTTCTTTGGCCCGTTCTCAGGGCCAGAGTCAGGGCAGAGGCCAGCCGCTCACTTGTTATTAGTGTGGGCAGGCAGGGCACCTGAAGAGGTTTTGCCCACAGTTAGGTGGCACACCTGGTGCGTCTGGTTCGAGGGAAACACAGAGTCACCAGCTGGCGCAGTCAGTTCAGGCCTTGAGGGCCAATCAGGGAGCCTTTTCGGCTCAGTCCGTGCAATAGTCATATGCTCTGAGAGGTGAGCAGGTAGATTAGAGGCCTACAGTGTGTATCTTATTCTGATGCGAGATCTTGTACCGGCTCCATCTGTAGTGAGAAGTACCTTTCTGTTTTGTAACTCGGTTACTAATGTGTTAATTGATACGGATGCATCCCACTCTTTTATATCTACTGCATTTGCATCTATTTTGGGGTTGGAGTTGGCACAGTTAGCATCTCCTTTATGTGGTGTATCACCTGTTGGGGGTGAGATGATTTTGAAACAGGGGTGTCGGGGTTGTGATATAGAGGTCGCCGATCGTTGACTACCCTTCCCTTTTGTATTGATGGATATGTCTGGTTTTGACGTCATTTTGGGTATGGACAGGTTATCGTTATACCGGACTGTTATAGATTGCTACTGTCAGAGGGTTACTATATGTACCTTGAGCGGTGATTGTTTCCATTTCTTGGGAGATTGGGTCAGTAGGGTTTTACCACCAGTGTATGATCCACGTAGGCGGAGTGAGCTTAGTGGTCTTCTTGCTAGTTTTATGAGTAGTAAGTGTGATGAGACCCGGACTGAGTTGCCAAGGGTGGTTTGTGAGTACTCGGACGTTTTTCCTGAGGATCTTGTTAGTTTACTACCCCATCGAGAGATCGAGTTCTCTATTGACTTAGTGCCTGGCACGGCATCGATTTCTATGGCACTGTATCGTTTTGCCCCAGCCAAATTGAGTGAATTGAAGATTCAACTCCAAGAGTTACTAAATAAGGGTTTTATTCGTCCTAGTACTTCACCTTGGGGAGCGCCGACTCTTTTTGCTAAGAAGAAAGATAGGGCCTTAAGACTTTGTATTGATTATTGAAAATTAAATCAGGTTACGGTTAAGAACAAGTACCCTATGCCTCGTATAGATAACATGTTTAATCAACCGAAAGGATCCCGTTGTTTTTCTAAGATAGATTTGAGATCGGGTTACCATCAGTTGAGAGTTAGGGAGGAGGATATCCCGAAGACGACATTCCATACTCGATATGGCCACTCTGAGTTTTTGGTGATGTCGTTTGGGCTCACCAATGCCCCAGCTGTGTTTATGGATTTGATGAACCAAATTTTCCGGGAGTTTTTAGATCACTTCGTGGTCGTCTTTGTGGATGACATTCTGATTTATTCACCTTCTAAGGAGGAGCACGAGGAACACCTGCGAGTGCTGCTGGAGTTGCTTAGAGCCCATAAGCTATATGCTAAGTTCGGGAAGTGTGCGTTTTGGCTGAAGGAAGTTAAATTCTTAGGCCACATGGTTTCCGAGGAAGGGGTGACTGTAGACTCATCCAAGATTAAGGCAGTGCAAGATTGGGCACAACCTAAGAATGTTTTTGAGATTCGTAGTTTTTTGGGGTTACCCGGGTATTATCGTCGATTTGTGAAAGATTTCTCCAGACTAGCTTTGCCTTTGACTAGATTGACACGGAAAGGGGTCAAATCTGTGTAGAGTGAGACTTGTGAAAAGTCATTCCAAGAGCTTAAAGTTAGACTTACCACCGTTCCAGCCTTGATTATTCCGGAGAAGGGTTTGGGCTATTCAGTGTATTGTGATGCCTCACGAAAGGGTTTGGGTTGTGTACTGATGCAAGAGAGGAAAGTAGTAACCTATAGCTCGCGGCAGTTGAAAACACACGAGAGAAATTACCCTACTCATGATCTAGAGTTAGCAGCTGTGATATTTGCCTTGAAGATTTGGAGGCACTATCTGTACGGTGAGAGGTTTGAGGTATTTTCTGATCAAAAGAGTCTGAAGTATCTGTTTACACAGAAGGACTAGAATTTAAGACAGAGAAGGTGGATGGTGTTTATAGAAGATTATGATTTTGAGTTACACTATCATCCGGGAAAGGCTAATGTGGTAGCTGATGCCCTAAGTAGGAAGTCAATTAGTGATGTAGCTTGTATTGCTATCTGGGAATAGGAGATGTTGGGTGCTCTTGGCGAGTTTGACTTGCGTCTGGGTGAGTGTCACGACCCATACCTGTCCCTATGGGTTTAGCACCGTAACCGGCTAGTAATCCGTGATTACCGAAGGCACGCTAACAAGAATAATAAGAATACGTAGTATGTGGCGGAAGCCAAAACAGTAAATAAAAGATGTCCAATGAGCTGTGACAGTCTGTATGCAAAAAGACTTTTCATACATATATACAGTCAGTACCAAAACAGTGTACACAACATTTACAATTACTCAGGATAGGGACTTAATTCCTATTAAGACAGTATAGTACGATATTATTCAGTCTATACAGTATGACAAAAACGGATACAAAAAGGGGGAAAACTAAAACACCCCAAAATAGCCCTAGCTTGAAGGACTTGGAACCTCTCAGTGAGACACAATGGTTGGCTTTGACAAAACAGGAGCTTATCCTGACGCCCCTGGCAACGGTCCGATGCCTGTACACCTACATATATTTATGAGCAGTGAGCTAAAGCCTAGTGAATAACATATGCGTAAAAAGGTTAAGAATGAATGTCCTTTTAATGTTGAAAACAGTCATTTCAATCAGTATATCAGTTATTCAGTCATAGCAGGCATATGTGGTACATCCAATAGCAAACAAGATAAAGAGGGTCTAAGCAGACGAACGATCGATTGATGGCCATCATAACAAGAAATGAGTGGTTCCAACATGGAAACCGACAGAGATCTCTATGACAAGAGCGATGCAAAGACAAGATATGATGGGTTGCTAAGGATGCCACAATACAGTTCTCAATTAGGACATCATTCATTCAGTAACAGTATCATTTCAAAAAACAGTACACTTCAATTGTTCAGAAGATAATCATTATTGAACATATCTTTACAACATTGTTACTTACAGAGCATTGGGCTATAAGCAGCTAGAGCGTCCTCGGTTGCCAACCCTGCACAGTTACAGAACGAACACACACTAAGCTACACAGTTGGGAAATAATAACTTAATCCCTAATTGGCCTCGGTGTGGTTCTACATCACTATCCTTATTAAGATGCTTTAAACTAGGCCTAGGAATGCCTAGGATAGAATGAGGATGCAAAGATGCACTTAAAACAACTTTATAAAATTTTCAGATAAACAGGGTCCCGCTCGAGCGTGGCTTTCCCCGCTTGAGTGGACATGCAGACAAAGGTTCCCCACTCGAGCGTCACTTTCCCCGCTCGAGCGGACTGCAAAATATGGCAAAAGTACTGGATGCACGAAATTCACGCTCGACAGGCGCTCGGCCCCTGCTCGAGCGTGTGACTCAGGCCCCCGCTCAAGCGGACTGTAAAACAATGCAAAGTGCTGGATGCATGAATTTCACGCTCGAGCGCCACTTTCCTCGCTCGAGCGTGAGTCCAAATCCTGGAAATTCCAGATTTGAATCTCAAGCTCAAAACCAAGTTTCGATACACTGAATTTGATCCTCTTGGGCAAATTTTCTGGAAAACACTTGTAAACTCATAGTATAACATGTTTTAAAGCTCAATTTGAGAAATCAAAGCCCAAGGGTAGTTCAATTAAACACTATTTCAAACCAATCTCATGAACATGATGTAAAACATAACATGCATGAATTTAAACCAATTCAAAGCTTTAATCACTTGCTCAAATGAGCCAATCCTTTTAAAAACATGAGGAATTCATGAACTAGAACTATAATATGAACATGCATGTACAATTTCATGGATAAGAATCCTCAAAACTCAAGAATGGCAACATGCATGCATGAATTCCTACTCAATTCAATGTATTAAGCTAATTTTGAATCCAATCTTTAATATAACAAGAATCAAGCAAGAACTAACTCAAAGACAAGTTTAAGAAGGTGGATTTTCTACCTTAGACCTTGATTATCAAGTGTAGGAAGCTCAATTATGAAATCAACTTTCAATCTCTTTAATTCACCAAGCAAATCACAAGATGGAACTCAAATTCTCTCACTCTCTCCCTCTTTGTCTCTCTTGGTC
Source organism: Camellia lanceoleosa (assembly GCA_025200525.1). Taxonomy (NCBI): domain Eukaryota; kingdom Viridiplantae; phylum Streptophyta; class Magnoliopsida; order Ericales; family Theaceae; genus Camellia; species Camellia lanceoleosa. Next base: position 156,552,202 of record CM045765.1, read on the forward strand.
GGTTAAGGGTCTCAAAATGAGATGATCAAAATGATGCCAAGATGAAATAAACCAAGCCTCAAAATGTTTGGTGTAGTGGTCCACTAATAGGGCAAGGTTGTAAATAATGCAACTTGTGGGATAAAGCTTATTTTAATCTAATTAAATCATACCAAATCACATTTCAGATAAATACACCATAAAATCACATTAATTCTAATTAGCACAAAACATCAATCAATTTCAGATTCGGCCGCCGATAAGGCCTTCAATTTGCAGTTTAAAGCATAAAATATGAACAGATGCATTTAACAATCAACAAATAGAAATGCAATTAACACAATATATTCATGCAATTAATTCAAAATTTCAGTCTAATCAGTTACTTATCCAGTTCAGTCACAGTTTAGCAGTAAGCAGTGGTGTTATCAGTAAACGGTGGTGAGGGTTGTTACAGCGAGTCTGTTGAATCTGCAGCCTTGTTTTCTGTAGTTGCACAACCTAAACTTGTGAACCGAGTATTAGAAGCGCAGAAGGGTGACTTCAACGTAGAATCCCTCAGAGAGAAGATCTCCAGTGGGAAGGTAGAGAAGGGTTTGACTGTGTATCTCGACCTAAGTGTGAGGTACCGAGACCGCTTGTTTGTGTCGGAGTCTTACCGAGAGGAAGTACTCAAAGAGTTCTACCATTCACGCCTTGCAGTGCATCTAGGAGGCACAAAGATGTATTGTGATCTGAGTCGCCAGTTTTGGTGGAGAGGTATGAAGAAGGATGTGGCAGTGTTTGTATCGAAATGCCTTACTTGTCAACAAGTGAAGACTGAGCATCAGAGACCAGCGGGTTTGTTATAACCCTTGCCTATAGCCGAGTGGAAATGGGAACACGTCACGATGGATTTTTGTCATGGGTTTTCCGAGGACTCAACGGGGTAGTGATGCCATTTGGGTGGTAGTGGACCCGTTGACTAAATCGGTGCACTTTATTCCTATGCGCGTAAGAGATTCGGTAGATTACCTTGCTGACTTGTATATTCGGGATATAGTGAGGTTGTACGGGGTCCTAGTGTTGATTGTCTCTGATAGAGACCCGCGGTTCACTGCTCGGTTATAGCAGAGTTTGCAGAGTGCCTTGGGTACTAGATTGACTTTTAGCATGGCTTACCATCCTCAGACTAACGACGGTCGGCGCACCATTCAGATACTTGAGGATATGCTTCGAGGTTGTGTCCTTGACTTTAAAGGGTCATGGGAGAGACACCGACCCTTAGTGGAGTTTGCTTATAATAACAGTTTCCATTCGAGTATTGATATGGCATCGTTTGAGGCCTTGTATGGCCGACTATGTAGATCTCCAGTAGGTTGGGCCGAAGTGGGTGATGCACCTCTATTGGGTCCAGAATTGGTTCGGGAAATGACGGAGAAAGTGACACTTATTCGTAAGAAGTTGGTTACAGCTCAGAGTCGCCAAAAGAGTTATGCTGACCGTAAGAGAAGACCTTTGTCTTTTGAGGTGAGCGATCATGTATTCTTGAAAATATCACCTAGACGGGGTTTGATGAGGTTTGGAAAGAGTGGGAAGTTATCCCCTCTGTTTATTGGCCCTTTTGAGATCCTTGAGCGGATTGGGAAGGTTGCATATCATTTGGCGTTGCCTCCGCAACTTTCCGGAGTGCATGACGTGTTTCATATTAGTATGCTTCAAAAGTATGAGCCGGACCCATCGCATGTGTTTAATTGGACCGACTTAGAGGTAGATGAGAATGCCTTGTATAAGGAGAGACCGGTAAGGGTCTTGGATAGACAGGACCAAGTCTTGCGAGGCAAGATGATTCCCTTGGTCAAGGTATTCTGGAAACATCACGGAATGGAGGAAGCAACTTGGGAACGTGAATTAGAGGTCCAAGAGAAATATCCGGTCTGTTGGGTAATGTTTGATTATATGTTGGAAGTTTTGTTGTGTTGTTGAACTTTTAAAACAATGAATATGTTTTGGGTTGTAAAACGTTGTATATGTTTAAATTATGAGAACATTGTATATGTTATGGACATTTGGAAACATGAGTTTATTGTAAACACTGTATATGTTTGGGAATATGGAATATCACGTATGTTGTATTACCTTGGAAGCATTGTATATGCCATGTACACTTCTTAAAAATATGAATTTTGATGTAAACACTGTTAATGTTTTGGAAATCGTGAATTTCGTTTCAATATGGGGCTCGTGTATTGAGTCGGTGGAAATGAATGACCGGAGAATGGGTCATTGTATTAGATTTGTAAGAATAACCTAGTTGGAAATGACCAAACGTTGATTTTGAACTTAGATTTTTAATTTTGGGGACGAAATTTCCTAAGATGGGGAGGTTGTAGCATTTGTGCCTTTTAAAGCTTTTGGTAAATGTATTTGAACCCTTTATTCTATTTTGAGAACTTTTGGGGTTGTTTTGGGTTGGTTTTGGAGGAGTACAATCCGATTTAAAGTTGTTGGGTTTGGTTGTTCACACTTATTCTTGTCAAAAGTTCCTTGAAGACTTAGAAATTCCATTTTAGGGTCGACACCAACCTTCCTAGGGTCGACCCTTACCTCTTGATGAAGTTCTGGAAGTGTTGCTGGAAGATAGGGTAGACACCAGACTGGGAGAGGGTCGACCCTCTCATGTCTGTGCATTAGTCGCTGGAAGATAGGGTAGACACCAGACTGGGAGAGGGTCGACCTTCTTATGTCTGTGTGTTGGTTGCTGGAAAATAAGGTCGACCCTCTCTTGTCTTGGGATTGACACCTGTAACTTTTTCCAGATTTTTTTTGTCGATTTGGGCCTACTTTGTGGGGTTATTTTGACTAGATATTTTGAGTTGACTTTGGGGCTTATATCTATTTTTGACCTATTACTATAAATAGGTCCTCTCTTAATCCTTTCTTTCACTTTTTCTTCAATTTCCTCTTTGTAAATCGTGAAACACTCTCTTTCTTTCACAAAAGGCACTTTTCACTCTTAGATCCTTAGATCTACTTGCTTGGAGGCCTCTCCTCATCTTGTTCCTTTGAGATACATTGTAGAGCCCGTCGAGAGCTTCATTTTGGTCAGAGCAAAACGTAGTTTCTCCTCTGTCGACTTTTGGAGTTTTCTTCCTTCTACTCATTCCAAACCTTGAGGTAGGGATATTTTACTTTCCTATATGGGTTTTAACATAGATATTGTCATTTTGTATAAATGGTGTGGTTTGGAAAGGTCTTTGGTAAATATTTGGGTTGGTTTCTATATATAAAAGAGGGTTTTTTTGCTATTTGGGTTCCCTATGGGCATTAGAAGTCTTGAATATGTTATGACTTAAAAAAAGTTGATGAAACTTGGTCTTTGGTATAATATTTGATAAAGGGGGAGATTTGCCCTAATTTAAATTCAATAAATAATTTTGTATAAATTATGAGATTGACTTAGAAATTGTGGAATTGAAGGAACATAGGATTAAATGGTGTAGTTGGATTAATAAATCACTCATCTCTTGAAAGGTTGATAAATTGTCTGTGGATAAATTTATTTATCTGTTTAGAAATATCTGCTTTGGGCTATCGGTGGAGGATAGCTATGATTGTTGTAAAAAATGCATGATGATTAGGTAAATTGAAACTAATCATTTGGAATATGTCATTGAATATGATGGTTGGATGTAAACATTGTATATGTGCTTTAGTTGGTCATTGTTTATGGCAACGTATTTGAATACATTGTATATGTATCTTGTTTGGGAGGAGAAAGGGGATGGACTCCATTTATAACTAAGTTAGCCAGAGTGTCTAGGGTGAAAGTCCCGAAACCTTGCATATATGGGTGCTAATCCCTCGGATGAAAGTTCCGTAAAATGGCTATAGGTGCCGATTCCCTCAGATGAAAGTTCCATAAAATGGCAAAGAATTGGAAGTGTATGAATAAATGTTATGATTGAAGTATTGATAATTGAGTTATAGTCTCATTTGAAATTGTTTAGATGATGATGAACTATGTTCATGAATTGGTTTGGATAAGTAAATATAGGTAAATAGAAGTATAGATAGTAATATTGGTTGGTTGTGGAAAAGGTGTAAGTTAGTTTTAAGTGTTAAACATTTATCAGATGCTAATGTTTTAGTTAATTCTTATATGTTGTTTAGCATATCTCTATTGGGCTTTGGCTCACCCTTCTTGGGACACCATTTTTCAGGTACCGGTGCTATGCTGCCTCCAAGGACATAGTTTGGGAGGGTTAGGAGTTAAAGACTCCATTTTTTTTTTTTTGAGTATATTTTGTTGTGTTAAATGTAAATTCAAGCCGATGGCTTAATATGTAAAGAGTTAAAACTCTTCTTTTGTTGTAACCAAGTGATAACTTGAAAAATTGTAAGCCCTTGGGCACCTATTTTATTGTTTAGAAGTTAGAGTTACATGCTATAGTTTCAAAATCAATTTTTATGAAAATATGATGCATGTAATATCTTTTGTAAAGGAGACTCTGATGAATGCATAGATAATGTTTCTCATATGATGTTGGACTTTATATATAATTGGTTTATCTTATGTTTTGAGGGCATTACAATTACCAAAGGTCACTTAACAGAATAACATATAATTAGGGGTTGCGGAAACAAATAGCAATTATACAATATCCATTGAGCTGTGCAGACTTATATGAGATAGAAAATTTTTAAACTTTATATACATACATTTACATATCATCATATACATATAGAGACGAGTCAGAAAGGGACTTGGCCCTAAATCTGAGAATAAACAAAAATAAGAAAACAAAACTTGAACTTTGACATATCCTAACCTTCATAGGAGGCACATAGGTTGGTTGACAAAAAGCATTCCAAGCAGACACCTCTAAGCTTAGTCACACGCTTAATCACCTACATACATAAATAATACAATGAGCTGGAGCCTAGTGAATAATAACAAAGTAAAGGGTTTCAATGAATGATGTCCATCACAAAGTCAAAATCAGAGTTTGTATCAAAAACAGGTTCTTATCAGAAACAGAGTCTTATGCATATTCAGATTTCAATCAGAAACAGATTCATATTCATATTCTTATTTAAATCATATACAAAAGTCAGAGTTCATGCTTATCTTACATGTTACATCCATTAGCGCTAACATATCACATACAAAGTATCAAAAATCATTGTTAAGACCCACACCCGTCCCTATGGGTTTAGCATTGTAACAGGCCAGTAATCTTAAGATTACCGAAGGCCTCTGAAACAGATTAACATAATAATAGGGGTTAACGGAAGCAAATAACAAATATACAACATCCATTGAGCTGTGCAGACTTCTATAAGACAGAAAAATTTTAAACTTTTTTTATATATATCTACACATCCTCCTTACGTCATTATATATATACATATTAGACAAAAAGGAACTTAGCCCCATTTACAAAAATAAACAAAGACTTGTTTAACCAAACAAGAAAACAAAACTTGAACTTTATGCGAATAGCCATAACCACTAGACATATCCGAAACCTCTACGGGAAGCACATAGATTGGCTGATAAAAATAGATCCAGGCAGATGCCTCTAAGCCTGGTCATGCGCTTGATCACCTACATACATAAATAATACAGTGAGTTGGAGTCCAGTGAATAATAACAAAGTAAAGGGTTTTAATGAATGATGTCCATCACAAAGTCAGAAATCAGAGTTTATATCAGAAACAGAGTCTTATGTATATTCAGATTTCAAATCAGAAACAAATTCAGATTCACATACTTATCCAGAAATCATAAGCAGTTATAGGTGGTACATCCATTAGCTATCATATCAACTTGGTCCTGAGACCCACATGTATAGTCGGTACCGACGACCACAAAGGTCCATATCTTGTGTACAAGTAGCTATGGTATTATTACCCCCAGGCAAGGGTCACATGAATATAGGCCTCGGTATTGTTACCCCTGGGCAAGGGCTACGTGAATATAAGCTACAGTATTGTTACCCTTGGGTGAGGGCCACGTGCATATTGGTCACGGTATTGTTACCCTTGGGCGAGAGCCACGTGAACTAAGGATGCCACAAATATATTTCAAAAAAAATAGACATTCATTCATAATTCATAAAATAGCATTTCAGAAAACAGATCGTATCATATCAGTCAGAAAATACTTATAATTAAACATAGCTTTACAGAGTTATTACTCACAGATAACTGTAGAAGCAGATCAGACAAATTGAACACATCAGATTAATCAAGTAGATAATAGTGCATGACCTACACAAAAAACATAATATATACTCATTGAAACACAATATTAATTCCTTAATCAAACTTGGTTTTTCTTGTCTTCTGTCTAATTAATCCGAAAGTCTACTACGCTTATTCTTTCTTTATTCAAATGAATCGGGTTCTCATTTTACATATTCTTTCATTACTAAATTATTCTTTTCTAGATAAACCAATTTTTTACTGGGCTTCTTAATCAATTATTACTAAGTCAATGACTTATTCTTTAACTAACTAATTTATGTTGATTGGTAGTTTATTAATCTTGTTGAGTCATAATTCTTTCCTAAGAATGCTTGGAAGTAAAAGAGAACATAAATCAAAATATGAAACAACTTTTTAAAATTTTCTAAAACAGGACTCTTCGCTCGAGGCGCAACATTGGTTGCTCGAGCGGACCCCTTGGTCTGCAAAAATACTAGTTGCTTGCATTCTACACTCGAGCGACAACTTCTTTGCTCGGCGATGGTAATTAATTCGGTTTTCCAAAATGTTGTTTAAATTTCAAAACACATTACCAAGGCTCCAAATTTATGCATGACTTACTCGAATATGCAAAAACATTCCCAATTATATATATTTAAAGTTAATTCCACTTATACTTCAAAATTCCATGATTTTAATTCAAATTTAAACATTGGATTTCACGCTTAAAATCATCTTTCAATTCTTTCTTTGTTTTATAAAACTTAAAATTGAATCTATAAGGCCTTTTCAAAAATATTTGCATGTATAAAATTAAATCAAATTCAAACTAATTTTTGATTCTCAAATATAAATTACAATTTATTTCCATATTTGTCCAAATTTAAATTTAATTTAGTTTTTTCATATCAAGCCCAATTTCAAACCCACAAATTCTAAAGCATGAATTGATCTTCCAAAACTCTAAAACAAATTCGTGATACATGTTCAATTAAGACTCATTTCCAGGTTAAGACAACTAAATTCAAACTCAAAGTGATTAATTTCTAAATTAATTTTCATAAATTTGAACATACCTCAAATTCCTCATTTTCTTTTTAATTACATAAAATTAACTTCAAGCTCTTTCTATTTTCCTTTCAAAATATAAAATTAAAGTTGTAAACTCCTTAGAAAATCATTTGCATGTATGAAACATTTATCAAAATCTAACAAATTCTACATTATCAAGCTCAAATCATAATTTGACTTATTAACTTATATCAAATCTCAATCCCAAACTCATCAACTTTAAAATATGAATTAAAGTTATAAAATCTTAAAAATCCATAATGCATGTACGGATAACCACCAAATTTATGAAGGATAACAAAAATCAAGCTCAAATATTAAATTACAACTTCAATTCCTTAATTATCCAACCTAACTCAAATTTTCTTCATCATTTTCCTAATTCTTTCTGTTTCTATGAAATTAAACCCATTTACTTCTTGATTTTAGTTGTTAAGTAATTAATCTATAAGGATTAAGCTTGAATTTCTTACCTAAACTTTTGAATTTGGTGAAGCCTTTCAAAATTTCCATAGTCTCTTTCTAATTCTTCACTTTTCCTTTGATTTCTTAATTGTTTATTTTGCATTCTCTCATCTCTAGCAAGCTTCCTTTCTCTAGCAACCAAGATGAGGTGAAATCTCTCTCTCTCTTCTTTTTCTTCTTTCTTCCAGCAAAGGAATTAAAGGCATCCCTCAACTTAATACATATATACACACTTCATCTCTTGACCCACTCGAGCACATGTGCACACATATAGATTTCTCTGCACACACATATACCTACATACATCTTCAAACTTTAAATCATTTTACAATTTAATTTATGGCTAAGATTAATTTAATTAAATAACACTTATTCTTAATAAATCTTGATTAACACATAATTAAATTAATCATAACTAATCATAAATCCCACATAATTTAATTTATCTAATTTGACTTCCTTTAGAGCGCAATTAATTATATTAAGACTTATTATTCTGAATCAGATTTTTAATCAAACTCCCAAAAGGTTCCAAATATCAAATTAAACTTATTTTCATTCTCAATTTTGGTTTCTTAAATCATTAAGATCTTCAATTTCATATTAAACTTCAAAATCTTTACCAATAAATTACATACTCGATTGAATACCTCACAAATAAATTTAATTCATAATTACCTTAATTACCAATTCTCAGAACTTAATTAACTTCAATTCAGACCCAATTAATCAATCTCAATTTTATAAATCTGAATTGAATATTTAATTAAACTCCCATACGATCCGATACTTAAAATTAAAACAATTCAATTCACCGATTATACTCTCTCGAGCCATGTAGGCTGTCAATTTTTAATTCCAAAATAAATTATCAATAGAATCATATATGAATCAAGCTGAATAATTCTTATAAACCCCCAAATTCAATTAGAATAACGGGCAATTAAAATTCAAATATCCTTAATTAATTAAGTACTAATCATTATACGTGGTGGGGTCATCACAATCATACTTGTCATTTCCATGGAGGAACCTCCGACTGGGTACGGATAATTTGTCAGTTCCATAAAGGAACCTCCGGACTGGGAACGGATTACTTGTCAATTCCATAAAGGAACCTCCAGCCGTATGCAGATAACTTGTCAGTTCCATAAAGGAACCTCCGGACTGGAGACAGATAACTTGTCAGTTCCATAAAGGAACCTCCAGCCGGGTGCAAATAACTTTTCAGTTCCATAAAGGAAGCTTCGGACCGGGAATAGATAACATACTTGTGTCACAAATACTTATCGAGAATTGGACAATCATTCATAGTACAGAACATAACATTTCATAAAACAAATCTTATTTCATATACAGAAAATAATTTAATTGAACATAACTTTACTAAGTTATTACTCACAGATAGCTGCAAAAGCAAATTAGACAGACTGGACAGATCAGATAAATCAGGCAGACAATAGCGCATGACCTACACAAGCACAAAACATATACACATTGAAATACAATATCAATTCCTTGATCAAACTTGACTTTTCTTGTCTTTTTCTGTCTAAGAAATCCGAAGTTCTACTATGCTTATTTTTTCTTATTCAAATGAATCGGGATCTCATTTCACATATTCTTTCATTACTAAATCATTCTTTTTTAAATAAATCAGTTTCTTACTCGGCTTCTTAATCAATTATGACTAAGTCAATGACTTATTCTTTAACCAACTAATTTATGTTGATTAGTAGTTTATAAATCTTGTTGAGTCATAATTCTTGCCTAAGAATGCTTGGAAATGAAAGAGAACGGAAACCGAAATATGAAACAACTTTTCAAAATTTTCTGAAACAGAACTTCTCGCTCGAGCACAACATTGGTCGCTCGAGCGGACCCCATTGGTCTGCAAAAATACTGGTTGCTTGCATTCTACGCTCAGCGACAACTTCTTTGCTCGAGCGATGATGACTAATTCTGAGTTTCCCAAAATATTGTTTAAATTTCAAAACACATTACCAAGGCCCCAAATTTATGCATGACTCACTTGAATATGCAAATACATTCTCAATTACATATATTTAAAGTTAATTTCACTTACATTTCAAAAGTCCATGATTTTAATTCAAATGTAAACCTTGGATTTTATGTTTAAGAATCATCTTTCAATTCTTTCTTTGTTTTATTAAACTTAAAATTGGATCGATAAAGCCCTTTCAAAAGCATTTGAATGTATGAAATTTAAATCAAAATCAAACTAATTTTTGATTCTCAAATATAAATTACAATTTATTTCCACATTTGTCCAAATTTAAATTTAATTCATTTTCTTCATATCAAGCCCAATTTCAAACCCACAAATTCTAAAACATGAATTGATCTTCCAAAACTTATTCAAAATTCATCAAAACATGAAAATAATTATGAGCCATGATCAATCTTCAATAAATTTTTGTTGCATGTAATTTATGGAGTTTAATTTAACAATAACTTTCCAAATTAAATCCAAAATAATTAATTTCTAATTTAACTTCATAAACTTGATCTTGGCTCCAATTCTTCATTTTCTTATCAATTTCCTAGCAAACATTGAATATGTGTAATTCAAATAAAACTAACTAATTTAATATATTCCAAAATTTATTTAGATAAAATAAAACTCTTAAATTACATTACATGAATAGGTCAATAACCAAAATCAAAATCCATATTTTCATGAACTCATGGTTTCCAAACTTTTCTTTAAAATCAAATGTATAATAAACTTGCATAGCTCAAATCCTTTCAAAACTTATGGTGCATGCAAATATACATCTCATATATATATATATATATATATATCAAGGTTCACAAACCCAAGCTCAATTGAAGAATTTCTACAATCATTTCATATTTTTTCTTTAATTGTTCCAAATTACATGCATATAAAAATGAGACCCAAATCCATGCAAGATATTCAACATCAAACCAAAAATAAGCAATTTCCATGTTTATTTCCATAACCATGAACCTAGCTTTATTTATTTTTATTCAAACCCATTTCTTTACAAATGCCATGAAATTGATTCCATAACTTCCTTAATTTCAACTAGAATATGAAGTTTGTACATGAATTAGGCATAAATCTCTTACCTTAAGCTTAAACTTCAAATATAATGTGTTGATTTCCTCTATTACTTTTTGTTCTTCCTTCAATTTTTGAAGTCTTAAGCACTTCTCTCTCTCTCTTTTGCTCATAGGTTTGTTTCCAACAAAGAAATTGATTGAATGAGGTTTACTTCTCTCCTTCACACCCTTCTTTACACTACACCACGTGTGCACACATGCACACATACACACATACACAGAATTCTCAGCACACCCATAATTTCTCTACACATCCACACCCAAATACACCCTCAATTCTAGACCATTCCATAATTTAATTTATGATTAGGATTAATTTAATTAAACAACACTTAATTTAAATAAATCTTGATTAACACATAATTAAATTAATCATAACTAATCACCAATTCCACATAATTTAATTAGTTTATTTGATTTCCATTAGAGCCCAATTATATTTTAATCTATCAGTCTAAATTACATTTTTAATAAAACTCCTAAAAGGCTCTAAACATCAAATTAAACTTATTTTCATCATCAATTTTTGGTTCTTCAAATCAGTAAGGTCTTCAATTTTAGATTAAACGTCAAAATCGTCACCAATAACTTACATACTCAAGTGAATATCTCAATTGAATGCCTCATAAATAAATTTAATTCATCATAATCTTAATTCTCAATTCTCAATTCTCATAACTTAATTAACTCCAATTCAGACCCAATTAATCAAATTTCAATTTTACAAATCTGAATCAAATATTCAACTAAACTCCTACACGGTCCGATACTCGAAATTAAAATGATTCAATTCATCATTTGTACTTTCTTGAGCCATTTAGGCTTTTAATTTTTAATTCCAAAATAAAACCTCAATAGAGTCATATACGAATCAATCTCCATAATTTTCATAAATCCCAAATTAAATTAGAATAATTGATAATTCAAATTCAAATCTCCTTAATTAATTAAATACTAATCATTATACGTAGTGGGATCGTCACATGAAGGAACCAATTGAAAGCAACTGCCCTTTCAGAAACTTAGTGGAGTTTTCAGCGGTTGCGAGTGCACCATTCAACATATCTTGAAACAAGGGAGTTTGTCTGTGGATGCCTTAGCCAAGCTGGGTGCAGACCAACCAGAGGACATGCTGATGGTGAATGAACCACCAGCTGAACTGAGAAGCTACCTTGTGGCAGATCTGATAAGAATTTCAAGGGAAAAGGCTTAGCCTTCCCTCTGTTTCTTTCTTTCCATTGTAACAAAAAAAATGATCATAGTATGAAAGAGAATGTAATGAGATGGATTTGTAGTATAAATGCAAGCTTCCCATGAGTTGATGGAAGAATTTGATTTATCTTTAGTTTGAATTTTAACTAGACCAACCTCTAATTTGATTTATCTTTCGTTTGAATTTTAACTAGACCAAATAGGTTGAGTAAAGATTGTGACACATTTATATTAATACCAATAAAAGTTTATATTTGGATTCATTGTAATCTGAATTAATGACAAAACATAAATTACCATTTACCAGATGGAAATCCAAATTAATGGAAAAACATATTTTGCCTGGTCTGCAACTAAAGCTAAAAATTTTATTTGACATCAATATTAATATACCACAATCTCATCATTAATAGGAATTGGGATACTTTTTGAACCTTGTACCTCTTGCATGGATTTCATTTTGAATTTCATTGAGATGATTTGAACCATTAAAATTAATAAAACTTATCAAATAAGTTATTGATATAAAAAATTATTTTAATTGAATATTAATAACACATGATCACATTGTATTATTATTTTTAAATAATATTAAAATCATAGTTATTATTTTATTTTTTAAAATTATATTTGATATGATCACCTAGTCAAGATATCTAATTAATATACTTTTCTGTTTGAATAATATGTGTTTGACCTATTTTGAAAGATCAATTTTTTTGATCATGATCATCCTTATGTTCTATGAATGAGCCAACCTCCAACCTGGAAACTCTTCATTAATATTGTTCAATCACATTCAAACCTAGAAACAACCGCCTATTATTATGGTAGGTTGATATATAACAATAATATTGTATACATTAGAAAATATAATTAATTTCACTTTTATTTCAAAAATTTATAAATTTTTTTAATCTTAGTCTTATATTATTATTTTTGTCTATTCAGCTGTTAATTTTTTTAATATTTCTATTTATGTGATACAATTGAAAACAATTTGTACACACACTAGTGTTAAAACTTAATCTGATGAAAAAAAATATTATTTTAAAATTTAAACAACTTAAATCAAATGCTCATTTTCTTACTTTTAAATAAATTGCACCTCACAATCAATTTAATAGGGGTTTGACTGAATGATTTAAATTGTTTAGATTATAAAATTATCTTTTTGCCTGTCAAATTAGGTTGTTATTGGTTGTACAATTATTTTTAATTGGATCACACAAATAAAAAAATATTATAAATTAAATAAATGAACTTGATAGTTTAAAAATGAAATAGGAAAATTTTGTGACAATTTAGGAAATAAGAGTAATTTGTTGAAACAATCTTTTGTGTAAAATAAATAACTTGAAACAAATCAAATAAATAAAAATAAATTACTTGTAGAATTTATTTTACCGAAATGTAAAAGTATAAAAAGATCAAGTCGAGTGTGTGACACTCTATTCTTAAGACAGATTCACCCCGCTACTGTGCTTACGGAAAAATGGCGTCTATCTCCTAGGATACAATGATCTTCACAAATTGTAATAGCACTCCAAACAATTTGTACGGCGAACAAAGCTTATGTTCTATACTTTCTTAATTTTTCCTAAAAAAAAATTAATATGAAGAATCATGCAAAGAAAGAGCAAAATAGAAAGGAAACAGAATTTTTTTGAATGATCAGGATGTGCCAAACTGCTGGAAGGGCCTGGTATTTATAGTAGATTGGTGGCCAAACAATCTGTCCGAACAGGTGTACTTTTAAACCGAACAGATTCAATTTCAAACTGAATAGGTACAAGTAGTTTTTAAATCTATTGGAAACTGTTGGGCAATTTTGAATCTGTCTGGGCAGTTTTAAACCTGTAAAAACAGTTTGAATCTGTTCGAAGTTTGAATCTGTTGTGGAATTTGGAAGAGACACAAATTTTGGACAAAAAAATTGAATTCAAATTCAAATAATTTCCTGCAAGAATTTGAAAAAATTTAAATAAATTTTATCTAAAAAATTAATGTTGGAACTGACCCGACCCACAACCTACACCCGTACCCAACACGGCTTGACTGGCGGTACGCGCGCGTGTGTGTGGTGGTTTGGGCTAAGGTTCACATTATCCATAACTCCTTCCTTCTACAAACTTGGGGTGCCCCTTGGGGCGCAACCCAAGTGTTGCCACCTAGAGCTTATATACATACACAAGCTCTCTTAAAGTTTTAATATGGGACAACCCATTTCAAGGAAACCCATATTTTACTTCTTGAAATGTTCATTCCACAAACCCGAAAACGACATCAAGTTCCCATTTACTTATAAATGGTTTTGACGAACCATTTTCACCGTATGACTTGTCATGCGGCAAGGAACACGTCACCTCTTTGGACCCATCCCAAAATTTCCAAAGACGTGTGGGACCCACTCAATTTTGGGCTGAAAGTTGGCCCAAAATAAGCTTATAAAAAACCAAAATTCCAACAATCCCCCACATGAATGGAATTTGACGGAGAGAAAATGCAACAACATGATCTAATTACAGAGAGTACAGATATTGAAAATATTTTACAAAGGATAGGCAGCTTTTGGCTTTGAACTTTCCCTTGTGAGACACTATCAAATTTACTAGCTAACCAATGAACATAATGTCTTGAACTGTTCAGCCATTTGTGTAAACCAAGACAATAGAACTCACACAGTATATTACCAGAATCAGTTTAGTTTTTACTATTGTGTTCATTTTGGCCCTGAACAACCTAGTTTTTCATGAGTGCTCTAGAGAATTGTAGCGCTTCTCAAATCTCATAGAACCAGCTCAGTTCACACTCATATAGGTGATTCTTATGAAGAGTATCCTTCCATACTCCATGAGGTATACCTAGATATAAGAATAATTAAAAGTATTACTTAACTTAAACCGTTGCAGACATCACTATTTCATCATAGAAATGGGTATGAGTTTGACTCCCCAGTGATCCTTACGAGTCATACATAACTCGGTTGTCCCTTTGAACCTAGATCTTGGGATCTTTAGTCAACTAGGTTGGGTTGTCATTGTGGTAACTCTTATTTAATAGGCTTAAGTCCCATTCCCCTCGATGAATTCTCAACTAACTCTCTTGCTAACCCTTTGGTTAGTGGATCCGTTATGTTGTCTTTAGACTTCACATATTCAATGGAAATAATTCCATTAGAAAATAGTTGTCTCACGGTGTTATGTCAATGAATATGTCGTGATTTACCGTTATACATATGACTCTGTGCTCTACCAATTGCTGATTGACTATCGCAATGTATGCATATAGCAGACACCGATTTTGGCCACATTGAAATATCTTCAAGGAAGTGACAAAGCCATTCTGCTTTTTTCCCAGCTTTATCTAAAGTTATGAATTCTGATTCCATAGTAGACCTAGCAATGTAAGTCTGTTTGGAAGATTTCTAAGATACAGCCGCACCACCAAGAGTAAAGACATACCCACTGGTAGATTTTGAGTCTTTAGTATCCGATATCCAGTTTGCATCACTGTACCCTTCAAGTATTGTTGGATATCTAATATAATTTAGCCCAATGTTACGAGCAAATCAGAGATATCTAAGAACCCTTATAATAGCTTTCCAGTGTTCTACTCCTGAATTACTCATATATCTACTTAATTTACTTACTGCATAGGCTATATCTGGGCGAGTGCAGTTCATCAAGTACATTAAGCTTCCAATAATTTGGGTATACTCTAATTGAGAAATATTTTCCTGTACTTTCTTAGAAAGAAACAAATTAACATCCATAGGTATTCTAGCAAGATAATCATTATCTTTGCTAAATTTGTCAAGTATTTTCTCAATGCAATATAATTGTGGCAAAGCATATCCTTCTGATGTTTTGGTAATTTTCATACCAAGTATTACATCAGCAATCCCCATGTCTTTCATGTCAAAATGTTTATTCAACATTTTCTTGGTAGTTTTAATCATTTCATTATTACTACCTATAATGAGCATATCATCCACATAAAGACTGTGATAACCCTCACCTCTAATTAGTGTTAAATTGTGATTAAGCATGATAAGTAATTGATTAAGATAAAATCCTGAATTGATTGCATAAATGTGTTGCTTTAATTGCATTTCTATCTGTTTGTTACTGAATGATCTGTTCATGTTTTAATTTCAAACTGCGAATTGAAAGCCTTATCGGCGACCGATTCAGAAATTGATTAGTGTTATATGCTAATTACGATTTATATGATTTTATGGTAGGTTTAATTAAAATTCAATTTGGAATGATTAAATTAGATTAAATAATGCTAGATTAATTGAATATAAGATATTTACACTTTCGCCACTAAGTGAATTAATTCAAGGCCATTTTTTCTCACACTTTACACTTCTTTGGCATCATTCTTCATTTCATCTTCTTGAACAAAAACGTGAGAGAGATAGAGAGTTGGAAGAAAATTGAATTCATCTAGAAATTTTGCTTGAAATTAGAGGAATTGAAGAGGACTTGCAAAATTGGGCTACCATACTTGGAATTCAAGACTTAAGGTAGGAAATTCATTCTCTTAATTATGGATTTAAGTTGTTACATGCATGGTTCATGGAAAAATTGGAGGTTAGAGTCAAGAAGTTGCCTTAAGAGTTCAATTAAGAAGCAATGTATGCATGCATGTCCATATCATTGAGTTTTGAGATCATTTTCATGAGAATTTCCACATGCATGTTCATATTTTAGTTGTGATCCAAGAATTTACCATGTTTTTGAGCTCAATCTTGCATTTGGCCATACTTTGGGGCATTATAACTCATAAGAACTCTTGTATGTTATGTTCTTGCATTGTTCTTCAAGTTTACATTACAAATTGTGTTCAATTGCCACACCTTTGGGCTTGATTTTATAAAATGATCTTTAAAACATGTTGTATTATGGGTTTTTAAGTGTTTTTCAGAAAATTTGCCCAAAAGGATGAGTTTTGATATGTTTGATTCTTGGTTTGAGCTTTGGAAGCAAATCTAGAAAACCCAGATTTCGGCTTCCACGCTCGAGCGACCACCTTTGTGTTCAGAGATCCACTCGAGCGACGGAATGCTGGCTTAAGCGTAGATTGCAAGCTCTCAGGTTTTTGCGTGTGCAGACGCACGCTCGAGCGACCTCTTTGTTTTGGTAAGCTCGCTCGAGCAGATAAAGCCACGCTCGAGCGAAACCCTTGTTTTCAGCAAATTTTGAAGAGTGTTTTAAAGTACATTTTTGCATCATCATCCCATCCTAGGCATTCCTAGGCCATGTTTAAGGCATCTTAATGAGGATAATGTTATAGAACCACACCAAGTCAAGTTAAGAGGCTAAGTTATTAATCCCAAATGTGTAACTTAGTGTGTGTTCGTTCTGCAACTGTGTAGGGTTGGCACCCGAGGACGCTAATTAGCCTGTCTATAGCCCAATAATCTGTGAGTAACAATGTTTTAAAGATATGTTCAATTCTAATTATTTTCTGAACGATTGACTGTACTGCTTTCTGAAGTAACATTGTTTACTGAATGAATGTTTGTCCTATTTGTGAACTGTACTCGTGGCATCCATAGCAATTTACTGCTACTGTACTGTTACTGTTACTGCTACTGTTACAGAGATCTCTGTCGGTTCCAATGTTGGAACTACTACTGTTTACTATTTGATGGCCATCAACTGACTGCTCGGTCTATTAAAACCTACTGTACTGTTTTGCTATTGGATGTACCACATATGATTGTTATGATTTCTAATTAACTGATATGGCATGAAATATGAGCCACTGACTGAATAACTGATTTACTGATGCAAATGACTGTTTTAATTACTGAAAGGACATTCATTCTTAACCCCTTTACGCATTCGTTATTCACTGAGCTTTAGCTCACAATTTATATATGTATGTAGGTGGCCAGGCACCGGACCGAAGATAGAAGCGTCGGATTAAGCCCATGTTTTGTCCAGCCAACCATTGTGCCTCACTTTGAGGTTCCGAGTCCATTTAAGCCAAGGCTGTTTTGGGGTGTTCTACATTCATCCTTTTGTTCCTGTTTTGTACCGACTGAATAAGACTTGACTGTACAGTTATGGTGAAGGGATTAGGTCCCCAACCTGGACGTTATATGTATATATATGTTATGGTTATGAATGTGCTTTTATCCATAAAAGTCTTTTGCATTACAGGTTTCCACAACTCGTTGGACGTCTTTTTTTTATTATTGATTGGCTTGTGCCAGCCCCTTTATACTGTATTATTGTCTTTACTGTTAAACAGGCCTTTGGTAATCACGGATAACTGGCCGATTATGATGCTAAACCCATGGGGGTGGGTTTGGGTCGTAACAAAGACGTACTATCATATAACATTTGCTTGTGTTTTTAATGTAAATACATTTGTCACATTCATTAATTTTGAATTTATTTGACATCATTATTTTGTCAAATTTCTCATGCCATTACTTTGGCGCTTGTTTTAAACCATATAATGATTTAACCAATTTACACAATTTCTTTTCTTTTCCTGGAACAGAAAATCCTTCTGGTTGTTCCATATAAATTCCATCATCTAACTCACCATTTAAGAAAGCAGTTTTCACATCCATGTGATGAATTTCTAGATTGTACAACGATGTAATAACAATTAGCATTCTAATGGATGTTATTCTAGCAACCGGTGAGTATGTGTCAAAGTAATCAAGACCTTCTTTTTGTCTAAAACCTTTGACCACAAGTCTTGCCTTGTATTTGTCAATTGATCCATCCACTTTCATTTTTCTTTTAAAAATTCATTTATACCCAAGAGGTTTACAACTTGGTGGCAGATCCACCAATTTCCAAGTGTGATTTTCCATGATGGATTCAACTTCACTATTTACAGCTTATTTCCATAAAAGAGTCTCAGGATTAGACATAACTTCTTTAAAAGTTAAGGGCTCATTTTCTAACAAAAAATGTTAGAAAATCTAGACCAAAAGATTTTAAGGTTCTAGGACGTTTACTATGCCTAAGTTCCTCTTTCTCACTTTAATCTATCTCTTGATCTTGTTCTTGATCATAACTAGTAATTGCATCAAAAGATCTTTTGTCAATACTAGTCTCTTGTCCAGTTTTATTTGAAAACATAAGTTCAAAGAAAGACGCATTCCGAGATTCAATAATAGTATTTACATACATTTCGGAATGTTCTGACTTATGAATCAAAAATCGATATGCACTACTATTCATGGCATAACCAATGAAAATGCAATCAACAGTTTTAGGACCTATTTTAGCCCTTTTGGGACTAGAAATAACCACTTTAGTCAAACACCCCCACACTTTTAAGTATTTGTAGGATGATACTCTCACATGCCATATTTCGTAAGGTGTTTGATTCACTTTCTTCCGAGGTACTTTATTTAGAATATAATTAGCAGAAAATATTGTTTTCCCCCACAAGTTCTAAGGTAATCCAGAACTTATTAACATGACATTCATCATTTCTTTTAAAGTCCTATTTTTCCTTTCAACAATTCTATTTTGCTGAGGTGAGTAAGGAGCGGTGGTTTGATGAATTATTCCATGTTCTTTACAAAACTCACCAAAAGGTGATTCATATTCACCACCTCTATCACTTCTAAGTTTTTTTAATTTTCTTACCAAGTTAATTTTCAACTTCATTTTAATATTGAATGAAAGTTTCCAAAGCTTCATCCTTAGTTCGAATTAAATAAACATAACTATATCTAGTATAGTCATTAATGATTTAAAATATTTTTTCATAATTAACATGTCCTAGTGATAAAATATTTTTTCCACCTCTGGTTTGAATTGATTTAAAATCATAAATATCACTATGAATTAATTGAATTGGCTCCGTACTTCGTTCAATTGAATGAAAAAGAGTTTTAGTTAATTTTGCCTCAACACAAATTTCACATTTATAATTTAAATCAATGTCAAATTTAGGTAAATATTCCATATTAATTAATCTACGTAAAGATCCATAATTAACATGTCCTAGTCTACCATGCCATAAATTTGAAGACTCAAGTAAGTAAGAAGAAGATGTATTTTTATTAATAACAGAGCGTACAACAGTCGTTACATTCATTTTGAAAAGGCTATCAGACATGTAACCTTTTCCTACATACATCCCATTCTTAGTAAGTACAAATTTATCATTCCCAAACACTAGCCTAAACCCATTTTTACTCAACAAAGATTCGAAAACAAGATTCTTGCGAATGTCCGATACATGCAATACATTGTTGAGAGTGAGTTCCTTTCCAGATGTCATCTTCAAAATAATCTTTCCTTGTCCTTCAATTTTAGAAGTCGAGGAGTTGCCCATAAAAAGTTATTCACCGTTGTCCATTACTGAATAAGATGTGAACATCTTTTTGTCAGTACAAATATGGCGAGTAGTACCAGTGTCCACTCACTATTCTTTAGGATTTCCAACAAGGTTTGCCTCGGAAACAACTGTAGAAAGATTTATGTCATCAACATCATTGGAAATTTTGTCCACTTCGGTCATATTAGCTTAAGCAGGCTTCTTGCTTGTTTTTCTTTTGCTTTTGCCTTTGCTACGACAATTTTTGGTCCGATGTCCCTTTGTCACAGATGTAACATTTGCATTAAACTTGTACTTTTTAGTTTCCCCTCCTTTAGAGCTTTGTGTAGAACGTTTTCAAAAAAACTTTTGTTTCTTTGCTTTTGGAGCATGTTCCATCACATCTGCCTTGGACTCCATTAGATGCTTACCAGCCCGCTTTTTAGAATTGCGATTGCCTTCTTCAATCCTCAAATGCACGATCAGTTATTCCAAAGTCATTTCTTTGCGCTTGTGTTTGAGGTAGTTCTTGAATTCTTTTCATCCTTGTGGTAATTTTTCAATTAAGGCAGCAACTTAGAAAGATTCACTAAGAGACATGCCTTCTGCATGAATGTCATACAGAATGAGTTAGAGATCTTGAACTTGGTTGATCACAGTCTTAGAATCAACCATCACAAAATCCAAGAATTTACCAAACCAGAAATTTCTTTAAGCCAGCATCTTCTATTTTGTACTTTTTCTCTAAAGACTCTCATAGTTCCTTTGCCGTCTTGATAAGGTTGTAGACGTTGTATAATGTGTTGTCAAGTCCATTCAAGATGTAATTCCGGCAAAGGAAATCAGCATGTTTCCAGGCATCGACCACAGCAACCACTTGCCGGTCAGTTTCATCCTCATTCAGAGCAGGAGCATTCTCACGGAGGAAACACGCCAAATTTAGAGTAATAAGATAGAACAGCATTTTCTGTTGCCATCTTTTAAAATTAGTTCCTGAGAACTTCTCTGGCTTCTCACCGTGATTGACTGGCACAATCACAACATGAGGAGGGGTTAGCGCAATTGCAGTCACCATACTTGTACTTGTTTGAGTATTAGTTTGTCCAGTTTCAGTAACCATGAATTCTAAATTATAAAACAAAATTATAATTAGAATTTTATACTACACAGAAAATTAAACCAAAATCACAGAATTAAATTTTGTAAAATAAAAGAAACAAAAAGTGTAACTTTTATTTTCAATTAATTTGAAAATAAAATAAAATTTTATTTAAACAAATTAATTCCACACAGAAGATTAAATTTCTGTAACACTTTAATAATTAAAATACTGAAACAGAATTTTAATTAATGAACACTCAGAAATTATTTCTGAAAACTAAAATTAATTTCTTACAAACTTCACAAATAAATATTCTGAATTGTTAATGGCACCAGTATATTACTACTAATCGTCAAAGAAAATAAACAGTATATTACTACTATTTGTTTTTCCAACCAGAATATTTCTTTGTAAATTCACAAAAAATAATTCCTATAAGAAGAAGAAAAGGAAACAAACGAAATTTTTTGTATAAACAGAATAATTTGATTATGTTTTAAGATTGTTGGAACAATCTTCTGTGTAAAATAAATAATTTGAAACAAATCAAACAAATAAAAATAAATTACTTACATAATTTATTTTATCGAAATGTAAAAGTACAAAAAGATCAAGTTGAGTGTGTGACACTCTGTCTTTAAGACAGATTCACCCCGCTATAGTGCTTACGGAAAAATGGCGTCTCCAAAGATACAATGATCTTCACAAATTGTAGTAGCACTCCAAACAATTTATACAACAAACAAAACCTATGTTCTATACTTTCTTAATTTTTCCTAAAAAAAATTAATATGAAGAATTATGCAAAGAAAGAGCAAAATGGGAAGGGAATAGAATTTTTTCTGGATGATCAGGATGTGTCAAACTACTGGAAAGGCCTGGTATTTATAACAGATTGGTGACCAAACAATCTGTCTGAACAGGTGCACTTTCAAACCAAATAGATTCAATTTCAAACTGAATAGGTACAAGCAGTTTTTAGATCTGTTGGAAACTGCTAGGTAGTTTTAAACCTGTAAAAACAATTTGAATCTGTTGTGGAATTTGGAAGAGGCACAAATTTTGGACAAAAAATTTAATTCAAATTAATGTTGGAACCAACCCGACCCACAACCCACACCCAGTACGGCCGACAGCACGTGCGCGCGCGTGTAGTAGTTCGGCTTAAGGTTTACATTGTCCATAACTCCTCCCTTCTACAAATTTGGGGTGCCCATTGGCGCCCAACCCAAGTGTTGTCGCCTAAAGCTTATATACATACACAAGCTCTCTTAAAGTTTCAATGTGGGACAACCCATTTCAAGGAAACCCACATTTTACTTCTTGAAATGTCCATTCCATGAACCTGAAAACGACGTCAAGTTCTCATTTACTCATAAATGGTTTTAACGAACCGTCTTCATCGTGTGACTTGCCATGCGGCAAGGAACACATTACCTCTTTGGACCCACCCCAAAAGATGTGTAGGACCCACTCAATTTTGGACTCAAAGTTGGCCCAAAATAAGCCTATAAAAAACCAAAATTCCAACATAATTAATAGTGAAGAATAAGAATATTTTAAAGGAGTTGTTATTTCTACTTCATTTTATTCAAAATACACTTCTTTTTTTTTTTTTTATACATAATTCATTTCACTTTATTTCAAATACACTCTCTTCTATGTATAATAAGTAGAGGTGGGTATCGGCTTGTTAACCCCGCCTAACCCAGTTCTATTTTTTTAGGGTTTGAGAATGTTGTTTTAGCCCATAAGGTTAGGCTGGACCAATATTTTCAACTCGATATATTAATAGGTTGAGTTTGAAATTTATACTTTTAACTCAACCTGGTTCGCAACGCTATTAATTAATTAATTATATTTGTTGATTTTATTAAAACTCATATTTGTAGTATGTATGATTGAATTTATTTAAGAAATTATTTAATTTATACACAAAATTCTTTAATTTATAATTATATTAATATATTTATTTAAGAAATATGATGTGTGATTGAATTTAATTATGATTTTTTTTTTTTAACATATAGCTCAATGGGTAGACTTGGGATTTATATAATTTTGTTGGACAGGGCGTGTGCAGATCTAGAGGCCCGATGTTAACGCTAGGCTGGGTTTAGACAAGCACAAAGTCCTTTATTATGTAGTGCCAACTAGGACTGTATAAAATACTGTCTAATCCGCTAAAACAATATTGATCCACATTAATCCACACCGCTCTATCCGCTAATTGCGAATTAAATTTTAAAATTTATAATCTGCCTTCGAAACTATTCCACTCCGCTATAGTTAATACATATATATTTTAAATCTCTAATGAAATATCAAAATAAATATGAGTGTGAGAGAAATTTAAAATATAAAATTTGTTACAAATTAATAGTTATATATATGAAACATATTATGTGAAATTAGTTTGTATCATATATATATATATAAAATATTATGCAAATTAGTATTATATATTATATAAATATTTAATAATTAGTTAGAATATTCTTCAAGTCGCTAATCCCTCCAAAATCGCGATTTGTTAATCCGTCAATCTATCAAACCATCATTCAATTTATAATTTTACTTTCAAATCAGTCAATCCATCAAACCGTCATTCAATTTATAATTTTACTTTCAAATCAGTTAAACCACACGCGTGCATCCCTGTCTACCAAACCCAATGTATGACCACTTCTAATAATAAAGACAAAAAAGAAATGCATTTAAAATAAGGTGGAGTGGCAATAACGACTTTCTATTTTAACGCCTCGTTTGAAAATAGGTTTTTTTAGTAATTTTTTTTTCTTTTTAGCTAAAATATGATGTAAAAAAGTAGTATGTTTGGGATTTTTTTTTATTTTTTATGAAAAGATGTGTAAAAAGTAGAGAAAAAATGAAAATTTTGATTTTTTGCTATAAATTGTTGATTTTTTGATTTTTTTAATGACTTTTTGACTTTTAAACTAAAAAGTGATTTTACCTAATGAGACCTAAATATACATTTATGGCCTATTTTGAAAAATAGGGGGAAAAAAATCAAAATTTTTGACTTTTTTTTTTTTAAATGTGAAAAAAATAGAAGTAATATAATTTAAATAAGTCAATAAATTAATTAATATTTTTTCTTAATTGCCAAAATAAATCTATATACAATTTTATTTAAAAATGTTAAAAATATTAAATATTTTACTAAGGGATTGTTTAGAATTATATTTTTTGACTTTTTATAAAATATGAGTTGGATTTGAAATAATGTGATAAAATAGAAATGTGATTAAATAAGATGATGCGATTTAAATAAATAATAACTTTTTAATTTTTTAATTTTTTTAAATGATGACAAACAACCCTAAGAGACTGTTTGGGAAGAAGAATATGAGGCATTTTTGGCTATTTTAGTCACAAAAAATAAAATAGGCTATTTTAACCACAAAAAATAAAATATTACATCCAATTCATAATCATTACACTATTTTCTCAAAAAAAAAATAAAAAAATTTAAAAATCCTTTCTAAACTAAACTTTTTAATCCAAACTAAAATAATTAAAAAAATTAAAAAATCAAGCCAGTTCCCAAACCCACCCTAAATATCTCACCTAAATAACATACCATACATATACTCAATTTTATTTTATCGTTGAAAACAAAAACAATAAGTAAAAAATTGAAATTATCGTTAAAATCAAACCGAACGGACCTTCCAATCAATCATGATGTGAAACCTCGCCACCATCTCCTCTCTCTTCTCTCTCTCTCCTTTTGCCCTCTCACTCCACCACCTGGCAATTTGAAGAACCAAATTCTCTCTCTCGCTCCCAGTCTTTGATCGGAAGCCGAAGATTCAGATTTGTTCAATTATCTGGTGCATTCAACAACTTGTGCAGATCTTTCATTCATTTCTGCTTGATTTGATGAATTTTTTCCCTTGTTCGATTTTTATTGAGTTTAATGGTTAATTTCATTGATCTGTGGCCTTTGCTAACGATTAGATTCCTTTAATTGCTCTGAAGCATTTGATGATTAACTATGTCCCTGATGTTATTTGACTCGTGCCCTTGCGATTCATCATTGTGTTTTGATTAGTTTTCTTCCTCTTGATGCTTAATGGGTGTGTAATTGTGTCTTGAATGATTTTTTGATGATATGTTTTTAAGCTTAATTTAGAGGCATTGCTCAAGTTTGATCTTCTGTGTTATGTTTTTGATTTTGTAGAAACCCTGCATTTCAAATATTTGAAGTAGGTAGTTAGGTTTCTTTTTGAAGATATTTCATTGGGTTTCTTGTTTAGTGATTAGCTTTACACTATAACTGATTTTCTTTTTTTATTTTTGGTGGGTATGTAGACCGTTAAATTAAAGACAAGTTTTGTTGGATGATTCTGGATATTAAACGGAGCAATGAGTAGACCTCCGGCAGGGATAGGGAGGCCATCCTCAGGTATGCTAATTTACGAAACTGAGAATAGAAATTGATTAATATAGTTTGATCATTTTGTAATTGTAGAATTCATTATTTTTGCATTTTATGTAAAATTTGATGGGGAGATATTATGAGGAAGGCTAAGTAGCACGGGAACTTCTAAAAAGATGCAGTATTTGTGTTGACGTTCCCTGGACAGAAAATTATTGAGCGCTTTGTATGCACCACATATGCTGTGACACATAATCACAATAAGTGGCCCCTGTTATTGGAGCCCACAAAATTTGGGACACACAAGTGGAAACCATTGACAGGTTGTCTGTGAGTTGTGTGGAGCATCACATGAGGTGCCCCAAAAGCACCAAATAATTTATCTCTTCAGACACATTTCCAAACGTGTCTTATTAATTTTTAAATATTTTAGAACCAGACACACTTTCGACACTTGGATGCATATCACTTAAACACAAATGAAAAACATTATACGTTTTTAGATTGTAATTTATGAGGAGCCAATGACTAAGATCAGAATAATGTGGAAACAGTTTGTAAAGATGTGGGGGAAATAATGAATCTTGTTTTACCAGTGTTGGATCCTATTTTCTTTTTTCTCCCTGCACTATTTTTATTATTATTCACTTAGACTTATTTTTCTTTTATCTTTTACACCAGAAGTGGAAGCAAATGCCTCAGTTTACTCCAACAATGTTATTGCGGTAGCCTGAATTTTGCAATTCTGTAATGATTTAAAGATGCTTTGCCTTATGTTAACCCACTTATTACTGACATGAGAAATGCTATTACTCAATGTTGGTCTCATATATGTGGGTGTTTTGTCAAAAAACTATATGTGGGTATTGGGAGGGTATTCTGGGTGTAATCCTCATCATTGGCGTTATTTTAGAAAGCGGCTGACCCAGACTCAAACCTGACTCTTCAGGTTTGAGTGCTTTCCATTATAATGCTGAAGTGACTGCACTAGACGTGGACCGGACTCTTCATGCTTGACAGCCCATGCTTTCCATTACACTGAGCAATGGTCCCTACTCCTTTCAATAGCCCACCAAAAAAGAAAGGAAAAGAAAAGAAAAAAAAAAGAAGGAAGCTTTACTGCACATCTAGATTCTAGCATTATTAATTCCATTTGAAGGTACACTATGGGAAAGGCCAAATTCCAATTTCCAATTATGGAAAAAAAAAAAAAAAAACCAAACATCACGAGGAAGTGAGTTGAAGTTCCCCTCCATGCTGTTGATATGACTGACATTCTAAGGTTTGGAGGGAGGAAAAAAAGGAATGAGAATTTCGATTCGAACAACTAAGTATCACAATATAGTTTCTCCTCCCATTTGTTTTCTTTTTTTGTGCAAATGTATGTACCGTGAATCTCATGGAATGTATTTTCACATCCAAAATATTGGCATACTATTACATGTGATGTTTTTTTCCAAATACTAATGCGGCAGTGTGATTGTAGATTTTATCAACATGGTAATTCATGGCTTTCTATGATATTCCTCTACCTCCTTTCCGACTCTTAGATTTTTTGTAGCACATTAGAAGTTTGTTAAATGAATATATGGATGTTACTCATGCAGGTAGAAGAAGATTAAAAGACCTATTGGTTCAAAGTGATAATCGTTCTTGTGCTGATTGCGGTGCTCCAGACCCCAAGTGGGCGTAAGTTTCACTTCCTTGACGCTCTTAGATTCTCTATGTTGCAAGGATATTCCTGTTAATGATAGTATCTTATCTTCATTGGTGCTACAGCTGAACTTTTCTGGCCATATTTGATTTTCTTGATGTTTTTGGTTTAAGTTGAATCCCTTTTTTATTGTCATATAATTTTACAGACTGCTTTAGACCTCTTATTCCATAGGGGGCTTGAATGTTTACGACTGATTGTGTTGCCTGGTTGAGTAAATTATTTAACAAGATTGCAAAGCATTTGTTTACTGTGAAGGAAGAGTGGTATAAAACCTACAAGTTATATTATACTACTTTGTGAGGGACTGATCGAGCAGTAAGTGTAACCTGAAAAAAGGCTATTGGGAACTGGTTAGGAGATTGGCCATAGAAGACATTTTCTTATTTGGAAACTAATGGAATGATGCAGAAGGAAGATAGATTTCCTTGCGAGGTTTCTGACTTGGGAGATACATATAATTGAGTTCCATAATCATCGATGCATCAATATAACCAAGAACATTTATTGTTGCTGAAAAAGTTTGTTTGTTTATTTATTATTTTTTATAAATAAAATAAAAAGTAAAGGAAACATTTGATGTAGTTGAGATCAGCATAAAAGCTATAGGAGGTGATGCGAGTGAAATTGCATTCAAACAGGCATTCGGGCTTGTGATTGAGCCTCTCTTTTACGTTATTCAATAAGCAGTTCTTCTACTTGCACAGAAGCCAATCACAGAGCCCAACACCACCCTCTCAGGATAGATATTGGCGCTATATGTCACATCTGTTGGTGTCTCAAACATATCTTTCCCTGGTTTTGAGCAAAAGGATTTGACATGAAGTGATATGCATAGAGAATATGCTTTGGCTTGTATATATATTTTATATGAATGTTTAAGAATCAGTTGTACATTGCATTTTCAGGTCAGCCAATATTGGGGTGTTTATATGCTTAAAATGTTGTGGTGTACACAGAAGCCTTGGTACCCATATCTCGAAGGTAATTGCTCTGCTCTGCTCAGATTCCTCTTCTGCCCTCTCTAGAGAAAAATAAAGAATTATTGACACGAACACTTCTCAAGTTGTTCTTTATGCATAGGAACATGTATGATTATTTATTTATTTTTATTATGGAAATATGTCTGTTTGAGGTGACAAATTTTTAAATTTAGTTTTTCAGTCGAGGTGTGCAGAATAGACTATAGCCCTGTTTGTCAGAGCTTAATTTCAGCTTTCAGCTTAATTTAAGCTGTTTTGATATGTTTGGTTTAGCTTATGCTTATAGCTTATAGCTTTGTGGAAGTCAGAAATCAGCTTATTCTGTGAGCTGGGCTGGATATGCTTTGAGAATAAGCTGGAAATCAGCTTAAGCTGAAAGTTATAAGCTATAAGCTGTTTGGGCATAAGCTATAAGCAGTTTCCCACAGCTCTACCAAACAGGGCCTATATTATTTTTCAGTTCAAGTTGAATATGAGTCTTTTAATTCAGCAGATTTACTGGGTTTTACCAATTTTAATTAAGCAATTAAACTATGCAGATAAAGATAAGCAACCGCGCACACACACAGATCCTACCTACTTTACTACCGAGCAATTCTGTAGTCTAATCTGCTATCCATGCCTGTCCAATCTTCTACGTACCTCCAAATCTCCATTAGTCCATGTTAGAAACCGCGCTAAGACGATGCTCCGAGCACCTAGCTCAATTGATGAACATGTAGAACACTAAGTCTAAATGCCTTAGACTCAACAACTCTCTCTCAAAAATTAAAAAATAAATGATACTGGACTATAATTGTCACTTGGAAATTATATGCTCTAATGGTATGTTTGGTATGTTGGAATATAGAATGAAGTGGGAATTGAATACGTGGTTGAATGTAATTCTCTGAGCAACATTAACTTTAACTGTGCAGGTGTTGTCTGTGACATTAGATGAGTGGTCTGATGATGAAATTGATGCAATGATTGAGGTTGGAGGAAATGCTTCTGCTAATTCCATCTATGAGGCTTTTATTCCTCAAGGATACACTAAACCCGGGCCAGAGTCTGGTCATGAGGAGCGTGCAAAATTTATCAGGTTAGATGAAAATTTAAAGGTATTTTTAGCCGTGTATTGTCCTAATGCTTGTGGTTATCTTCAAATTTCTGTATTCTTCATCTCCCACTTGATTCAAACTTCATTAGTTTGTCACCAGCTGGCTAAATATTGACTTGATATTCATACTGGTCAATGTAACTAGACATTTTGTACTTGCCTTTCAATCAACTATATAAACTGTCTTATGTTTCCTATTTAAATTCCGTCCTCTTCAAATCTTGGACTTGATTGTGATGATTGCATAACCAGAAATGGAATTTGAATTCATGAATGGTTAGTGTCATTTGGCCGATGATCTATGGGTCGTAGACAGGGTCTTGACATTGGTATTTGTACCATTTCATTTTTTATTTTATTTTATTTTATTCTGTTTTGTAGGTCTAAGTATGAACTGCAAGAATTTTTGAAACCTAGCTTGCGGATCTCGTCAATTCCTTCCAATTCCAAGAAGAACTCTCTCAAAGCAAGTTTATCCAGAAAGATTATGGATACTTTTAGTTCAAGTTCATCACAGAAATTGGTAATTTTTACCTCTTTTAATTCAAATCATGGGAATGAAGTTTGATAAACATGGTTGATGCCTAATTTAGCAATGTATGCTGAGTATTTAGATCAAATGCATACCATTGCCCTTGCTGTTTCAAGTATTTCTCCTGCAAATATCTTCTAGGTCTTATTAATTTATTGGTTTTGGTCTAAGTTTGTTTGTTTTTTTGGCTAAATTGCACCAACCTTTCTTGAGGTTTAGCCTTCAGGCAGCAGGAGCTCCTTGTTTTAAAAATTTGCAGGCCCTCCCCTATTGTTAACTGTGGTTTGAGAATGTTAATGTTTGGCTACTTTGCCATATAAATTGACCATTTTACCCTCATTTGAATAAAATAAATATGGCACCATTAAAGAAGATGAATCTACCAAAATAACCTTTAGGCTTTAGTAATATGGGTCACCAACATCTTAACAGGTATAAAAAAATGAATCATCTGCACCTAAAATGTGTGGCAAGATTAGACAAGACAGAATTAGGAAATAGTGTATTCGGAAATGGGTAGGAGTAGCACCAATAGAAGATAAGTTGAGAGAAAATCAATTGAGATGGTTTGGTCATATTCAACAGATCAACAGAGATAGTAGTGAAGAGATGTGATGCAGTGACGGTAGATGGAAGTGTTAGGGGACCGGGTAGGCCTAGATTTAACATTGGCTAGCGTTGTAAATAGAGATATGGATCGACTTAATTTGACTAACGAAATGGCCTTTGATAGAGTCCCATGGAGAAGAAGGATTCATGTAGCCGATCTCATTTGATGGGACTTAAGGCTTGGTTTGGTTACATATACATTCATCTTGTGTGACAGTCGAATGACTTATTTCATTATATGTGAACTTTCTATTCTACAAAAATCAGCCATCAAATTTTGACTACAAATAACTTCACAATATCAATCTGTTAAGGAGATGTATTTTACTGTTTTGTGACACTTAAGTGTTTGAAACAATCACATAAGCTGAGGAGCAAAGTAAAACCATTACAGTGGCAGCATGTGTATCTTATGAAAGGTACTTGTATAAAAGTGAATACTTGAATGGATGAACTTTTGAAGGAGAAAATAAAAAAGAAAAGAGAAGAATAACGGAAGCATTAATGATCCAACCAGTAGATATATCAGTGAATCACTGCACTGCATAATTATTCATTGTAAATCCAATTATGACTTCAAGCTGCCCTTGCTCTTCGTCTATATTGACAATGATGGTGCTACCCGGCCAGAGCCTCTTGCCTAGAGTGTTTTATTTCCTATAAATAAAAGGATTCATTGAAATCAACTGCTCGCTTAGCTTTCTAAGTTACTTGTCTAACTGTTCTTGTAACTGCTAGCTTAGCTTTAGTTTTGCTATTTTGTATCTTTCAAAATTTTCATTATTCCAACATGTTTAGAAAGTTTTGTAAGAAATTTTTATTTTATTTTATTTTATTTTGCTTACTTAGGAGAATATTATGAAGTTCTTCTTTCCACCACCTAGTTTTTTAGATGGTGGCACACTTCCTTTAAATTCACCAAGAATCTCTTTTGCTACTTTTTTAACACTACCACCCACCTCACACTGCATATAATTAGGTATACAAGTCAACCAACCCGCACTGACGTTCAACTGTATGAGTGAATTTTTGCAACATAATCAACACAATATGGTTTAAATAACCAAAGCTTATGTTGAAACTGATGACAGGAAGGCATGGTGGAATTTATTGGAATGTTGAAGGTCAAAGTATTAAAAGGCATAAATTTAGCAGTCAGAGATATGCTGTCAAGTGATCCTTACGTTGTCCTGACTCTTGGACAGCAGGTCAGTCACTCTCACTTTTGTTTTATCCTCAGGACTGAACCTTATGGGCATGGACAAGGTCTACAGTTCATGCCTGTAAATCTTGCTTATATGTTCAGATTCCAATTCTGGATTTTAGCACATTGCCAAAAAATAAAACTGAAAGAATAATAATTCAAAAGTAAAGTAAACCAAACTAAACTAAGCCTTGTGTCTCAATCAAGCGGGATCGGTTACATGAATCGTTTTCCTCCTTTTAGCTCTATCAAGGGTTATGCGTTTAGTTAAATTAAATAAATTCATATATTTTTTCACTACTCCTAAAGGGTTGCCACCTTATTTCTTTTAGTTCTCTATTGAGTACTTAAAAATGTATACTTGGTTCAATGGCTGTTCAAACCCCTGCTAAGGGTACTTCTCGTTTGGTAGCATCTTATACATGGACCTTTGTTTGATGTTTCAATTGTGCAACTTATAGATTTAAGATTTAATTTTTTTCTGTAGAAATATATGAGGTTTTTTCTCATTTCTGAAAAATTCGTGTTACTGTTATTAGAAAGTCCAAACAGGCATAATAAGAAGCAACTTGAATCCAGTATGGAATGAGGAACTCATGCTTTCTGTTCCTCAGAACTTTGGGCCCGTAAAACTGGTAAGCCCATCTTTTCAAGGAAATCTTCATTATTATAAGTCATTTTTCCTTCTTTCCTTTTCCCTTTTCTTTTATAATAATTTCAATGTCTTTGATGCTTCAATGCTTCACCAATGATAAGACATGGCATGCTACCTGGTTTCAAACAGTACCAAGAAGTATGTGCAAAACTTGTACCCACATTCTTTGCTCTTATTGTTTAGAAACCAGCAGGGGCAGTGGCACAAATAACTGATGGTATTCAATTGAATACCCTGACAAAATATTAATACTAATAATAGTATATGTTGTTGGAAGGTATTTGCACTATTGTAAAATATTTTGAACACCCTATACCTCATTTTTTATTTTTTAATATATATGAAGTTAGCTGGGTTGGCCATGAGTCCATGCATATCACTAAAAGGTTAGAGGTTCGATTTTGTCCATCATTGTGTCCCTTGTATTTGTTTTAGGTATTTCTTATGTTTGTTGGATTTGTTGTACATTTATGGCTGTATGTTGAATATTCAATTTGATGCAATTCTCATAATATTGCAATTTACTTTCTATTGATTGATAATAAAAAAAATGTCTACCTTACAAAAATCCCTAAAGCCGCCTCTAGAAACCAGAAGAAAATTATGACAAAACCATCACAATGCTCATCCTCGTCCACTGTGTCTAGTGGCTTGCCTTGGCCTTAAAATTGATGGACAGTCAAAAAATTTCTGGGCACCTTACCCTAAAACAACAAAAAATTTATTGTGTAGAAAACAGTTCCATTAAAATAAAACAGTCACACAGATTGACTTCCTCACATTACTGCTGTAAATGATTCCAGATTGCACTTCTGCGATAACTTGGAAGCTCGCTTCTCTCTCTCTCTCTCTCTCTATATATATATATTTGTTCTTTCTAACAATTCCAGAGTTTGTATGTCATGTAATCGTTATGTTCTTTTGAGTAGATTTAGTTTCAAGCTCATTTTTTGCATTTTAAATTGATAAAATATAGATGAATTAATGAATGAACAATTTCATGTTTATCAAATACATAAATAAATAAATTTAATCTTTCTGGTTTTTGAAGCATACAAATCCCTTGATCAATAAATCAATTTTTTTAAACCTTGAAAATGCTATGATCATAATGTTTCATCTAGCTTTTGGATCTTTCCTCGCTGCAGGAAGTATATGATCACGACACATTTTCAGCCGATGATATTATGGGACAAGCTGAGATTGATATCCAACCAATGATAACCTCTGCAATGGCATTTGGAGATGCTGGAATGTTTGGAAACATGCAGATTGGGAAATGGCTGAAATCAAATGACAATGCCCTCAAAGAGGATAGCACCGTCCACATAATCGATGGCAAGGTGAAACAGGATGTGTCATTGAAGCTTCAGAATGTGGAATCTGGAGAATTAGAACTAGAACTAGAGTGGATTCCTCTTGAGCAATAGGTGTGTATATATATAATTTCTCCCCCTCCCATTTTCCATTTAAAAATAAAACCCTAATGTTGTACGAATCGTGTGTATGGAGTTGTGGCATACACTGCTTTTCTTTGTATTTATTCATAAAATTTCCAATTTCTTAATTTTCATTACTCTTTTTTCTTCTTCATTTTAGGGATTTGAGAATGTGCTTCATTGATGAACTCGAGTGGATTTTCATCTTGTTAACTGGAAACCATTTTTGAGGTTTATTGTTTCTGTGTTTGATCCCATATAAAAAAATTGATGTATTTGGTAATTGTTAATTTTTTTTTTTTTTTAGTGGGAAAGTTTACATTTTTAGAATTTTTAGTTGAATTTGTCTTTTGTTTTTGGTTTATTTAGCCAAAGCCGAAATAAAGCTCATTGTGAGAATTCTGATGTAATGATTGTTATGTTCTTTTGCAAAGATTTATGATTGTTTTTGGATTGAGTTCATCATGCTCGATGGTTGTTATCATCTATGTTATATGGGTTTTTTACTCTCTATTTTTATAGAACAAGGATAGAGAACAAAGATGACGGTGTAGGATATGTGTCTGATATTTGAATTATCTTTTACAATGTTTTGAGGAATAAAGAAATTCACGTTTGTTAATGAAGGAATATTTTTAATATCTCACATGGATGATAGAAATATTTTTAATTCTTATTTAATTCTACGTACGTTTCTATATAATTGACAACATTTCTTTAAAAATATTATACAATGTATATGTATTCATGACGTATTTCTCTGCTTATGTTTAACTTTTGAATACACATTTTAAAATTCTAAGTTTTAAGATTATAAAGGTCTTATGATCATAGTATCTCTAATGAATATGTTTAAAATATTTATTAAAGTATATTATATGAAAAAAAATAATAGAAGTGAGTTTAATTTCGTGTGTTAAGTGAGCTCCAATTTCGTGTGTTAAGTATTTGTTAATTTACGCTGTGTTTGGTTGGGGGGATTTGAGGAGGAATTTGAAAAGGGAAAAGGAAAAGTTAGGTGAAATGTAAATAAAATATACTTACATTTCACCTAGTTTCACACACTTTTTCCCTTTCCCTTTCCAAATCCTTTCCCAAATCCCCCAACACAAAATTAGTGAAAAAGTAGATCCAATTCCGGCGGAAGTGTTACATTGTGTGTTTGGTAAGAGCGTGAAGCACTGGAATGTGTTAAATGTAAAAATTAAAAAACGTATATATTATATTTTTGTAAACACTTTTTTTTTTTTTTTTTTTTTATTTTAAATTTTCATAGGAGTATTCCAAAGAAATCTGTAACATATATATAAAAAAAAGAAACCAGCTTGAATTTAACGCAAGATGCCAAAGGTGTCTAAGAAAGTGATTATAGATTATAACTTAACAGATTATAACTTATAGCTGTGAGTATAAGTTTGTAACCTGTTTGGTGTAACTATCGGATTATAGATTTAAGCAGCAGAGTAGTGTTTGGTAAATAAGCTATAAAATAGTTTTTTGCTGTGTAATTGTCATTTTTGCCCTTATAAACAGAAAAATTATAATTTTGTCATTTTCTTCTCTTTAAATTTTGGAAAAGTTATTTCATTAATGGAAGTTGATTAATTATTACCTAATTTGGTACATTTTTACATTACCTCAAATTTATTTATTATTTTATTTTATTTTATTTTAATATATTGAGTTGACAAGGGAACAAAAAAAATGTCATTGTAATAAAAATACAATAAATTACTATTAATGCAATAAAAATAAAACTTTCTAGATATTTAAAAATGGGTTTTTTTTAGGGTCCCTGGTATTAAGATTTTATAGCATAAAGGACATCTAATATTTTCATAATGTCTAAGGTCTCTCAATTTGATCCAGAGAAATTTCATCCAAAGAATTTCTCTAGACTTCCCAGAGAAATTCTATCTAGAGAAATTCTAGACCAGAGAAATTCTGGACCAGAGAAATTTTCTCCAACCCAAAGAAATTCTCTGTTTCTCTCCAGAGAAATTTCCAAATTATGTAAAGAACTAACAGCTATGGTTTTTAACTCAAAAAAAAAAAAAAAAAGGGGCAAAACAACAACACCACCACCAACACTGATGCAAAGAGAAATGTGTACACCAGACAGATCATGCACAAAATTATGAGTCTGGATCCCCTCCTTGCAACTCCTCCTTGCAATCCTCCTTGCAACGGCTGAGATCAACCGTTGCAACATCCAACGGCCATAAAAAATAAATAAATAAAATAAAGAAATTGAAATCAGCCATTGGATGTTGCAATGGCTGATCTCAACCATTGCAAGGAGGATTGCAACGAGTTGCAAGGAGGGGATCCCAACTCCAAAATTATTACACTAAGTACAACCAAGAAACAAAATTTCTTTGAACTTTCAAATTTCTCTGACCCACTCTCCAAAGAATTTCTCTGACCTTCCCTCATCTCCAGAGAAATTTTCCTTCTCTCCAGAGAAAATTGAAATTTCTATGAATAAAATTATTTGCTTCTGTAGAATCCTTTCTCTGTGAAAGCAGAGAAAATTCAAAATCTTATACTAGAGAACTAAGTACAACCAAGAAACAAAATTTCTCTAAACTTTCAAATTTCTCTGACCCACTCTCTAGAGAATTTCTCTGGCCTTCCCTCTTCTCTAGAGAAATTTCCCTTCTCTCTAGAGCAAATTGAAATTTCCCTGAACAAAATTATTTGCTTTTGTAGAATCATTTCTCTGTGGAACCAGAGAAAATTCAAATTCTTTATTAGAGAAAATTCAAAATCTTGTACCAGAGAAAATTAAAACCAGAAAAAATTCTAAATCCTTTACCAATCAAATCTTTATCAGTTGAATAGAAAAGAAAGAATGAGAAGTGTAATATATATATACTAATAGTACACAACCAAAGTAAAGTGCTCACTAGATAAAATTCTGGACTAGAGAAATTATGGACCAGAGGCTAAAACACAGAAAAAATACGTCTTTTATTGATTTGAAAAGTTACTGAAAATAAATTGCTCAAATTCATACATTTCACACTACTAATGACCGACATACATACGCAGCTCAAACAGCAAGAGCTATTAGAGAGTGAGAGAGAGAGAAACAATGGCGGCAACGTAGATCTGATTTTGTTTCCTACCTGTCCACATGAGCGAACCACCGAGGAGCTCGACCAGTCTAGGCTCGGCGATGGGTTCAGATCGTATGGCGACGAGTCTTCGAAATCGCAGTGGAGCTGCGTAGGAATGGAGATTCAAACCGAGAATTAGGGTCGTCTCGTGCTGATAAGGTTGATAATTGGGGGGCATCAAAAAAGTTTTTATCTAGTAATGGTTTTGAGAGGAGAGATAGAGGAGAGATGGGCCTTTTTTGGGTCTGAGTCTAAGGCTGATGATTTCGAGAGTTGGGTATCGAAGAAGAGCTTTGTTCTTTCGGAGGAGAATCAAATTTCTCTGGTATGATATATGGGTATGGGTTTAGGGACCTTAGACATCAAAAAATAATATTGTAGATCTTTCCATTACTAAAAATGGAAAATGGACCTTAGACTAATTTTTCCTTTAAAAATCTCCTAATTTCATTTGCAAATTGACACACAAATATTATGTCTTCTCACTTTCATCTCATTGTCATCACAGTCAACATCATTTCCATGGTATGTTTGTTGAGACGAAGATCCTTCCTCTTCATTAGGCACATAATCCCTAAATCTATCATAAGAGTTAAATGCAATATCACGGAACTCACTTTATCGGATGAAATTATGAATTGCCATTGTTGCACAAACAAGTTTGACTTAGGTTGGCCACTTATAGTTTGGTGGAATATCCTTTATCATCGACCATCTTGCTTTCCAAACCCCAAACGTTTTTTCTATTACACTTCTAAGTGATGAATGTGCTTGGTTGAATTTTTCTTGTGCATGTTGAGGGAGTTGACCATGTTCAGATTAAGTTAGATGGTATCTCTCTTCTTTGTAAGGTGCAAGATATCCTTTCATGTTTGGATACCCAACATTCACCAAGTAAAACTCATCTATTTAAAAAAAAATAAAATGAAATTAAAGTAAGCAATTATAAATGTAAAAATAAATATGGAGACGTGAGTGTGGTGCATCTACTATAGCAATCAAATATAAAACAGTTACCTCCTTGTGGTTTTGGAAAATTATAACTAGGATTCCTAATTGTATCCAAGAAGATCCGAGTATCATGTGCACTTCCTTCCCATCCTGGTTAACAAAATGTGAAACACATATCAAAGTCACATGCGGCCATTATGTTTTGAGTTGCATCCCCCTTTCTACCTATTAAACGAGGTTGCTTATCTGGAGATATATATGCTTTGATGTGTGTTCCGTCAATTGCTCTAATACAATCCTATTACAAAATAGTTCATAAAATTATTTTTAGTCACAGATTATTAGAAATATCCTACAAATATTATTATATGTAACACCCAAGTTTCACTTATAATTATTTTTTTACCTTGAAATGAGGATAATGTTTGTGCTTGCTTTGAATATATGGATGCACACCATTTCTCGATTGAGGTCTTACCCAATCAATTGACATCATTGTAACAGCTTTTAACACCTTCTTGAAGTATTTTGAAATAGTCTCGCCGGAATGTTGAAATCTTTCTTGGACATTTCTGTTTCGAATATCATCGCCAACAATATACAAAAATATTGCAACTTGCTCCTGAACCGAGACTTTTCGTCCAGTTTCAAGGCCATACTTTGTCTGTAACAAATCACACAATTGATAAAATATCTCTCTTTCCATTTGAAAATTTTCAGATATTCTTGTCTGATTCCCTTATTGTAATTCTACCATCCACTTCCCCCCTGTTAAACTAAATGTCATACATGGTTCTTTTATCAAATAATTTGTCACATATGTCACTACAACTGTTGCCGTCGTAGCTAAGAGCATATTATTATGTTATTGGGTTTGCAATGTGCTGCCTTTATCTTCAGTATCTTCACCATGGTGATCATCATTCCATCTGTCATCACTGTTACTCATCTCCAAAATACCTACCCATTTAAAGGCTTAGTTACTATTACAAGAATGACCTTACCTTCTTGTAATTAGATTTTAGTCCAAATTTGGCATATAAATCATCACGACTTCAAGCAAAATTAAGAAACATCAAATTTTTAAAGAATAAATTAACTTTTATTCTTATAGTGTAACTCAAATTTCATTTTCAATTTTAATAATTTAGTCCATACAATTTTACTCCAATTTTAATTAGGTTATTTCATTCAATTTGGCTCAAAATGTATAATAATGCACGAATGAAAATCGCACATCACTTTTTTTTTGGATTCTTTGTATATCATCAGGGGCTTTGACAAATATCTTCTGCATGCAGATTGATTAGTGATGATATCCAATTTGGGGTTTTATCCAAATGATTTTGATGGATAACAAATTAGTTGCCTCACAAAAATGTAATAAATATGATTGTTGTTAAAAACAGCAAGAAAAATGATCATTATGAAGATGATTATGAGACTTGTCAGCAATAGAAAATTAGAACAACAAAAAATTTAAAATGAACATTTTTCACTTGTCAATAATAGAAAATTTATAATTATAAATAGTTGACTTGTCAGCATTTTTGCAAGATATATAAATTAGAACCAACAGCAACATGCAAATTGAACTTCCTAAAATTTTACCTTCAATGAACACAACAATACAGCAGCAACAGATTGAAATTCAAACTAGAAACAGCTCCAAATTTAGCAAAGCAATAGCAACATATGGAAATTTAGCACAAAAAATAAATATAGCACAACAAGCATAAGGCAATTCAACCTTTCTCATAATAACACCAGTTGGAAAACATCTGCATATATATAAAAGTTTTCACCATTCATTTTCAAAATTGAAATCAACCATTCAACTAACATTCAACCAGTCAACCATTCACCTACCATTCAACTGAGAAAATGCCACTTACCCAAATATTAATAATAAAAGTCCAACATAGTCAATTAATCAAAGTCCAACAAAATATTGATAAAAGTCCAACATAGTTAATATTAATCAAAGTCCAACAAAATATTAATAAAAGTCCAACATAGTCAATATTAATCAAAGTCCAAAAAAATATTAATGAAAGAAAAAAAATAATGAGTCCAACACAACAGTCCACAATTAATAATAAAAGTCTTAAACATGAAATAATTACGAAATTCAGAAACATCCAACTTCAGAAACAATTAGCTGCGATAACCTGCGGTCATCTTCTCCATCTCAATCTCAAACTTTAGAAACCTCAACCGAACTTCATCCATAGGAAGAGTCATGAAGCACTCACAACGCTTGTCTCGTAAGAACAATCTGGCAGCCTATACATACAGCTCATCATTCAGGGACACACCAGGGATGTTTTTCAACTTCGCCAAACACTTTGCAATTGAAGGATATTTTGATGAGGTCTGTGTTGAAGTTGCTAAAGATGACTCAACCACATTGACTATACGATCAAGTGTCTTGTTAAGTAGAGTTGCACCAGTAAATTTCTTCTTTGTCTTGCTCTTGGTTGATGAACTATCAGTGTTTGATGAACGTTTTTTGTTTAACTCAAAAGGATGAACTACCTCCAAATCAACATCATCATGAAATTCAACATTATGTGGGGTATGAAATTCCTCCAGAGTCTCATCAGTGTGAGGCATAACCCCTGAGCTAGGAGTGTATGCCCATTCTCCTATAGCAGCTGTATCTGAGAATAGTATGTTTAAGTCTTCAGTGAATTACAATGGCATACTCCAAAATTTAGCAACATCAGGATACCTTTGTAACAATTACAGAAGAAAATTTAACAATTTCAAATAACAAAATTTGGCCTGGTTAAACAAAAAACAAATACATGTTCATCTTCAGCAATTTACTTACCTCCAATTTCTTGGTCCACCACTCATCACATGCAAATATAGCTCAAGTCAATGTATCACGGCCTAAGCCTGTCTCACCCCTTAACATATTATTCCACAAAAGCCAATCTTTTTTCAACACATCCCAATGGTTTTTCATTTGTATTCGTTGGTATGCTTTTCCAGTCATACTTTCAAACCTAGTTATTAGATTTTCCCACCCGACCCTATCTAAGTGTGTACCAGGTCTGTGTCCAACCTTCACTTGCTCAACACAAAGCTTAATAAAAATTTCATTTGATTTTGCATCCCAATGAGCCTTAATGGATGGTACTTGAGAGGATTTTCCTTTGTTCTTCCTATTTTCAGATTGTGTTTCCTCTTGGGTACTCATTCTATGAAAGCAAAAAAAATTCTTTAACATATACTCATTCATCATTGCTTGCATTAAAACATAAGATTAGTACAAAATAACCATACATGGAAACTAGGATAGATATATCAACATTGATTGGGTACACAACTTAGCACAAAAATACCTGATCTAAAAGCCACATACAATCATTTGAAAAGTAATGCAACTGACAGAACAATACAACTTATGAACAACCCATAACAAGTTGCTTCATGAATGTTAAGGATTGCTCAAGCATTTAGTTCTTGACTTTTAGCCCTACAGTCTCGATGTTTTGATTTTGATAAAGATTTGTCTCGTTCTTCTGCCTCTCTACCATCCTCATAGATTTTGGGGTACACCACCTCCAAAATTAACAATTTCTCTTCTCACAAATGACATACAGTCTCCCTTTTGATGGTTTCTCAGACTCGGTAACCCTTATGACAACTCTTACAACACAATCACATTTCAAAGCCTCATACCTCAAGTCCAAGGTCTCAGCACTAGAAGAATAGTTACTAGAGGATGACATGCCTCTGCATTAATTAGGAAGATGTAAGTCTCTTAATGAAATCTAAAACACAATCCATAATTGGTTGAAGTTCTGAATCTTTATCTTACTTGAATGAAAGGCCTTTGGTGAATGTTTTGAATACCAAGTTTACTTTATGAGTTATTTGAGTTGTGTATTTGCTTTTATATCATTTATGATTCATTTAGTGTAGCTGCATTTCAAGCACCTGCTATATAGGTTGTCATCTTCAGAAATGCTTGTGTTTTTCGCCTATAAACTATGATAGAGAAATTTCGTGGCTTCAAATTCGAGAGAAAAAAATGAAATGAAAATTTTGGAGATCTAACGAGTTGTAAACACTAAAAATAAAGTAGAAGGGTGTTTTGCAATAAAGAATGTATGATATGCTAATAGTTGGACAAAGGATAAGATACTGCAAGGAGAAGAGGATAATAGTATAATACTAGTGATCTTTTAGTTCAAAGGTGGAAACAGTCAACATTAGATATGATAACATTTGAGAAAGTTTATGAGAAGTAGAAAATATAATATAGGCAATGAATTGAGGTATAATTTGCACAACAAAAAACTAAAAAATTGTAGTGAGGTTAACTTAAAAGAAACCCTGTCATGATGAGTTTTTTGCTTTAACTGGCAGTGTTTGGAAACATAGGGGAGGTACATCAAGTGTGACACCCGAACGTTTAATTAAGTCCACATAAATATTTAGAATTATATATAATTATAGTGGCATGTGATGATAGACTATTAAATAAATAAATATATAAATCTAATTTGGCATTGGGTTATCAAATATAGAATTTTTTGGAAATTAATTATTTGGGAGCAAATTAACACACTTGTGGAATTGTAATAAAAGATAGTAAATAAATAAAAGAAAATGAAAATGAAAAAGAAAAGAAAAAAATCTATAAGCTGGTTGCCCAGCAAGCTTTGCGAGCTTCGGCCTAAAAGAAAAGAAAAAAAAAAGAGAATAAGGCCCAAGTGTGTTAAGGCCCAAGTCTAAAGATTTATATTTATCCCTAACTGATTCAATCTTATCTCAAATCTACAATTAAGAACTTCACCCTCTAGCCTCATTATAGCTTCCTGAGGAGGGGGGGTACGTGGCACTCCTATGAGGCTTGGCTCATAGTATAAATAGGGTCAAGGTGATGAACTATTGAAGGGGAAAAAAAAAAAAAACGAAAGAACAAGAGGGGTGGACGCCGAGAGAGAGAGAGACACGTAAGTGAGAGTGAGGAGTTGATAATAGAGAAGTTCTGATAGTAAAGTAAAGCTAAGGGTCATAATTAAGGTGAGTTATGTTATACCTTGATCTACCATTATATGTTTTACGAATGTTTTGAGTTACCAATATTTTAAGTTATATAAATAAAAGTTATGTTTTATAAATATTTTAGTTACGTGGATTACTTTCTAAACTCTATTTACTTAAAAGGAAACCCATGGATATGTTTGTTTAAATTTTAGAATATATTTGGCTATAACCTTATAAACAATTATGTTTTGTAAATATCACCACGGGAGTCCTACGCCTTGGGGGACTTAAATAACCACTAGCCTCTGTTTGACCACTTTGTGGTCCTCTGTTTGACATGGATCCATTGACTTCTGTTCTGACTGTCACTTTGTGACCTCTGTTCTGTTTTGTTTTATACCGTGGTTATGATTATTACTTTACATGATTTCTGTATTCTGTCACTTTAAATAAATTGTCATTTTAAATTAAATTATGCAAATATTTTAGCCTACTCATTATCCATAGTTATTTTATTCCCTACACTCTTGGCATAATATTTTTCACTCATTGTGCTTATAGTCACATTCTTCTTTGACGAGATGTAAGGGAAATCCATAACCCTACAAAATGGAACCTGCTCATGGACTGTTGTTGAACCACTATTTTATCTTTCTTTTTTTTATATTTTTGTTTCCTTTTGTTTCTATTTAGGGCTGGTCACTGAATAAGAAAATAATGAAAGCTCTAGAAATGTATTTCTTTTTTTTTTAGTAAAATGTAGTAAAATTTCTGTTTAATTATTTTTATTTTCGCTTGCGCAACTTAATTTGCTTCGAATAAGAAAGTTACTAAGTCAAGATTCCAACTCTAAGCCCCTGGAATTGGGTCGTGACATCAAGTGCATAGATCTTGAGAATGGTAATTTGTAATATGTGATCTTAGAGTTTGTTGCACGGTTTGGCTTCCTTATAATTAATGTGCACGTTAAAGAGACATGGTTGAATGAAATATATATATTTTTTCTTATCATCTCAAAAGAGTATGATTTATCCAGTTTCAAATGAATGGTGATGGAATCATGAATTTTGGAAGTTTGATTGGGCAAGAAAAGAGAATGTTTAAAAACTATGTGACAAGGATAACAATTTATTAAGATGTTGATATGTAAAGCTAAAAGGGGCTTTTAGAAAGCAAAAAGGTGATACCAAGAGATAGAAGCAAAGACATTATACTAATTGGCACTTAAGTAATTGTATTGAAAGACTACAAGCACTC
Organism: Camellia lanceoleosa; assembly: GCA_025200525.1. Classification (NCBI taxonomy): domain Eukaryota; kingdom Viridiplantae; phylum Streptophyta; class Magnoliopsida; order Ericales; family Theaceae; genus Camellia; species Camellia lanceoleosa. The sequence continues at coordinate 156,596,621 of CM045765.1, forward strand.
GGAGACAAAGGAAGTTGAAATCTATAGTTGGGAAATAGTAGCAACTCATATTCCAAAAGATGAGATTATTCTATGTGATTGGGCCTTAATCTTATAGTCAGTTTTTGGTTGAAAATATTTTGCTTATAAAAAATAAAAACACCTCAGAAAAATAATAAATCAATAAGCACAAGAGTAAACAACACCTATAAGGATGTGAACAATGAAGAACATGGGTAAAGGCCACAAAGAAAAGATCTCCAAGGCTAAATAGATACCAATAGATAGCAGCAAAGATATTATTGTACTAATTGGCACCTAAGGCTGAGTAATTGTATTGAAAGACTACAAGCACTCAGACACAAAGAAAGTTTAAATATGTAGTGGGAAACAGATGTCCTCAATTTGTTGTGATTGTAATGCAAATAGAAATGTGAAAGGGAGGATTGGATAGGATGCAAATTAAATGCTTCTGTAGAATAGATGTGGATCTTCAACATAGAATAGTCCATTGCATTATTTTTTTGGTCAGATACAATAAATAAAATTAAATGGGTGTTACCACATGATTTTGGCTATGGAGGAGGTTTAAGCTCATTTGAGCAACTGTTGTGTTATTCTTCGTGTCAAAATGTAATATTTATATTGGTAAAAATGGATAAACATAAAACATATAAGAGTACCAAAACATTGTTAGGATTTAGTCTGTTAACCTGTTTCTTTGATGAAAATGGTTTTCATTAGTGTATTTTCAATATTCTTTCGAACATGGAAATTCCGAAAAGAAATTGCACAACTGTATAGAAATGTACCAACATTTGTAGCTAGATTTTCAAGTATCATCTATTCAAACAGATCAAAATATTTAATTAAAAAAAAATACCCATCAGTATGGCCAAATTGTGGGTTTATTCTTTACGAACTCCAGAAAACAGAATTCAAACAAATATATGGCCAGTATTAACATGTTCATTCACTAAATTCTCTTCAAAGCACGAAAAGAATATTTACAATTAGAAAAGTAATAAAATGAAAAACAATTAACAAACATAATTTAATTTTCAAGCTAGATGCTCTCATCATCTCAACATAAAAATTCCCTAATTTCTTTTCAAAATTCCAAAGATTGGTAATTAAAAAATTCAACAACCAAAACTCACACAAAATAATTATCTCAATATTTAATCAGGAACATTTTTCACCACCTAAAACTGATATTTCACTTCTTCTACATCCAAAAAATATAAGGTTGAGCTCATTCATGGAAGCCAACAAAAGCGAATTCTTAACATGGGTTTGCAATTCACCCCAACTTAATAATAGATCGCAGTCAAAAAGGGGTTTTCAACCCTAATCAGAGAGTAAAGAAGAGAGAGAAGACACCATTTCACATAACCAAAAACAAAACCCTAATCGAGTTCGTACATGTATCACAGCCACGAAATCTTGCCTTTTCGGTGCAGATGAACGGAAAACAAGGGGATGACTGTTCTTGGAGAGGTAGACGATGGTTCTACAAGCTCGATCTGCTGTGATCAGAGATGTCAACGACTGTTTTCGTGGGTATTGGTAGAGCTTCTTCTTAGTGACAAGAGAAGAGGAGAATAAGAGAGTAGAGCGTGAGAGACGAGAGTTAGGGCAAGAGAGATCATCAAACGGGTATATATAGTGGCATTTTCGTAAATAATGGAGTTTGGGAAGGGCATTTAAGTCATTTCACCCCCACACAACAGCTGTGGGCTTAAGCTAAAATAATAAGCATCCCCTGACCAACTTTTCAAATGAGTTGAAAATTAGTTTCATTTAAGTTATAAGTTGGTCAAGTTAAGCTGAACCAAACACAAGTTTTTAGCTTAAATTAAGTTAAAAGCTGAAATAAACTGCTTATAAGTTCTACCAAACACCACCTAAAGCCCAATTGCCCTCCATTTTGTGGTTTATTACCTTTCCCCCATTCTGTTGGTTGCTCATTATTTATTATTTACTTATGGATGAATTATGCTAGCGATATCTATAGTTTGATTCTTATGTTATTTTGATTTTTAACTTTTTAATTGTGACACATTTGATTTTAAATTTTGAATCTTGTTTCAAATAATGACAATTGAAAATACCATTGCTCAATTTCAATGGCAAAATCGTCAATGTGATAAAATATAAACTAATTTGATAAAAATAAATGTTAAAAAATATATTAAATTTTTCAAAATTATTTCTACCCACTAAAGATAAAATTATGTAAAATTGATAAATTTTTTAGACATTTATTTATTTATTTATTTTACCAAATTAATTTTTATTATGTATTTGGATGATGATTATGTAATGGGTAGTTGTTTTTATTTTCATTAAATTGGTTTATATTTTTCCAAAAGTCAAATATGACGATAACTTTGATATCATTATTAAACCAATCCATTAAATTAAAAAATTCAAAACTAAAAACATTTCATATATTAAATATATCGATTATACATTAAAAGTCTAACAACCACTCATTACATGATTATCATCTAAACACATAATAAAGATTAATTTGGTGAAAAAGTTAAAATAAATGTCTAAAAGATTTATCAATTTTACATAATTTTATCTTTGGTGGGTAAAAATTATTTTTAAAAATTCAAAAATATTTTTTTGATTTGTCAAATTAGTTTATATTTTATCAAATTGATGACTTTGCCCTTGAAATTGAGCAATGGTATCTTCAATTATTCTTATTTGGAACATGATTCAAATTTTAGGGTCAAATGTGTCATATTTGCAAAATCAGGACCAAAATGACACAAGTCTCAAACTACAGGGACTGTTAGTGTAATTTGCTATTTATTTATTTTTAATTGGTTGATTGCTCATCATGACTTTTGAATAATTTGTCTTTACTGGTGAAGGAAGGCTGACGAATCTCACAACGAGGAGTTAATATGGTCTGATTGGGATCGATTTAGGATGAAATCAAGATTAATTTATTCGCTACAGTTCTAAAAAAATTAAAATAAAATTAACTCATTAAAATTATGAAATTGATCTAAACCAAACTATTTAAATACGGTCCGGTTTAATTTGAAACCACAGTTTCACATAATCTATTCATAAAAAAAAAATCATTTAACATTTTCAAAAAAATTTAACTTACGATAAATTTTAAAAATAATAATAACATGCATATTAAACAAAACTACTCTCAATATATCAATTTTATTGAGTATTTTATTAATACAAGAGGTATATGTCATTTTTTAAAAAAATTTAAAAAATTAAATGTTATATATATTTTGAAAAAAAAAATATACTTACTAGATTAATTTATTTTTCTTGTAAAATAATTTTTTCACAATGTTTATAGAAGAAATTATGTTTAATTATTAATGTACTCAAATTAACTCAATATTTTTATACACGTACTTTCATTCCACCAATTAAATTTAAAATTTTGGTGACAAGACCTAACGCGTTTCAAGCGTAAATAACTAACATGTATAAAAAGTGGCAAAACATTAAGTTGAGTCTCAAGCTCCAATTAGAAAAAATGTCATTTCTACATATTAATATTATAGCCTACCATTGTGATGGGCCATTTGGTATAGAAATGATGATGTATAGCTTTGCTACATATCAAGCCACGTAGCCTCGGCATAGAGGTGGTCATTTCAGTTTTTCTACAAAATATTTCATATAACTAGATATTTATAAACCAAGAATTTACCCATATAAAAAAAATTGATGGACAAATTATGGATTCATAAGTTTGGATTTATAGTATTTTTGTTCCTATAATATATAATAAAATTTTCAAAAATGTTAGAGATCTATAGTTTGGTACAATGATATAATAAGAGTTTGACCTTTTATCATTGAATGTGTAATAAATTAAAAATTGACACCTATTATACCACATCATTGTCGGTCAGAGTTTGGATGTTTGTTTTTAATTTCCTCTTTCAAATAGTGTTCACTATCAAAATGGTCTTGTTCGGGTGAGTAAAAAAATTTTATATTGTGATTACCTCCATTTCTAATGCCCATGAAGTTGAAGAAGAGCCTTAGGTAAAGATAATGTTAGTTAACAATTAAATAATAACTTATATGGTTTTTTTGTGTTTAAGATTGCATGTCTTTCATTTGTTTGCTACGTAGTGTTTTTGTTGTGATTTATATATGGTTTATAGATTTATAGCAATTGAATATGCTTGTGTTTGTAAATATATTTATATGAGAAATTATAAGCATGTTTGATTTATCTCTCAAAATATGTTTTTGGAGAAAAAAATTCAACATGCTTAGTTGAAAATTTTAGAGAAAACAATTTCAAAATCACATTTTTCTCTACTACATATCAATCAATTACTTTTTCTCTCTCCTCTCTCGTTCTCAATCATCCAAAATTCCAAAACTCCAAAATTATTTTCAAAATATACAACCAAATAAATTTTCAAATTTTCTAAACTCTCTCCAAAAAATTATTTTTGAAATAATATTTTCTTTGAAACTTAGCCACCTGTATTGAGTATACATGTTGGGTTAGCCAACCAAAAGCCACCATGTTTTTCTACTAAAGTTACTATTGTTTGGTACACATATGTCTATATACAATGGGTGGTTTGGCTTGTTTAAAAAATGAATTTTGAACTTCCAAAAGATAAAATTATATAAAAGTGATAAGTATTTTTAATTTTTTTATTTATTTCACCAAATTAATTTTTAGTTAACAAAAATTGAAACAAGCTTTTAAAAATCAAATCAAACATGGGCAAAGTGGATATGCATGGGCTGGATTTATTTGGTTCTAATGTCTTTTTTAGTGATTAACACAATGAAGAAATTAGTAATTTCTTTGGTTATACCTATTCAACCTAATCACTCAAGCAAGCAACCAATGAACAACAAGGCTCAACAATGTTACATATTTTTATGGTTAAACCATCTATCAAACAGGACAATCTAATATGTGATTTTCTAATTTGTAATTTTTTTTAGGATAAATTACCAATAAGTCCTATTTTTTGGGCTTATTATTCATTAAGTCATATTAATAAATTTATCAATCTCACTTATTTTTATAAATAAATTTACAGTGATAAATTTGTCAATAGGACATGTAGGTAAATAAGTTTAGTTAATAGATCTAATTAGTAAGTGTTTTTTTTTCCCTATATAGAGATGATACTTAATTTGAATTTAATGCTTCCAAACTCAAAATTTTGTATCTAATCAAGTCTATTTGTAGATTGATATTATGACTTTAAAATTATCTAAAAATACCTTAATAATATTATATATTATGGTACATTTTATTCGCAGTCAACAACAACGCGACCCTCACGCGCGGAGCGCGTGGGAGTCCAACTAGTAAAAAAATAAAATAATGTGCAATTGAATTACCCACTCTCCAAATCAGTTGAGCTGTGAAGCGAGTGAGCTAAACTGCGTTTTAATATATTTGGATTTATTTATTAAGAATTTAATGAGTTCGAATTTAAATTCGAATTCAATAAAAATTTAATGAACTGAGTTTAAACTTAAGTTGTTTTAGGCTTGATTTGAATTCGAGTTTGTTCACGAGTATTAACGAGTCAAAAAAATTATAAATTTATATTTGCTTATGACACTAAAATTATAATTAAAACTTTAATTATACAATTATATATAAATATATTTAAAAAATTAATATTTTACCAAAATAATAATATCTCACACCACTATTATATAAATGTATTATCTATAATTAGTTATAATTTACATTTACATTTTTTAAACATATAAATAAAGTATTTATCTTATTTTTTTATATATATTACATTATATAATATATAAATAATAAATATTAAACAAGTTGGTTAGCGAATTGAATTTACAAGCCAACTTTATAAGAGGTGATTATAATTTATTTTAATTTAAGAATTTGGGTCAGGCTGTTTAGTATAGTTTCTGTTTATAACTTTTTAGATAGAAATAACTTAAATAAGTTGAGAAAAGTTGATTATTTAGAAGCTGGAGAATGAGTGCTTTTGATTTCTGCTTTTTGATTATTAACTTTTAGCTTATAATAAGCTGCACCAAATAGTACCAATATATTTAGATTTATTTATCAAAATTTTAATAAGTTCGAGTTCAAACACAAAGTAATTTAACAAATTAAATTCGAACAGACTTTAAGCTTTCGTTTGGCAACTTGGGTTGGGTTGAGTTTGGAGTTATTTTAGTCAAAAAAAAAGACAAAATAAGTTTTCAGAAGCGATTGGGACCTCGAATCCCCCTCCCCCGAATCCCCCTAATCGACGAAACGACGTCGTTTCGTCATCTGATTTTTTTTTTTAAAATCAGAAAATCAGAAGAAGAAAGAAAGAAGAAGAGAAGAAAAAAGAAGAAAGAAGAGGCGGAGGCAGGGGGGTGGGTGTTCGAGGCGAGAATCTGAGGCGGCGGGTGAGGAGGCAGATGGAGGCAGGCGTGATGGGCAGATGGAGAGGAGATCGGGCAGAAGAGGTGAGGCGGAGGGCGGAGGCGGAGGGCGGAGGCGGAGGCGACGATAGAGGCGGCGGCCGTGAAGTCATGCGAGCCTTCTCCTCTCCCCTCTCTCTCTCTCTCGACGATCTCCCTCTCCTCTCTTTTCTCTCTCTCTCTCGGGGGATTCGGGGGAGGAGGGATTCGAGGTGCAAAACATTTTTGATAAGTTTTTTAACTTAATAAGACAAAATGTTACATTTAGTTCATAATCATTATATTTTTTCTCTCTCATAAAAAGTCAAAACAACATATCCCAAACAAGATATTTTAACCCCACTCTTAAAAAATCAAAAAGCCTACCTACTTTGAAACCAACTGTAAACGACCTCTAACAAATCGAGTGGAGACTGTTAATTTGGAGCCTTAATTTTGAGAAATTTTTATATACAGATAGGATAGGATATATGACCTATGATATTTTTTAGGGGTACTTACTAATCAGTCCTATTAACTAAACTTATTTACCTACAGGTCCTAACTAATAAATTTAACACTATAAAAATAAGGGATTGATAAATTTATCACTATAAATTTATTTAAAAGTAAAGAGATTGATAAATTTATCACTATAAATTTATTCATAAAAATAAAAGACTGATAAATTTATCTTTATCACTTAATAAATTTATCAATAAGACTTGATAGGTAATAAGTCTCAAAAGTAAGACCTATTAATAGTTTACCCTAATTTTTTATTATTACAATTGAATTTGACAATAACATAACTATATTTATGTTAAAGATTTAAAGAACAATAAAAGTTATATATATTTATAATTGATGGAAGGCAGTGACACAAAAATTTCTCCTTAATTTCACCAATTGGCGACACAAACACAATCACAATCACAATCAGATAAGATAAGATTTTCAAACCGCGCTTTGGAGCCTCTCTCTAGAGAGAGAGAGCGAAAGTGAGCTCTTTGTTTGCTCTTCCTTCAATTTCAATGTCTTCTTCGTAGAAAGAGAGAGTTCTCAGAAGCCCAATTTGGGCAATCCACAGAAATGGGTATTCACTCCGACGCCCACATTTGCCAGTGCCTAAGCCGCCTAGCCACCCTCCGCCGCAATTCGCCGGTCACAATCTCCGGCGACCGGCGAAAAACCGGCGAACAGTTCGTGGAGGCAATCTTGGGCCTCGCCCGTGGGCTTCTCGATCTGGGTCTCCAACCCGGTGACATTGTTGCCATCTGTGCACTCAACAGGTTCCTCTCATCAATTCTTAGCTTTACTATATGCATATGTATATGTATATGTAATGTATGTATGTATGTATGTATGTATAATGTATGTATTGAAACGTTTTTACTGCGGGATTTAAATTCACACAATTTAAATATTCGGAACTATAATAACACAAATAGCATATTTTGGGACTAAAATGGTAATTAAGGCCTCGTTTGCAAACCGATTATTTTGATAATTTTTAACTTTTTAGAAAAGATTTTTTACAAAAAAATTTGCAGAAAAATAGAGAACTTATGTCACTTTTTGATTTTTTGGGCTAAAATGTATAGTTGACAAGGCTAATTCTATTATTGTTTATAAGGATGTAGTGTAGCTAAAATAGGTTTGATAAGTCAATTAACATGATAATCAGGTTTAAATTTTTGAGCTTTGATAATTTATTCCCTTTCTCTCTATCTCTCTATGCATATATACATATATACAGTGTTTGCTTATTTTTTTTTATATTTTTTTTGGGGGGGTCAGTGATTGGTTTTTGGAGTGGTTATTGGCTGTTACATTTGTTGGAGGGATAGCTGCTCCTCTCAATTACAGATGGGTATGTATGTAAATCACTAAATTGGATATACATGTTTATTTTATTTATTCATGGTTTTGCCTATTCAAGACTTCATGAGCGAGTGATCGTGGTTAATTTCTGATACTAGTTACATTCAAGGCTTTGAGTGCCATTTGTTGATCAGATAGGCAAAACCCATAGGCCATGTTTAATTTTCAGATAAGATTAGGTGGGATAATTTATCCCGGATACGTTATGCCAAGGAGGGTATTTTTGTCATTTTGCAATGAAAGTCTTATCCAGGGTAAATTGTCCCACCTCCGATGGACAAAATAATCCCCATATGACGGATAAAAGGGCCGTAGGGATAAGTTATTCCGGGTCACAAAATCTGAAGCAAATTCAGGATAATTTCCCCCCCCCCCCACATTGAACTTTACTCACTTGAAACAATTGCTATATGACATACCCCCATGGTTTCCTGAGCTTGAGCCTACTAATCACCCTTTTATACCTTATAAGCTTTTTTATCAGCTTATGTAGTCCATTAACATCAAAGGTTGCACTGAGGCCGAAATCTGAATAGTGATAATTGTTCTTCAAATGGCTAATTAAAACAATTTTAAGCAAAATGATGAAGATTGAGAAATTAAAACTATTTTGACAATTTGGGCTTTGGATGACCAAATCCAGTTGTACAGTTTGAAAATTTGTGCGTTCTCATAAATAAGCTTCAACAACTGTATTTGATTATGGAATCTCTTAAAAATGTGACCGCCTTATTTAAATTCTGTCATTGTTTGTTAAATACCACATTTAGCAATAATTTGTTATCTCAACATATAGAGCTTGGACGAGGCAAGGTTTGCAATGGAGGTTGTGAAACCGGTAATGTTGGTGATTGACGACTGCCCAAGTTACTGGTATTCAAAGCTCCAGAGAGGTACTATACCGGTACTGAGATGGCTTGTTTTCATGAATTCCCCTTCAGATTGCAACAACGAAAGATTTGGTATGTGGATTTCTTGATAAACATACACCATGGAATATATTGTTGATGGAGTTGAATCTTTTTCCCCTTTGAATTATTGACATATTGTCTTGATATTGTTATTTCCTCTTTGTTTTGCAGTATTAACTACTGAAACACTTCGAAAGCGTGTTTTAAGATCTCTGTCATTCAACTACCTCTGGGCACCTGAGAATGCCGCAATAATATGCTTCACGTCAGGTACAAAGTTCAACATCATTTTTTTTTTTCCTGTTTTTTTTTTTTTTGTATGCAGATTGTCCGTGGAAGCAACTTTGGGGAAGGCTGATTTTGATGGTCATGGGAATGATTTCTAAAGAAATACATGACATTTCTCAAAAAAATGCGAAGACAGTAAGGAATTGAGAGTGAAATAAGGAACCCGATTTACTATTTTCTTAATTTTCTCATTTTGTGTAACTTTTCACCACCAATTGCATATGTTCATGATAAGAAAAAGCTTACTAGTAATTTTGGCTACTCCATATGTCAGATGATAAATTGCAATTTTTCTTTTTTACTTTGGTTTATGCAGTGTTTTATTAGATTGACAATTTTCGATGATCAAAATCTTTGGAGTCTAAATTTTGGGGCATTTGGTTGGTAGAATTTTTAGTTAAGCTAGTGAAATTGAGTTCACCACTTGAAATATCCTCTTCAACGAGTGGTACTAGAGTCAAGTTGTCGTACGTCCAAGTTGTGGGAGCATCATCGTGAGGGAGGGATTGTCGGGTATACAATGCCGCTCTAAAACCATGCTTGTGGGCACAATGTCGAAAGCCGTAAAAGGCATAAGTGCAGCCTTCCCTAACACCAATTGGTTTTAGGAGAGGTGGTGGAACACTGTCTGACACCTATTGTTGCCCACGAAAGTTAGTTTTAAACCGATGAAATCACCCAACATTTAAAAACCAGTCACCAGAGTATGAGTGGTTGGTCAAAATGCTGCTAGAGTTACAAGTAGGCACTGCTTGTTAGAACTTCGAGAAACAGGAATAGTTTGTCACCATTTGTTGGCCATTCAAATGTCATCAAGTTTTTGAGAAATTATTTGAGTATTTTTTAATTTACTCTCAAATCTTTCGGGCAAACGGTATTTTAATTTGATTATTTGTTTTTGGATTTAGGAACCACAGGACGGCCAAAGGGAGTTACCATAAGGCATTCAGCTCTGATTGTACAATCGCTGGCAAAAATTGCGATTGTCAACTATGGTGAGGATGATGTATGCCTTTCCTTCTCAAACATGATTTTCTTTCTTACGCAAATCACAAGGATATGGCAATTCAAGCAGTGGGAATGACAACAGGAAAAATACTAGCAAAGACTAAGGGGATCATGGATTTGGGTAGGGGTTTGGGAAGTGAAAGGAAAATGCGAGGGAAATGTGTATGAAATACATGCTAACTTTTTTCTCCATTTTTCTCGCCTTTTTCAAATCTCTACCCAAATCTATGATCCAAACACAACCTAAGAAATTTATAGATAAGTGCATTATATGCGTATAGCTCCGGGATAATTGCTTTAGTTGTTTTGTGGTTTTTTTGTAGGTTTATTTGCATACAGCTCCATTATGCCACATTGGTGGGATATCCTCTGCCATGGCCATGTTAATGGTAGGAGGTTGCCATGTCTTCATACCCAAGTTTGAAGCTAACTCGGCACTCAAAGCCATAGAGCAACTCCATGTGACTTCTTTTATAACTGTCCCTGCAATAATGGCTGATATTGTTTCCTTAATCAGGTAAACCATGTGATCCATTTTATTGTGAGAACAAAAGATAGGAAAACATTCTTTGATAGAATGTGTTAGTAGAAAATGCAATTAAATTACAGGAGGGTATGTTGTTAGCACATTTCAGTGTCTGCTTTGCATATGTGACATTTTCATGCTACAAAAACTAAGAAGCTGCATATGCAGCATTTTTTTACTATGGATATTTGATGCAGTGGTTTCAATTGTGCTTTTGTTTTTTTTGCTTTACATTACTGAGCTATGGCCTTAGTTCTTGAGGATGTAAACATACTTTAACCATTCCAATCACTGTATGCTCTATTTTCCTGTTAAATTATTGATACAAGGATTAAAACTTATGCCTTTTCTGAAACATATCTTGTCCACAAAATAAAGTTGTTGTAATCGCTGCATTTTCTGGGCTTGATGTGTTAACAATTGGAGATAATTTTGAACATAATGGATGAAGGCATTTGTTACTGGCATTTGATGTTGTGTTTATAGTTTGCCTATATTCACTTTCCTGAATTCATGTTTTTAAGTGGATTTGGTATTGTGTTTGTTTATCTCGACATGTAGTCAATTTTCTCAGTTATGTTTAAAATTTTTTTTTTTGGCCAGGATGAAGGAGACATGGAAAGGGAAAGAAAATGTGAGGAGAATTTTAAATGGAGGCGGTGGTCTCTCAATTGAGCTTATCAAATATGCCACCATATTTTTCCCAAGAGCTAAGCTTCTTTCAGCTTATGGTGTGCTTCTCTTCCATCTTTTGTTTGTCCTAGTTTTTTTTTTTTTTTTTTGATGTCCATTTTATAAAGAAATGTTGACAAAGGTTGGTTTTGTCCAGTCGAAATAGCATTGCACCTCCGGAAATTGACACGAATGAAAACACATCGAATTATATAACATGTGAAAATGATCAATAGTTGAGTTTTCTTTTGTATATCAACAACTATATGATTGGATCACGAAAATGATGATTTCAACTATGCATGGGAGTTGAGATTGAGTCTGGATTAGGCTCAAGCTCTCTGGATTGAGTCTGGATTATTCAACATGATTAATTTTATTATGAAAAGCTTTACTTCAATGCATATATGTTGACCAACTCAGTTTTTCTTCCATCACTATAACTTTCAAATTTGTTTGCTAATTGCAACATAATGTTAAACATGCCTAATTTAGCATTATCACAATTCTTTGCTCATATTTCCATGCAATGTTTTGAAGGAATGACAGAGACATGTTCTTCAGTAACCTTTATGACCCTCTATGATCCAACAACCGATAACTCAAGCCATTCATTTCATGTAACCTGTAATATTGATTCCAGTTTGGTTCACCAACCAAAGGGTGTTTGTGTTGGCAAGGCTGCACCACATGTCGAACTAAGAATTAGCTCGGAGGATTGTTCCCACGTTGGGCGGATATTGACTAGGGGTCCCCATGTAATGCTTGGATATTGGGGTCAAATTCCACTAGAGGCATTGAGTGCTGGTGATGACAGTTGGATTGACACGGGAGACGTTGGGTGGATTGATGACTTTGGTAATATATGGCTAGTTGGGCGATCTAAGGGAAGAATCAAGAGTGGAGGAGAGAATGTTTACCCTGAAGAGGTAAGTGTAAGAACTTAATACATCCCTTTGATAGTCGAACTTCAGATGGAGAAAAATAAAGGAAACGAAATTTGTTATTTCACATTTTCTGTTGGTTTGGTTATAAAGGAATGGAAAGAAGTTGAGTTGGGTAGTTTTTCAGTATATTTTTTTCCCCTTTTTTCATGAACTGCAATGTCTTACAGAAAATCCAATATGTCATCCTATTTATATATTAGCTTAAATAATTTGAAGTCTCCCTCTGTTTTTTTCAGCTGAAAATTTTTCTGGATAATGAATTCATCATTTTTTGGTTTTTGGTATGATGGAAAAGGAAAGTTGACAGAATATTTTATGTGGTTAATGGAAAACAAACATATTTTGGGGAAAACATTTTCCACATTTGAGGTGGAACCAATGCCACCACTCAATAATTGTCACCCCCACCACCATCACTACCACCATTGCCACCACATCACCACCGTTGCCGTTGCCACCTCACCACCGCCACTATTACTTCCATCACCACCTTCATCACTTATACAACTACTAGTACCTTAGTTTCAAAGTCGCAACCAAACACACACACACACACAACAACAACAACAACAACAACAACAACAACAAAAAGTTTCATTTTCTGTAGAAGAATATTTTGTGGAAACAAACGAAGCGTAAGTTTTTGTTGTTGTTTGATGACTCAGGTGGAGGCTATCCTATCCCAACATCCGGGAGTTTCTGGCATTGTAGTGGTTGGACTTCCAGACGCTCGTTTGACAGAGGTGGTGGTTGCTTGTTTGCAAATAAGGGACAATTGGAGATGGGCTGATTCATGTTCTGATCACTTGGCTGGAAAGAAAGACCAAACCTTATCCACTCAAATTCTTCAGCAATTCTGCAGAAAAATGAATTTGACTGGGTAATTTTCTTCCTAACTTTTATATGGATCATGCTGATGACAACTCCAGGGATTGTGTTAATGCGAGGAAAATGTCAAAAAGAATAAAATCTTGAGATATGTTTTTTAAAGTAGTGCTCTACAAATAGAAAATTTATACAAAATGGTTATCTGGAATGATGTTGCAGCCTTGGGTTTTATCATATTAGAAACACTGACCCATTAATATGACATATTTTCAAGAAAGTCATTGCCACCTCATTTTGGTATGAAATTTTGTATAAATTTTTGTTTATACTTCATTTTCTGGTTGTTTATGCATTGTTTCTGCATGTTTACACATTTTGATGCCTTTTTGCATGCCTCTTTAGAGTAATAACAACTTTTTAAACGATAATTAATATCTGAGTCTCTCTCCAGACCCCTAATAATGTGCAAACTAAATTACCAATGGGTATAGCATAGGGCCCATATCTCATTGTGAATAGTTGATGATTTAGCATATGTTTGGGAAGTTGGGTTTGAGGATTTTATGGCTAAAATAGCCATAAAAAATAAAATAGGCTTTTTAGCCCAATAAGACAAAACATCATATCCAATCCATAATCATTACATTCTTTTTTTCACAAAACAGCCAAAAGCTCTTCCTAAACCAAGCTTTTTAGTCCTAGGCTAAAATAGTCAAAAAAGTTAAAAAGCCAACACACTTCCCAAACGAAGCCTTGGTATGTAATTCATTAGGTGTTTCTAGCATTTTTGTTATTATTTTCCTTTCTCTTTGGAATTTCATTAGGTACTTCTAGAAGAAAAAAAGAAAAAAAATTCTTTCCCTCTTATATCATACAATGTCTTTCTTCTTCTTCTTCTTTATTTTTTTATTTTTTATTTTTTATTTTTTTCAGGTTTAAAATACCAAAAAGTTTTGTTATATGGAAGAAGCAGTTTCCATTGACTAGTACTGGGAAATTGAGAAGAGATGAAATTAGAAGAGAAGTTATGTCTTCTTGGCAAATCCTGCCTAGCAATCTATAACTGCCAAAAATGTTTGTTCTTCTTCTTTTTATTTTTTTATTTTTTGAAATTTTGGTTCATGTATCTTCAAGACTTTGTTGAAGGAAATATGGGGTGAAAACCAAATTAGACAGCAATTTAAATTCCTTGTTTTGCAGATTGTGTAGCTTTCTACAACTTTATACCAATTTTTTACGCAGAATGATGTTGCTTATGCTTTACTTTGGACCTTTCACTTAAAAAAATGTTGCGGCTACAAAGGTTAAAAATCTAAAATAAATAATATATCTGTTGGCTTTTTGGCTTTCCGAAGGGTATATTGGTAAATGCGAGCGTGCCAGTAAGGATCAATCAGTCCTTACAGAAAATTATAATTGCCAATCAATGATCAGGCGACTATATTTTAGTTCTTTCAGCCTCAATGAAGAGGACTTTTACTGGTGGCTTGACTTTAGGAGAAATTAAGAGAAATAACAATTAATATGAAGAACAATTGAAGTATTTCATTAACATAAATACTTACAATAGTCCAAACTCAAATTTCGAGGAGGTTTACAAAGAATACTACTTGAATCTACTTGAAACTACTCCTATGAATTGAAGTACGGTCTGGTATTTAAAGAACGAGTATTTAAAGTACAGAAAGGTAAACCGAAAAGAAAAATATGAAGTTAAAAGCTGGTTTATATGATCCGAGTCCGGGCTCTTTCCGGGAACTTCCTTGCTATTTATACTTGTTAGAGATGACCTTCAATCTGCTTGAACTGAATCGCTTCCTCCATGATCGCCGATCATGTTACCTTAGATATAGTTCCACTATGCCATCACTTGCAATTGGACTTCCTCCTCAGATTTGAATTTGAATATAGGTAACCGCTTGAAGCCACGCCACCTTGTATCTCATTCTTGATCTAGTGCTACTCGGACCACTTGAGAACCAATATTTATTGCCACGTATGATTGAGATTTAAGATTAAAATCATCTTCCAATAATACCCTCATTACACGCGTGTCGAATTGTAATTGGCTTTTACAAAATATGTAGCCAACATTACTCGCACTAATATACCCAATACTTGGAAATATTAGTGAATCAAAAACTTTTCCTCGCTTTTGGAACGCATAGAATCTATTTTCAGAAACACAACCGCCACCTATTTTGGTGATCATTTGCATTAACTCTAACTTTGTTGGACGCTCCAATACCTTCAGCATTCGAACGGATTATGACTCAATCACCTTCTCACTCTATTGATCGAGCATACGAAGAGCCATTGAGTAATGCTGTTTCCCCTCGAAAGAATCTCCATGCATTTATTAGCCACCTTTACCCGCCTTTCTATATTCAGGTCATGGAAGCTTTCGCAGATTATCAACCTTTGGACTACGAACACATTGCCCTCAATCCTTTGGTTTACAAACTCGTTGATACAAAAAGTTCTTCCTCTAAACTTCCCTCGCACTTTGAACGAACAATTCTCAAGCCTTTGCTTCAACAAATTGCAAATATGGAATTGGGAAATTCTTCTTCACAAACTTCTGCTTGGGATGAAGTTACAACTTCTTCATCTTCCGGGGTTTCTAGATGGACGAACTGGTCTGCACCTGAGTCCTGGGACTTGAGGGAGCGGATCAATCATCATTTTATTGAGTTCACTGACCCTTTAGATTTTCCTTCCTACGCTCGAAGCTCGGTGGTTTATCCTTATGTGCCCATCGACCTTCGACGTAGTTTAGAGGAGAATTTGCTTGTGGCTTGGTATACATCCTCCATGCCCACAAGGATAATGCACCCTGCCCGGTGCTTGGAAGAATCACAAGGATATACCCCTTCATTTTTAGCCAAGAAAGCGCAGATTTGCTCTTCTGACTGGCTTGATTATATTAATGCCTTTGTTCCTCCCATTCCTGTGTCATCTCCCCTAACTGAAGCATCCACTTCTTCTTCTCCATCTTCTGAAATAGAAGCATCCACACCTTCTCCATCCTCTGGACTAGAGGCATCCACACCTTCTCCATCCTCTGGACTAGAGGCATCCACACCTTCTCTTTCTTCTGAAGCAGAACCATCTACTCCTTCTCCTCCTCCCACTCTTTCTTGGACAGAGAAATTAAAGCTTGCTCTTCCAATGGACAAAATCTTCCCTCCTTACAAACCTCCATCATCCCCAACTTCATTTGAGCGGAAAGAAGCCCAACTTCTGCTCGCAGCTTTTTTTCACCTACCCTTCAATGTTCTTGAGGATGACATTCCTCTCAAGAACTTTCGATGGGCTTGTGATATTCTGACTAGGGGCCATATCCTTAATCCTATCGCCCAAGCAGAACTTCACATGTTCCTCGATCAACTTCCAGTACTCCTCCATTGGCATCGAAATTCCAAAATCACCATTCAATCTTTGGATCAACTTTCATCTCTTCGAATTCATGCTCAATACGAAGCAGAAAACTTCATTGAAGACTTTGATGACTTCAAAAATAAAGATTCTGCGTATTGGGATGATTTAGTTATAGATGAGTTGGAACAAAAATTGAGGGAGGAGGCTTTCGAAGCAAAGGCTGAAGAGCTCTATTACGAAGTGAGAGCACATCAACTCACGCAGCCAACTTTGGAGGAGATGGAAGACATAATAAAGAAAGAACAAATATTCATTGATCATTGTTGGACGAAATTCCATGATCTTGTAATTTATTCTATTCCTTATTTTTATGAGCTTGAATTTGTACCTAAATAAGATTACTTAATGTAATTGTCTTGGCTCTAATGAAAGCAAAGTCCTCTGTACTTGACATTGTTTGACTCTGTTTCCTCTTACTTTTAAAAGCCAACTTATAGCCTTAAATTAAATAATCTCATCCTTTGAATTTGGACTTACTTATTTTCAATGAAACACTAAAGAAACCAATATGTCTTTTTCCAATTTATGGAACAAAATTTGACAATTTTGGTTAATATTATCTCAAATCAATGCTTCGAAGTTAACAACCTTACTTTTCAAAGCTAATCATAACCAACAACCAATATGTCTTTTTCCAATTTATGGAGCAGAATTTGACAATTTTGGTTAATATTATCTCAAACTAATGCTTCGGAGTTAACAACCTTACTTTTCGAAGCTAATTATAACCAACATATGGTTATAGTTAATATAGTCAGTCATTTTTAAATTGACCATTCTTACTTCGAAAAGCATCTTATGCTGTCTTAATTCAATGGACAATCTTTTCTTGCAAAAACCAACGATTGGTTTTGATGTTCTTTGCATCTTAGCGTCTTCAAACATGTAATATACTTCGAAGCCGGATTCTGTATTTCGAAGCCGTTTTACTTGATTTCTTGGAGCCAAAATTGGCTTCGAAGCCAAATATTGTTCTTCGAAGCTGACGTCAACATTTAGAATGTGTTCTTCCCTCCAAAACTATCAATATTGGAAGAGTCTCCTCATATTCACACTTTTAGTACATAACGCAATATATTTTTCAGACATAAAACCTTTTAAAAGCCCCTTTGCTTTGTATTCTGAAATCACTTGCTCTTTTGACACACAAACCCTACCGATCTCCTGTTAAACCCCTCTTCCTTATTACTCGCCATCAATGGATCCTTCCTCACTAAAAGTGCTTACTGGCGATCGTATCAGTCCTACCATGGCTTTGAAGCGATGTATTGATGAAGAAATCACCAAACTTTCATCTGGTGAGTCAAGCCACATAGATGGACGTCTTTTCGTGCCTCGTCATAGCAATAAACAGGAATACGTCCTTGGCCCTATTTTTCGAAGCTCTGCTCAACTCATGACCCTATATCCTCGCTTGGAGGACCATTTCCTTCTTTACGAAGAAGGGCTTGATTGGGGAAACTGGAGGGTGAATCGTCCTCAGCGTTGCTGGCCGACAATGAGGACTGAATGGGAAGAATGGTATGACAGAGTTGTACCTGCGAGAGAAGATGACTTGCAAGAACTCTGTATTCTCGATGCCCTTCGTCTTTCCAGGTTCATTATTCCTGAAGACCCTTTCTTGATACCTGCTGCCTTATGTTTCTGGAATATGTCTTTTAATTTCTTCCAATTTCGGTGCGGCATGATGGCCCCCACCGGTCTTGCGATTTGCCATCTCTTAGTGTTTTCCCCCCATGGCTCTGCACTTACTCCCAACTACCCAGGCCTTCCTATTAACTTTTCTTCCATCCTTAAGCTCCTCTTATAGTGACTTCAGAAGTCTGAAAATAAAAAGGAAGGTCCTGTGAAGGACAGAGAGCTATTTTCCTTTATTTTATATTGGTTATGCAAATTCCTCTTTTGCACCTCATCTCAGAGGATTATGCCTGAGTTTGTTCCCCTCGTGAAGGCACTTGTCTTGAAAAAACATATAGCTCTTGCTCCTTATCTTTTAGGTTATGTCTACAGAGTCTGCTCCCAATTTTGTGAGAAACCTCTTGATGCTAACCAAGGAGGTCCCCTCTGGGTGCTTCAACTTTGGCTCTTCGCCTATTTCACTGACCTACACCCCAAATGTCTAAAATTCCTTATTCAGGATCCTAGTACTTATGGGGAAAAGTATGCTAGGATTGCCCTTTACCCGCCTTCGCTACTACTTTACCTTCTTTTATCAACTCCCCATTTCTCTATCTGCTCTTTCTTCATCCTTTTGAAGCCAATAAAGGACCAACTTGGCTGCAAGCTTTCCTAGCTGATAAAGAATGCTCCACTTCTCCTCATAAAGATATGTGGGCCTCTATACTACTACCAAGGGAATTGTTCATTGGTAGTTTAAACCCCCGAGCCTACAAATGCATATCTGAGGTGTACTGCCCTTCTCAATTTGCCAGACAATTTGGACTCACTCAAGGGATACCAGTTCCTCTTTGCAGTCTCTCGAATGTCCATCTTACTGTCAGAGATTTGAGAATATCCAAATCCAGACTAGAGACGGAATCCTCAAACCATCGAAAGAGCTGAATGAGTTCCAATTTATCCCCTTTCTCCCATATGGCTCAGTCTTGAAAAGATTCCAGAACTGGTGGACAGTCAATATGGAAGTACGCCTATCTGAACATCCCCATGACTTGCTGGTAGGATTAGGAGTGCCTTTGAAGGCTAAGCCAGCGACATCTAGGGATATTCCTTCTCTTCACGAGGCTGCCACGACTAATCCTACAACTTCATCCCCTCCAGCTAGAGTTACTAGAGCTGCTTCGAAGAAGGGTAAATATTTTCAGACTTCTCATTTTCCTTTCTTTTGAATCTTTTGTTCCTTCCCTTTACACTTTTGTTCTTTGGTGCAGAGCCCCCACACGAGGAATCTCCCAAGAGAGCTGAAACTTTAGCTGTTCTAAAAAAGAAACAACAACAACAAAAACAAAAAAGGAAGCTAGTCCTCCCTCCTGAGGAATCCGAATCTTTGGGAGAAGAAGAGGTTGAGCAAGAGCCAGAAGTATCCTTGCAGAGAACCAAGAGACCAAAAATAGTTGCCTCCCTTCCTGATACAATTAAGCATCCTTCTTTCGAAGCACCTACTGTAGTAATAGAGAAAGCACTTACCTCTGAAACATCTGAAACCCAAATTGAGGAGAGGGAGATTGAAAAAGAACCAGTAGCATCACTGCCAAGGAGGAAGAGAAAGAAGATGACTGTTTCTGCTGCTGACTTGGTAGAAGATCCGGTTCATGAAGCCGCTGCCAAGGCAGTAGAACAGGAACATTCCAAAGCAATAATCGTTTTTGAGAGGGCTGAGAAGAAACGGCAACAACAGTTTCTGAGAGATGAAGCTGCTGCTGCTAATGTGTTACAAAGAGAAACTGCTCGAAGACAACAAATTGTCGAACATTATTCTCTTCGTAGCTCTCCCATCAACATCAACATTGCTGAAACAAGTAATTTCTTTCACACTTCTGTTGTTTTTCCTTCGTCAGCTTTAAATATTTGAATTTTGACATTGCCTTACTTTTCTTCTTTCTGCAGTAACAACCACTGCGCTTATCTTTCCCATGGGGCCTCTTCCAGTTTCAGTTGAAGTTGATCAGATGAAAAACGTGAAGACTATTCAAATACAACTTCCACTTCATAAGCTTCCACGCTTCAGACCTTTCTTGAGTCCCAACATTCCCGCATCTCTTCTTCTTGGCCTAGAACCGTACCTTCCTTTCTTGACTTTCAATCCACCTCAGTCCATTCCTTCTTCGAGCCTTACTCTTCCTTCTTCCAAGGATATTCCAGCTGTTACTCCAATCCTAATGGCAGTTGATTCTTCCACAGAGGGTGCTGGTAATTCTCCAATTCATGGTTCATCACCTATGCCTATTTCTAGCCCTTCTTCACTTGATTCATTGGTGGCTAAAACCATAGAAGCTGCCAAAGATACTCCATCCATTTTTCCCATCCCCATTCACCCACCCGTGTCTTCCACCACCATACTTTCTATGCCCTTCATGTCTAGGGATGAAGTAGACATCTTCGAAGGAAGACTTGCTAGTCTTTTCGACGTATCTTCTACTTCTCCAACATTTAGTGTTGAAGCTGAGCCATTAATCTTGGCTGACTCCTTGCTGGAGATTTTTGAGAGTCCTCCTTCTCCTAGCAGCAAGTCTCCTGTACCTTCAGTGGACTTAGACACATGTCTGGAACTGTTGACTTCCTTTTCGAGGATCCCCTTCGAGGCTCTACAAAGGCCTATTATCAGGAATGGGTTTCTTCAGTGCTGTAATATTGCTGAGCAGTCTAATATGAACGTCTCAAGTCACCTATCCCAGGCTGCAGCTACTATTGATTTCTATATCAACATTTGTCACGCTGCCAATACTGCCAATGAGAAATTGGCCAGGGATCAGTGTTTTGTTTCTCAAGTGCATACCGAGATATCAGATCTCAAGGAACAACACTCTTCTACCTCCCAATTTCGAATTCAGCTGCTGGAGAAGAAAGCTCAACTTGAGGAGGATTTAGCTGCAGTAAACAAGGCCTTGGTTCGAACTGACACCAAATTGGAAATCACCAACCAAGAACTGTCTAAAAAAGAAGACATGGTCAGTTATTCACTGCTTTCCATCACTTAGCAGTAGGAAATCAACTGTACAAAAACAATTGAAACATTGTAATGATTTTTGGGCCAATTTGTGGCACCATGTACTTGATTCTTTATGAAAAATCAAGCTTTTATCTATTACCTGAGTGTCTTGTGTGTTTGTACATAATGTTTATTCTAATCCTTGTGTTTCCCAAATGGTTGGAAAATAAGGCTTCAAATATCTTCCATTAATCTTTTTGGGGTGCACATAGCCATTTAAATTTCTTAAATGGTATGCTCCAAAAGGCAGAACTCTATGAATTTGATATGGTCCTTTCCAATTAGGTGACCATTTGCCAAACTTATGGCTTTTAATCCCTATTGGGAGTATTGTTTTCCATACCAAGTCACCTTCATCAAAACTAATATGTTTGACTTTCTTGTTATAATTCTTGGCTGCTTTCTTCTTTTGAAAAAGAATGCTGTTTAACGCCAAAATCCTCGCTTCATCTATGTCTTCTAATTCTAAGCACATGCTTTGATGATATTGCTCAGATTCTAATTGATCTTGACATCTTACCCTCAGAGATTTAACATTAATTTCCACAGGTAACACTGCATCATGCCCGTATACTAAGGCATAAGGGTGACTCTGTTTCGACCTTGGGGAAGTTCTCAGAAGCCCATAAAACATCCAACAATAGGTTATGCCAATCTCTAGGATTATCTTCCACCACCTTTTGTATTCCTTTTTCAAGGATTTATTGGATGATTCACTTGACCATTGGCTTGTGCATAATAGGGAGTAGAATTAATAAGGCTAATCCCAAATTACCTTACAAAAGACTTCACCATTTTCCCATCAAACACAGCCCATTATCAACTGTTATGGTTTGTGGAATGCCAAACCTATGAATCGGATCTTTAATGAACCCAATGACCTCTGTCTCTGACCTTATATGGTTTGGCTTCGACCCATTTAGTGAAGTAGTCAGTAGCCACTAGAATGAAACAATGATGTTTCGAAGATGGTGGGTGAATTTTACCCATCATATCCATGGCCCATCCTCTGAATGGCCAAGGCTTCACTACTGCATGTAGGTCAGTTATAGGCACATGTCTTATTGTGCCATGTTTTTGGCATGCCTGGCAACCCTTTGCATATTCTATGCAATCTTTAAGAATAGTTGGCCAATAATAGGAATGCCTTCGAAGCAACCACCTCATCTTTACACCGGGCTGATGAGCACCACAAATGCCTTCATGGACCTCAGCCATAGCTGTTAATGCTTCTTTTGGACCTAAACACTCCAATAATAAGCCATCTCCTCCCCTTTTGTATAGAGCATTATCATATACCATGTATTGCATAGATTGCAATTTGATTTTTCTCATTGCTTTCAAGATGGACCACCAATAATCGCATTATTGGATGCCTCCAATCCTGTTCTTGTGAGTCATTATGATTGACTTCAAGATCACATTCCTTTATTCAAAGGTTGTATTAATCTCGATATGTTGTTTGGCTTATATCCCTTTGGGTATTATCCCTTCTTGAAGTTCAAGCTTTTTGAGCCACATCATTAGCTCTTGTTCAAGAATCTTGGAACATAGGTTACATTTGCTATTTGAAACCGAGAAAGCATGTAATGCAACAACATAATATGGTAGGATGCTTATGCTTTGACACTTGAAAATCCCTTTTACTTGGTTAACCACCAATTGAGAATCCCCAAATATGTCAACTGCATGTACTTGTAATCCAATAAGGATTTCTAGTCCTACTATTAA
The DNA here is from genome assembly GCA_025200525.1 of Camellia lanceoleosa. Lineage (NCBI taxonomy): Eukaryota > Viridiplantae > Streptophyta > Magnoliopsida > Ericales > Theaceae > Camellia > Camellia lanceoleosa. Next base: position 156,619,919 of record CM045765.1, read on the forward strand.
GGCTTCATATTCAAATTTGATTATTGGAACAAATAGCTTCATCCACTCAAACCATGTGTGGTTTCTACCCTTGTGGAGACTTAATCACAATACCAATTCCAATTAATCCATTGGCTTTCGATCCATCGAACCACATTTGCCATGGTTCAACACTAGCCATACCAAGTTCCATTACCTCTTGGTTCTCTGTTTGAGATGGATGATCTGCTAGAAAATTGGCTAATACTTGCCCTTTTACTGCTCTTTGAGGAACATATTCTAAATGAAATTCGATAAGGCTAATATCCATTTGCCAATTCTTCCTCAACATAGGTCTAGATAACATGTATTTAACCAAATCGTAGGTTGCAATTACCAAGACGATTGTAGGTAAAAGATAATATCTTAATTTCATTGCGGCAAAATACAAAGCAAGACACTTTTTCAACAAATGAATATTTACATTCACAAGAATTTAAAAACCTACTAAGGTAATAAACAGCTTGTTCCTTGCCTTCTTCATTGTCTTGGGCCAAGAAAGTTCCCAATGAATCTTCTGCTGCCGCTATGTATAACTTCAAGGGCTTATTTCGTTTTGGTGGCATCAGCACTAGAGGGTTGGCCAAGTAGGCTTTGATACCTTCGAAAGCAGTTTGATGCTCTACTGTCCACACAAATTCCTCTTCATCTTTCAAATTAACAAGGAAGAGAATACTTTAGTTTTCCCTGCAGTGTTAGAAATAAACCTTCGAAGAAAGTTAACCTGCTCAAGGAACCTTTGTAATTCTTTCTTACTTGATGGAGGCCTAGCTTCAATGATGGCTTTGGCTTTATTCTGATCAATCTGTATTCCTTTCTTGTGCACTACATAACCCAAGAAATTTCCAGATGACACACCAAAAGCACATTTAAGAGGGTTGAGTTTCAACTTGAACTTCCTCATTCTTTCGAAAGCTGCTTCTAAATGAAGCAAATGCTTCTCTATGGACTGGGATTTTACCACGATGTCATCAATATAACATTCTAGATACCCTCCAATAAGGTCATGAAAGATGGTGTTCATAGCCCTCTGATACGTAGCTCCAGCATTCTTCAGACCAAATGGCATCTTAACCCATTCGAAGGTGCCAATATTCCCAGGACATCTGAATGCTGTCTTGTGGATGTCTTCCTCTGCAATGCATATTTGATTATAACCAGAGTGGCCATCCATCATTGACAAAACTTGATGCCCTGCTGAACTGTCCACCAACAGATCCACTATAGGCATAGGGTATTCATCTTTAGGAGTTGCTAGATTTAAGTTCCTGAAATCGATGCATACCCTCATTTTGCCATTTTTCTTAACTACAGGCACAATATTAGATAGCCATTCAACATACCGTCATCCCTAATAAAGACTGCCTTGAGTAGTCTAAGAATTTCTTCCTTGACCTTCTGAATTACATCTGGACTCATCCTTCTTGGTTTCTGTTTGTATGGCTTGAAATTAGGCTTCAAAGGGAGCCTATGTTCCATCAATGATCTATCCAATCCTGGTAGTTCATTATAGGACCATGCAAAACAATCTTTGTATTTCTTTAAAACAACCAACAACTGGTCTCTGTCCAGAGCATTCAAACAGGTACTTATATAAGTGGGTTGCTGCACAGAACCTTCCCCTAAATTCACTTCTTCTAAGGGGTCTTGCGTCTGAGAATTCATTGAAGCTTTTTCTTTGGTTTCTTCAACCTTTGAAGCAATCTTTTCACCTTGTTCTGCCTCTAGGTTCTCTATTTCAACATCTCTGCCTTCTTCCTCATAGACAAAATCTGTCCATAAGGCGTCTTCTTCTTGTATTTCCTGGACTTTTGTTTCAATGTCCAATGCACAATATTTCCCAAGGGTCAATCTTCTGACCTGTTGTTGTTCTTGTTTACAGCAAATTATCATGGCTTCTCTCTCTTTTTTACCTTACGGACTATTGCTTTTACATCCAATGATGAGAATTTAATCAAAGCCAATGAATTGGCTTCGTTCTTCACTTCTTTGCCTATAACCCGAGCATCGTTGTCATCTTTCACGACAACCTCTTCATCAAGACTTTCTTGGACTAAGTGCTTCAGATGTGTAACTTCCTCATCACCGTCACTTACCGAGCCATCACTTTCCTCAATATCTTGGTGGAGTTACCCTTCAATATATAGTTTGGCCTCTGCAAAGTCTCGCACAGCTATGAAAGGTTGAGGATCTGCATCAATCTCCTCTGTCTCTCCATTGCCCGAGCCATCATGATCTTCGATGCAAAGAGGAAGGTACACTTGTTGGTGTGAATCCGGTCTCTTCCAAGTAAGGCATTATATTTAGCATTCTTTGTCGATCACGAAGAATCTTTGTCATACAATCCACGGTTCCCACACTCAAATTAATAGGCGAATACCTTGGGCCATCTGCTTATCTCCAAAGAAAGCCAAAGAATGGTTGTCTTGGTTGGGATCAACCTCGATTCTTCTTCCTAATTTCTTCAAAGAAGATTTCGGTAATAAATTAACCGCCCCATTGTCTACTAGGACTCGGTTTAACTGTATACCATCAAAGAAAGCCTTAATGTACAAAGGCTTGACATGTTGGGTCATGGAATTCGAGGGGTATTCAAAAGGATATGAGAGGTTGATGCTCACCTCCTCCTCGCTTTCGCACTCAACTTCCATAGGAATAGCCATTTCAGGAGCATCCTGTACCATGCTCACTTGTGATTCCTCACTAGAAACAGGAATTGGATCCATGTCTTGGTCCTCCTGATCCTCAGCCTGAAATTCATGAGGTAGTATATGTACCATGTTGACTGATACAGGTGGGAATGAGCCAAACTGGATGGCTGGTTGTACCTTCTTCCCCTCTTGGCTACCTTGCTCAGTGTCTTCAGCAGCGTCCTCCATGCTGCATTCTGGTATTTCATTGATAACTGATCCCTTCGAAGGATCCTTCTCAACTAAGCTTTCAGTCAGAAATGTTTGTTCAGCCATGAAGGCTTCGAACATTTCTTCTTCTGCCATTTCCTTCTTTTGGCTCATGCCAATCTCTTCTTCTATTTCACTATCACTTTCCATCAGAGCCTTCTCCAATCCTGCCAAACTGGACTTCTCTCTGGCCTTTAGTTCAGAATGAACTTGGGCCAATTGTTCTCTGCTACAAACCACTTTACTTTGTAGCGTCGGTTTTGGAACATGGTCTGACTTCGAAGCTTTCTTTTCTTCTGTCTTGACATGTGAAGAACTCTCTTCACTCTCTTTCAGATCTTGCTGGTACTGGGTGTACTGCTGAATTTTCCTCCTTTGTGATCTGAAATAACCGAACCATATTTGGCTCCTTTGTCTTTGGGTGCTTCAAAGAATACCCAGTTGTTTGGGGCCACCAAAGGAGGCTTGACCATTCTGCCTGTGATTCCAACATCTCTCATGTCAGGCAATTCCCTAGGTTTGTTTTGCATTACAAACCAATCTGGAACTCCAGGTACCCAAGAGCTTACTGATTCAGATGTTGAACCACCCTTTTCTACCTTCGAAGCCATCTTGGCCGCCGTGGAGGTAAGTGCTTGGTTCTGGTCTCATGTTTCGAGCTTGATTCTGGCCTTTGTTTGAGATGGCCATTTTCTGTTCTGTGTGAGGTTGATCTGGGGGGCCAATCTCTGGCTTTAGTCCCATAACCTGAACTCCTCTCTAATCTTCTTTCAGAATGTCTGCTCTCCATTCTATAGTAGTTAAGTGGCCTAGACTCATACAAGGGCCTTTTACCTTTAGCATTTGTTCTGTCAACTGCAGGCTCAACCACCACTGGCCGCTGCCTATCACTAGCCGGGTACGGCCTTTTGTTGTAAGCGTTGGTCGATCTAGGACGTCTCTGAACATCCTTATAGTATTGCTTCCCATCAATTGGAAGCCCCTTCAACCATTTGTAGCTTAGTCTACACCTTGGACACATTCTTTGCATTACAGCTGCTTCCAAAGAATCGTCGTCCAATATTTCTTCATCAAAATGTTCTTCGATGTGAGAGACTCTGCCCAACAACCGTAGATTTCTGGTCTCTTTCTTGGCGGTATGCGGTTGGCAATATGCATTTGCACATTGACCTCTTCCAATTCCTGCAGAGATAGATTCTGAAAGTTTGGAACAACCACATTAGCCGCGCTTTCTCCAACTTCTGGAAACGGGTTACTGTCAATTCCCATGGCTTTCTCCGTTTTGGTCGGGAACTTTAGACTTCCTTTCCGGATTTGCTCTTGGATCCTGTCTCGAAAAACAATGCAGTTTTTAGTTGAGTGAGACCAAGAATTATGCCATTTACAGTATACTTTTCCTTTAAGTTCATCAAGAGAATGCAGTTTTACTCCTTTTGGTAACTTAAGGAAATTAGCTGCAAGCAGATGATCGAAAATGTCATATGCTTTTGTTAAATCGAAAGAATACTTTCTGTGATAGTCTTTCTTTTTAAACTGCTGGTCGATAGTCGTATCCTTATGAATTAATGCTTCACAGATTACAGGTTCTTTGCCCACAATCTCTGCTGCATCAATCTCATAATTGGGATCTCTGTAATATGTCTTATATGAAGCATTGTTTCGATCTTGTTCTTCCTCTAGTAATGCTTCATATCGAGACACCTTATAGGTTAATTCGACCAAATCCCTGAATTCAGTTGAGTCAAACTTCTTTCAAGCTTTGAACTCTAAACCGCTTTGAGCCAATCGTACAAATTAAGCTCTGGAAGGATGACTCTACATTTATTTCGAGCCCTTTTAAATCTTGCAATGAATTGAGTAGCCTTTTCTTCAGGCCTTTGACTCAATCTTGCCAAATCTGCCATGGATACCTCTGGCTCCGATTGGAAAAATTGGGCATGAAATGCCTCTTCCATCTGTTGCCAAGTTTGAATGGAGCCAGGTGTAAGGTTGATATACCATACAAACGCTCCCCCAGTTAGAGAGTTTGGAAATAATCTCAATTTTATGTAGTCATGATTAGCGAATTCACCACACTGAGCAGCGAATCTAGCAATATGCTCTACTGTTGATTGATTTCCAGTTCCGTAGAATAAGGTGAAATCTGGTATTCTGAACCCTCTTGGGTATTCATGTACCCTATCTACCCACTCTGGGTATGGTTTTCTGTATACAGGAGTCTGGACCCCCCGAGCCATTGGTCCACATATCTCCCTAACAATATCAAGAAATTGGTCCCTAGGGACCATATTTTGGGCTTGAACCACTCTTGGAGGAGCAAACACGGGGTTTGGTGGACAAACTTGTGCTGTGGTCCTCTTGGTCCATATAATGGTACATTTGGGAGGTTGCCCTGTGGTGCGAAGTTCTTTGTTGGGGGTATGGATAACCCCTTTGAGCTGTCTGCGAAAGGACCTATGAAAGGTGTTGGAATAGGCATTGTGTCCTTCCATTTGTAGGCAAACCTTCCAACCCCGTATAAATTGAATAAGGGATTATTATAACCCTCGGTGCGGATATGGCTTCAACATGGATTTGCCACCATTCTTATGCGATTTCTTGTACTTGGCCGATCGCTAACTGGTGTGGCTTCACTGTTGAGTACTGAGGCATTTTGGCCTACTACAGGCCTTGAAATGGGTTCATACCAAGACTGAGGCAATGGTCTTTCATAGTTCTGAGTACTAGTCTGACCATTAGTTTGTCCATTAACTTGCATAGGCTGTTTTTCTCTAGCCAATCTTTGCTAGGGACATTTAAAATTTCCTCTGTATGTCTTGTATTTGTTGGTTGGTGGTTGCTCATTCGATCCAAAAAGGATGTCGCCCACCTTTCCATTGTGTTCATTAGTTGTTGTCCCATAGCATCCACCAAGCCATCCCATGGATTTGTTGGCTGAGAAGATGGAACGGTTGATGGCCCAATTCCTAGGTTTCGTCCAATATTATGAACATATGGTTCTTGTCCGGAAATCTTCTGTTCGACCATAGGTTCTGATAAAATAAGAGTTTCCACAGGATGTGTTATCACATTATCTCCTGGATTAGGTATTTCTACCTCTTCCTCACGCCTTCTTCCAAGCGTTCATTTTCTCCTTGTCGTATTCTTCTAGCCATTTTAATTAGTCCCACCGGGCGTGCCAAAAATATATGTTGGCTTTTGGGCTTTCGAAGGGTATTTTTGTAAATCTTGGCGTGCGATGAAGGATCAATCGCCTTCTGAAAATTATAATTGCCAATCAATGATCAGGCGACTATATTTTAGTTCTTTCAGCCTCAATGAAGAGGACTTTTACTGGTGGCTTGACTTTAGGAGAAATTAAGAGAAATAACAATTAATATGAAGAACAATTGAAGTATTTCATTAACATAAATACTTACAATAGTCCAAACTCAGCCTCGAGGAGGTTTACAGCAACAGTCTACTTGAATCTACTTGAAACTACTCCTATGAATTGAAGTACAGTGCAGGTATTTAAAGAACGAGTATTTAAAGTACAGGAAAGGTAAAACTGAAAAGAAAAATATGAAGTTAAAACTGGTTTATATGATCTGAGTCTGGGGCTCTTTTCTGGGAACTTCCTTGCTATTTATACTTGTTAGAGATGACCTTCGAACTGTACTTCGAACCGTCGAACTGCTCCTCCATGATCGCTGATCATGTTACCTTAGATATAGTTCCACTATGCCATCACTTGCAGTTGGACTTCCCTCCTGTATTTGAATTTGAATATAGGTAACCGTTGAAGCCACGTCACCTTGTATCTCATTCTTGATCTAGTGCTACTCAGACCACTTAAGAACCAATATTTATTGCCACGTGTATGATTGAGATTTAAGATTAAAATCATCTTCCAATAATACCCTCATTCTGCCACGTGTCGAATTGTAATTGGCTTTTACAAAATATGTAGCCAACAATATCCAATCAAATTTAAACAAAATGTAAATAAGACGAAAGTAAGTAAAGTTCCAAGATTAAAGGCTGTGTTTGGTTTGTGTTGTTAGAAATGGTTTTGGAAGTTTTGGAAATATTAGATTTTTCCTCAACTTTAGTCTATTTTTTTAGGTGGGATCCATGTGCCAAAGTTGGCGAGTCTAAGTGGTAATGCGTTCTATGTCGCGTTATAATTCACGTAGTATATTTGGTTGTTCAAAACCTTTATCGGATGAATGGGAAATTGAAAGCAAAGTGAGCTCCATAGAAATGGAGTTTTCGGTGGAAATATCTTAAGGTTTGGTTTAAGGCTTGTCCTACATTGGTTTGGTAGGTAAACTTTTGTGGGTTTATAAAGCTTGGGTTTGTAACTTAGGGAGGGCCCCAAGGGGCATCCCAATTTTGTAGAAGTGAGAGATTATGGGCAAAGTGAGCTAGACCCATTGAACCCAAAAATAAACACATGCGCGTGCCACCGCTGTCTGTCTGTCCGTCTGGTCGGTCAGTCGGGCGGGCTGGACTGGGCTAGGCCTGGGCGCGAGTGTGTAGTGTGGGGTTGGGTTAGGCTTGTTCGATCCAATACTTATCTTTTTGGGTCAAAAACATTTGAATATATTTTATTTGTTTGGAAATAAAATCTGTTCGTTTTTATTTCAAATTCTAGTTGGAAATAAAATTCAAATTTTGATTTTCACCTCTTCAGAAATTCTGTACAGTTTCATATCTATCCAAACAGATCTGAATCTGTTCAAATTCAAACCTAAAACAGGTTTTTATCTGTTTGAAATTTAAACCAGATCTGTCCGAACAGGTATCATACCTGTTGGATAAAAACAAAACAGCCACCATTTTCATCTATAAATAGGCAGTCCCTCAATTGATTTTCACTTAATTTTTGTCCCAAATTCTGCCTGCTCTTTCTGCATTTTGCTTCATTATTTTCTTGTGAAAAAGAGTGTAAACACAAAGTGTGTTCGTTGTGCGAATAATTTTTTGCTATTTTTCGTAGTTGATCATTTTATCTTGGGAGATAGACATCCACAATTTGAAAGCATTACGGTTGATCAAAAATTTGTTCTATAAATTAATAAGGTAAGTAATTAATTTACTTTTTTGTTTTATTATTTTTTTTATTTCTGGTTCAAATTTTGATTTTGTTTTTGTAACAAAATAAAAATTTGTTTTATTTATTTATTTATTTTATATTCTGGTTTGATTTTTCTAATCAAACAATCTCTCTCATTTTCTTTATTTCTTTTGTTTGTTGTTAAGTGTACAAACATAATTTTCTTAATATAGTGAAGATTGTCCAACAATCTTAAGACATACCTATTTTTTGGTGTCTTCATTGTGTTTATTTTTTGTGTTTTTTACAAAGTAATATTCTGGTTGGAAAATACAAATAGTGGTTATATACTATTTGACAAATAGTAGTAGTATACTGTTTATTTTCTTTGACAACTAGTAGTAATATATTGGTGTCATTAACAATTCAGAATATTATTTTGTGTAATAGTGTTACAGAAAATTATTATGTAGTAATTTATTTTCCTGGTTTTAGTAACTAGAAAAGTAAAATTATTTTGTGTTATAATTTATTTTCTGGTTTGAGTAAGTAGAAAATTAATTTGTGTTTTGGTTTTTCTGATTTTTTATAATAAAATATTATGGCTGCTGAAAGTAGTACTCCAAATTCGATTCTTATAACGACTCCTGTCCCTATCCAAAATTATGTCCAAGTTCTTATAAATTATGGGAAAAATCGAAAAAATTTAATGACACCGAGTTTAAGAGATGGCAGTAGAAAATATTGTTTTATCTTATAACTCTGAATCTTAAACCGTGAAGAGGCTCCAGTATTGAGAGAGGATGAAAGTGATCCGCAAGTTGTTGACGTTGTAGACGCTTGAAAACATTCTCACTTTCTGTGCAGAAATTACATCCTTAATGGCCTTGACAACATGCTGTATAATGTTTACAACTCTTGAAACAGTGAATTGTGGGATTCTTTGGAGAAAAAAATACAAGACAAAGGATGTCAGCACAAAGAAATTTGTTGTCAGTAAATTTTTTGACTTCGTTATGGTAGACTCCCAAATGGTAATTTCTCAAGTTCAAAATTTTCAATTAATTTTGCATGATATTCATGCTGTGGATATGTCTCTGAGTGAGTCTTTCCAAGTCGCTGCGTTAGTGGAAAAATTACCACCGGCTTGGAAAGATTTCAAAAATTATTTAAAACATAAACACAAGGAGATGACCATGGATGAATTGATTGTAAGACTAAGAATTGAGGAAGATAACCGTAAGGCTGAAAACCCGGCCCTATGGGTTTAGCATCAGAATCGCCAAGAATCCGAGATTAAGGCCGGAAATAGTAATACTGAAGAGAACAGTGGCGGAAGCAAGTCTGATAAATAAATAATGTCCAATGAGCATGATCAGATGCAAAAGACTTTCTTCATACATATATGCAACCAGTGACAAAACAGTATGTACATATATACAATCATTCAAAACAGAGACTTAATCCCTACTCAACGGTACAGTAAACATTCAGTCTATACAATCCATTCAGTTATTACAAAGCAGTAAGACAGTGCAGGAGGGGGAAATACTAAAACACCCCTAAGACTTAGCATGATAGGCTCGGAACCTCGCAGTGAGGCACATAGGCTGACTTGACAAAACTGGAGTAACCCTGACGCTCCTAGCCGCGGTCTGATGCCTGTGCACCTACATATATATATGAGCAGTGAGCTAAAGCCCAGTAAATAACATAATACGTAAAGGGGTTTAGAATGAATGTCCTTCTGATGGTGAAAAGCAGTTCATTTCAATCGAGATTTCATTGTTGATACTACATCCATTAGCATATGATCGATGGCGATAGGTCTTAAAGACCAACGAGAATGATGGCCATCGATCAAGATGCGATGAGTGGTTCCACGAGAGGACCAACAGAGATCTCTGTAACAGTAACAGTAAACAGTAGGTGCTAAGGATGCCACAGTACAGTTCAGAAATAAAGGACATACATTCATTCAGTAAATAATACCAGTTCAGTAAACAGTTCAGTTCAGTATTCAAAAGATAATCAGTTGAACATATCTTTACACAATTGTTACTCACAGAGTTCTGGGCTATAGTGAACTAGAGCGTCTCCTTGGAATGCCAACCCTATACAGTTAACAGATTGAACACACACTAAGTTTCACAGTCGGGGGAAAGATAATACTTAATCCCTAAATGTCTCGGTGTGTTCTACATCTATATCCTCATTAAGATGTCTTAAACTAGGCCTAAGAATGTCTAGGATGGGATGAGGATGCAAAGATGTGCACAGGAAACATTTTCAGAATTTTCAGTAAAATATGGTTCCGCTCGAGCGCAGGTTTCCCCGCTCGAGCGGTCTTGCAACAAAGGTACCCGCTCAAGCGTAAACTTTCTCGCTCGAGCGGACCAAAAGTACTAGATAGGTGAAATCTCCGCTCGACGCCCGCTCGAGCGTGTCACCCAATCCTCCGCTCGAGCGCTCAATCCCCCACTCGAACGGACTGATGCACAGTGCAAAATGTTGGGAGCTCGATTTTCCCGCTCGAGCAGCACTTTCCCCGCTCGAGCGGACGACTAAAATATGGAAATTCCATATTCGAGTCCCAAGCTCAAAATCAAGTTTTGATGCATAAATTTCGATCCTCTTGGGCCAATTTAATGGAAAACATAAGTAAACTCATAGAACGACATGTTACAAAGGTCAATTTGAGAAATCAAGGCCCAAGGGTGTTTCAATCAAACTCATTTTCAAACCCAATTTCATGAACATGCATGAACAATATTCAAACATGACATGCATGCATTCAAACCAATTTAACACTTCAATTGCTAGCTCTAATGAGCTTAACTCCTCCAAAAACATGATGACAACATGAATTAAAACCATATTACCAACATGCATGTGAGGAATGATGAATTACCACCTCAAAACTTGCCTATATGTACATGCATGCAACATTTAAGCTACAATACAACATTACAAGCCATAAATTGGCTCTAGACTTCCACTTAGCTCTAAATCATGCAAGAGTCTAACAAGATTACAAACAAAAGGGTAGTTATTCTACCTTAGGTCTTGACTTAGAGGTGTAGGAGCTTAAATATACAATTGTCTACTAAAATCTCCAAGTCTATAAGCAATCTCCTCAAGAACAAGTTGAATTCACTCCAAACTTCTCACTCTTCTCTCTAGTTCGGTGGTACTCAAATGTGGCTGATGAAAAGCTTTGTTGAGTATATACAAGGCTCTACAATAATGATAAACAAAGGCCCCACTAGATGGCATCAATGTAAATAAGTGCATAATGCAATTTAACCTATTTTAATCTAATTTAATCGTATCAAATCACTTTTCAGATAAATATACCATAAAATCATATAAATTATGATGATCATGAAACACTAAACGATTTCCGGTTCGGCCGCCGATAAGGCCTTCAATTAGCAGTTTAATCATAAAGACATAAACAGATAATGAATCAAGCAACAGATAGACATGCAGTTCGAATAGATACACTCAACCAACTAGTTTCAGATTTCAGTCAATCAGTTCAGTATTCCAATAATTCTATTATCAATCGAATCGATCTACATTTAGCGATGTCGATAGTTAATTCAGTCATTAATCGGTAAACAGTATGAGGGTTGTTACAGTCTCCTCTCCTTACAAAGAGTTTAGTCCTCTAAACTCGAGTTACTTTATACGGAGGAAAGCGATTGATGGAAGCGATTAGGATATCTTTTAGCCATGTCATCTTCCCTTTCCCAAGTGGCATACACGCCACCATGATTTTGCTAGTCAACTTTCACTAACGGGATCTCCTTGTTTCTCAGTTTCTTGATCCGTCTGTTTACAATTTGTATAGGCCGTTTCTCGTAAGTGTAGTCATCACTCAATACTATCCGAGTAGGCTCAATCACATGGAAAGGATCCTGGAGATAATCTCTCAACATAGAGATGTGGAAGACATTGTGCATATGCTCCATTTCAGGAGGAAGCGCAACTTGATATGCCACCGGATTGATTTTCTCCATAATCTCATACGGTCCGACATATCTTGGCGCTAACTTGCCTTTGACTCCAAAACGAGTCTGGCCTTTCATCGGTGTCACTTTCACAAAAACGTGATCACCCACTTCATAACTTTTCTGCTCTACATGCAGTTTTCGTATTTGTTGTACAGCGGTTTACTTTCTCAGTTGTTTCATAAACAATCTCGGGCCCAAGTAAAGGCCCATCTCCAACTTCTGCCCAGCAGATCGGAGATCTACATTTTCTGCCATACAATGCCTCAAAAGGTGCCATGCCAATACTTGAATGGTAGCTGTTGTTGTAGGTGAATTCAGCCAATGGCAAATGACTTTCCCAATTTCCCTGAAAATCAAGGACACACATTCTCAATAAATCCTCCAGAGTCTGGATGGTCCTTTCATTGTCCATCATGCGAAGATGGTAGGCACTACTCGATCTCGATTCATGCTAATGCGATCAGAGGCTCTACCAGAATCTCGATGTAAACTTCGAATCCCTGTCAGAAACAATGGACACAGGCACTTCATGCAGTCTAACAATTTCATCAATATAAATTATAGCCAACTTGTCCGCATTATAAATTGTCTTGACAGGTAAGAAGTGAGCAGATTTGGTCAGTCTATCAACAATAACCCAAATTGAGTCCATACCTTTGCTGAAGCGAGGCAATCCAACGATAAAATCCATCGTGATATGCTCCCATTTCCACTCCGGTATGGGTAAGGGTTGCAGCAAGCCCGCAGGTCGCTGATGTTCAGCCTTGACTTGTTAGCAATGAAGACATTTTGACACAAAGTCGGCAATTTCTTTCTTCATTCCGGGCCACCAGAAGTTCTGTTTCAGATCTTGATACATTTTCGTATTCCCCGGGTGAATGGAAAATTTTGAATTGTGGCCCTCTTGCAGAACTCTTCTTTTCAATTAGGATCATTAAATTTTACAGTCTTTCTTGAAATTTCAGTACATCGTTTTCAAATTTGAATCCCGGTTTCGGTTTAGATTCCCTTTCTTCGATGATCTTCTTCAAGAAATCATCATGTTGCTGTTTCTCTTTAATTTCTTCGATCAGTGCCGGTTGAGCAAAAATAGCAGCTATTGTCCCACCTTGTTTTTTCAAAACAATTTCAATTTCAGATTTTTCAAGGTCACAAAGCAACTCTTTCTGTCCAGTGAGCAAACAAGCTAAATTTGCAATCGACTTCCGGCTCAGTGCATCGGCAACAGTGTTGGCTTTTCCCAGATGGTACAAAATCTGTAGGTCATAATCTTTAATCAGTTCTAGCCATCTCCGCTGCCTCATATTCAGTTCTTTCTGGATGAAGAAGTATTTCAAACTCTTGTGGTCGGTGTATACTTCACATGTCGCCCCATAGAGGTAGTGACGCCAAATTTTTAGTGCAAACACTACTGCAGCAAGTTCCAGATCATGGGTCGGGTAGTTCTTCTCATGTGGTCTCAGTTGTCGGGAAGCATAAGCAATAACTCTCCCATTCTGCATTAAAACACACCCCAAACCCTTATAAGAAGCATCACTAAATACAGTATAACCATCCGTACCTGAGGGTAAAGTCAGAACCGGTGCAGTCACAAGTCGAGTCTTCAACTCTTGAAATGCTGATTCCCTCTGGTCAGTCCAGTCAAATGATGTCCCCTTCTGTGTCAGTTGAGTCAATGGTAAGGCAATTTTGGAGAAATCTTTGACAAATCGTCTGTAATATCCAGCCAATCCCAAAAAGTTTCGGACTTCTGTCACATTTGTTGGTCTAGGCCAGTTCACTACAGCTTCAATTTTCTGCGGATCAATAAAAATTCCATCTTTGCTAACAACATGCCCCAAAAACATAACATGATCAAGCCAAAACTCACATTTAGACAGTTTAGCATACAGTTTCTGTTCTCTTAGGGTCTGCAGGGCCAGTCTCAGATGATGTTCATGTTCATCTACACTCTTGGAGTAAATAAGTATGTCATTAATGAATACAACAATAAAGTCATCGAGGTACGGTTTAAAGATTCTATTCATGAGGTCCATAAATGCAGCAGGTGCATTGGTAACTCCGAAAGGCATAACTAAAAATTCGTAGTGTCCATACCTTGTTCTAAAAGCAGTTTTATCAATGTCTTCTGGTTTAACCTTCAGTTGATGGTACCCCGATCGAAAATCAATCTTGGAAAACACTTGGGCACCCTGTAACTGGTTAAACAAATCATCAATGCGCGGTAATGGGTATTTATTTTTCACAGTTACCTTGTTCAATTCACGGTAATCAATGCACAGTCTCAGTGAGCCGTCTTTCTTCTTTACAAACAAAACCGGTGTGCCCCACGGTGAAGTACTAGGCCTGATGAACTTCTTGTCTAACAGTTCTTGCAGTTGCACTTTCAGTTCTTTCAGTTCAGTTGAAGCCATTCTGTAAGGAGTTTTCGATATAGAGGCGTATGTGCAGGAATCACATCCACAGTAAATTCAATTTCCCTGTCAATTAAATCCCCTGGCAGATCATCTGGAAATACATCTGGGAATTCTCTGACTATAGGAATACAGTTCACATCAATTTTAACATTATCATCAGTAGATACAGTCAGTACAGAACACAGATATCCTTTACAACCCTTTCTAATCAATTTAACGGCTTTCACAGATGAAATCAAATACGGAGGAGGTACCACTTCAACCCCATTAAACACAAATTCAGGCAAACCAGGTGGACGAAAAACAACTTGCTTTGTCACACAATCAATGGTAGCATGATATTTTTATAACCATTCCATCCCCAATATTACATCAAAGTGATCAATATTCAGTGGCAGTAAATCAACAAACAGATGCATATCCCCAACAATGATTTCACAAGCAGGGTACATGTATGCACAGGTCATAGATCCCCCAACGGGTGATGACATAACTAACAGATAATTCATAGGTTCTAAGGGTCTATCCAATTTACGTGAAAAAGCATGTGACACATAAGAATGTGTAGACCCCGAATCAATCAGTACATATGCATTTTGAGCACAAATAGAGAGGATACCTGACACGACGGTTTCAGTATTTTGCACGTCTCCCGGTACTAGGGCGAACACTCGGCCCTGCCTCATAGGCTCTTTCCCGGTAGCTTTGGGGTTAGGCTTTGGTGCTACAGTTGATGCTGCGGCGCTGCCTGCAGCTTTACTATTGCCCGGAGCAGTGGAAGGGCAATCTTTCACCATGTGGCCCACCTTGCCACACCTGTAACAAGCACCAGAAATTTTATAACAAATTCCCTTATGGTTCTTACCACAGACAGAACAGGGTGGTATAGAACCACTCCCTTGGCTGGGGCTAATTGTTGACCTCGTATTCTGTTTCTTATTTGATGAGTTATGCTTGCCTTTTCTGAACTTAAAACCCTGCCTTTTACTACGCCATTTGGACGCTGGTGTTTCAGTTTTCAGTGTTTCGATGTTCGATTTAGCCATCAAAGCTCGGTCAAGAACATTCACGTAATTCGGTAGCTTCAACACATTAATTCTGTCCAGGATTGCAACATTTAGGCCGCCTTCAAATTTTCTGGCCTTCTTGTAATCAGTGTCCACCATATGCGGTGCATATCTAGCAAGCTCGGTGAACTTCGTTTCATATTCGACCTTGAGACATTGTGCCTGTCTCATTGTTCAAACTTCAGTCACTTTTACATCACGACACCGAGGAAGTACTTTTCAAAGAAGGCTCCCTTGAACTGAGCCCAGGTCATAACGGTATTTTCATCACGGATGAGCATCCACCACCTTCTAGCTTCTTCTTGCAATGTAAAGGTGGCTAACAGTACCTTGTGTGCTTCAGAGCACGGAAACACCTCAAATAACTTTTCAGTCTCAAGTACCCAAGCTTCAACTTTCAACGGTTCAAGGCCTCCCTGAAAGGATGGCGGTTTCATCTTGCTGAACTTATGGGTGAGAGCAATTATGTCCCCATCATTAGCATTTACATTCAGTACATTACATTGATGCATACGGCGGAGGAGGTGAAATTTGTTGATTCAGTTGTTGATCTAGTCTCGCAGTTATCAGTTCCATCATTCTTTCGGTCCGCCATTACGGCCTCGAGATGGTTCGAGTTGATTTCATTTGCAGTGTTTGTGTTATCCATTTCACTTTAAGCAGTTATAACAGTTATCAACATAGGCAGTCATTCGTGTAACAGTTTAACACATTAGCATATATTCAGTCATATCATAACCACACACTTATCATGTTCATGAGATGCCCTAATTACTTTTCTAGGACACCCTATAGCTTATTTGGACATGTGTGTGCGGTATAACTCGTGGTAAGTATCGCTCTGATACCACTCTATCACGACTCAAACCCGGCCCTATGGGTTTAGCATCAGAATCGCCAAGAATCCGAGATTACCTTATGATGTCTGATGTGAAACGAGTACGAGGGCGGCGGAAGCGATAGATAAATAAATAATGTCCAATGAGCTGCGACAGTCTGTATGCAAAAAGACTTTCTTCATACATATATGCAACCAGTGACAAAACAGTATGTACATATATACAATCATTCAAAGCGAGGACTTAATCCTACTCAACGTCTGATAAACATTCAGTCTATACAATCCATTCGGTTATTACAAAGCAGTAAGACAGTGCAGGAGGGGGAAATACTAAAACACCCCTAAGCCTTAGCATGATAGGCTCGGAACCTCGCAGTGAGGCACATAGGCTGGCTTGACAAAACTGGAGTAACCCTGACGCTCCTAGCCGCGGTCTGATGCCTGTGCACCTACATATATATATGAGCAGTGAGCTAAAGCCTAGTGAATAACATAATGCGTAAAGGGGTTTAGAATGAATGTCCTTACAGTAGTGAAAACAGTTCATTTCAATCAGTATTTCAGTTGTTCAGTACTACATCCATTAGCATAACGATCTGATGGCGGTAGGTCTTAAAGACCGAGCGATAATGATGGCCATCATCGATGCTTGATAGTGGTTCCACGAGGGACCTACAGAGATCTCTTGATAAAGAATATGATGGCAGAGGTGCTAAGGATGCCTGATGCAGTTCGAAATAAAGGACATACATTCATTGATAAATAATACCGATTCGATGTGATTCGATTCAGTATTCAAAAGATAATCAGTTGAACATATCTTTACATAATTGTTACTCACAGAGTTCTGGGCTATAGTGAACTAGAGCGTCTCCTCGGAATGCCAACCCTATACAGTTAACAGATTGAACACACACTAAGTTTCACAGTCGGGGGAAAGATAATACTTAATCCCTAAATGTCTCAGTGTGTTTTACATCTATATCCTCATTAAGATGTCTTAAACTAGGCCTAAGAATGCCTAGGATGGGATGAGGATGCAAAGATGTACCGAAACATTTTGAAATTTTCGATGAAACGGGTTCCCGGCCGAGTTTCCCTTTCGGCGGTCATCTGCTAAAAAGTACCGCTTTCGGCGTAAACTTTCTCGCCGGCGGACCATCTTGGATGGATGAGATCTCGGCGCCCGCTTCGGCGTGTCACCCAATCCTCCGCTCGAGCGCTCAATCCCGCTTCGGCGGGATCTGATGCAAAATGTTGGGAGCTCGATTTTCCCGCTCGAGCGGCACTTTCCCCGCTCGAGCGGACGACTAAAATATGAAAATTTCAGATTCGAGTCCCAAGCTCAAAATCAAGTTTTGATGCATAAATTTCGATCCTCTTGGGCCAATTTAATGGAAAACATAAGTAACCTCATAGAACGACATGTTACAAAGGTCAATTTGAGAAATCAAGGCCCAAGGGTGTTTCAATCAAACTCATTTTCAAACCCAATTTCATGAACATGCATGAACAATATTCAAACATGACATGCATGCATTCAAACCAATTTAACACTTCAATTGCTAGCTCTAATGAGCTCAACTCCTCCAAAAACATGATGACAACATGAATTAAAACCATATTACCAACATGTATGTGAGGAATGATGAATTACCACCTCAAAACTTGCCTATATGTACATGCATGCAACATTTAAGCTACAATACAACATTACAAGCCATAAATTGGCTCTAGACTTCCACTTAGCTCTAAATCATGCAAGAGTCTAACAAGATTACAAACAAAAGGGTAGTTATTCTACCTTAGGTCTTGACTTAGAGGTGTAGGAGCTCAAATATACAATTGTCTTCTAAAATCTCTGAGTCTATAAACAATCTTCTCAAGAACAAGTTGAATTCACTCCAAACCTCTCACTCTTCTCTCTAGTTCGGTGGTACTCAAATGTGGCTGATGAAAAGCTTTGTTGAGTATATACAAGGCTCTACAATAATGATAAACAAAGGCCCTACTAGATGGCATCAATGTAAATAAGTGCACAATGCAATTTAACCTATTTTAATCTAATTTAATCGTACCAAATCACTTTTCAGATAAATATACCATAAAATCATATAAATTATGATGATCATGAAACACTAAACGATTTCCGGTTCGGCCGCCGATAAGGCCTTCAATTAGCAGTTCAATCATAAAGACATAAATAGATAATGAATCAAGCAACAGATAGACATGCAGTTCGAATAGATACACTCAACCAACCAGTTTCAGATTTCAGTCAATCAATTCAGTATTCCAATAATTCTATTATCAATCAGAATCAGTCTCTGTTTAGCAGTAATCAGTAATTAATTCAGTCATTAATCGGTAAACAGTATGAGGGTTGTTACAATTAGTAAAAATCCCATTGAGTCCAAGGCTAATGTGGTTGAACAAGTGTATAAACCACAAAACAAAAAGAGGAAATTTGTTGGAGATGATTCTAAATAAGGCAACAACAATGGCAATAAGAAGTTCAAAGGAAAATGCTATAATTGTGGTAAGGCCGGACATCGAGCTTCTGATTACCGCCGCCCTAAGAAGGATCGCGGAAGTACAAGTAAGAAGACCACCAATCAAGCCAATGTGACAGAATTAGATTACATCTCTGACGGGGTAAATGACATCAATATCTCTGCTGTAGTGTCTGAGGCTAATTTGGTTGGAAATCCCAAGGAATAGTGGGTTGACACTAGGGTAACTCGTCACATTTGTGCGGACAAGAAGATGTTCACTATTTATAATGAGGCTGCAAATGGTGAACAACTTTTCATGGGAAATTTTTCTACTTTTACTATCACTGGACAAGGAAAGGTGATCTTGAAGATGACATCAATGAAGAAATTTACCCTCAACAATGTACTGCATGTACCAGACATCCGGAATAATTTAGTTTCTAATTCTTTGTTAAGTAAAAATGATTTTAGGCTTGTCTTTGAGTTTGATAAATTGTATTAACAAATAGTGGTATGTATGTTGGTAAGAGATACATGAGTGATGGTCTCTTCAAGTTGAATGTAATGACGGTTGTACCAAAACTTGCTATTAATAAGAATAATACATCTTTTGCTTATATTCTTGAGTCAAATTTATGGCATGGTAGATTAGGATATGTGAATTTTGATGCTTTGCGTAAATTAATTAGTTTGGATTATATACCAAAAATTTGAAATTGATCCTAATCACAAATGTGAAATTTGTGTAGAAGCGAAAGAAACTAAGGCTCCATTTAAATCGGTTGAAAGAAAAACCGAACCTCTAGAATTAATTTATACTGATGTATGTGATCTTAAATTTGTTCAAACTAGAGGAGATAAAAAGTATTTCATAACATTTATTGATAATTGCATAAGATATTGTTATGTATACTTACTTAGAAGTAAAGATAAAGCCTTTGAAATGTTTAAACTCTACAAAACTGAAGTTGAAAATCAACTTGGTAAAACCATTAAAATGGTTAGAAGTGATAGGGGTAGTGAATATGATGCATCTTTAAATAAATTTTGTGCACAACATGGCATTATTCACTAAACTACAACACCCTATTCTCCACAGCAAAATGAAATTGTTGAAAGGAAAAATAGAACCCTTAAAGAAATGATGAATGCCATGTTACTAAGTTCAGGCTTACCGCAAAACTTGTGGGGGGAAGCAATTTTGTTTGCTAATTATGTTCTTAACAGAATACCCCACAAGAAAACTAACAGCACTCCTTATGAATTGTGGAAAGGTCGATCACCTTCTTACAAATACTTAAAAATGTGGGGGTGTTTAGCAAAGGTAGAAGTTCCTGTTCCGAAAAAGACTAAGATAAAACAAAAAACAGTGGATTGTGTGTTTATTAGCTATGCTCAGAATAGTAATGCATATTGGTTTTTGACTTATAAATCAAAAATACCTGATATAAATGTGAACATTATTATAGAGTCAAGGAATGCTATGTTTTTTGAACATGTTTTTCCTTACAAGAAATGACATGAATTAAGTTCACAGAAAAGAACTTATGATTGTACACAAAGTCAAGAGACTAGTGACAATCAAACACAAGAGATTAGTAATGGTCTCGACCAACATGATTTAACTGATATTGAACCAAGACGGAGTAAGAGAGTAAGAACATCAAAATCCTTTAGTCCAAATTTTCTAACATACTTGTTAGAAAATAAACCTCAAAGCTTTAAGGAAGCAATGGCAAGTCCTGAAGTACCTTTGTGGAAAGAGGCTGTTAATAATGAAATTGAATTTATTATGCAAAATCATACTTAAGAATTGGTGGATCTTCCACCTAGTTCTAAATCTCTTGGATATAAATGGATATTCAAGAGAAAAATGAAAGCAGATGGTTCAATAGACAAGTATAAAGTAAGACTTGTGGTAAAAGGTTATAGACAAAAGGAAACTCTGGACTATTTTGACACATATTCTCCTGTGACAAGAATAACATCCATCTGCATGTTGATTGTTATAGTAGCATTGTATAATTTAGAAATACATCAAATGGACGTTAAAACAGCTTCCTTAAACGGTGATTTAAATGAAGAGATCTATATAGAGCAATCAGAAGGGGTTGTAGTGCCAGGGCAAGAAAAGAAAGTTTGTCGGCTTGTAAAATCTCTTTATAGATTAAAACAAGCTTCTAAGCTACGACATGAAAAAATTGATCATGCTATGCTTATTAATGAGTTTAAGATAAACGAATGTAACAAGTGCGTCTATGTTAAAAACACTGACAAAGGGTATGTCATCGTTTGTCTTTATGTGGATGACATGCTTATCATTGGAAGCAGTCAAAACATAATCAAATCAACTAAGCAAATGCTGAACAAAAGATTTGATATGAAAGATATAGGAGTCGCAGATGTTATATTAAGAATGAAAATTACTAAAACATCTGATGGGTATGCATTATCTCAATCTCATTATATTAAGAAAATTCTTGGTAAATTTGTCAAGGATGATATGAATATAGCTAGAACACCTGTAGACATCAGTTTTTATTTATCGAAAAATAAAGGTGATGCGGTGTCTCAGTTAAAATAATCACAAATCGTTGGAAGCCTAATGTACCTAATGAATTATACTCGTCCTGATATAGTTTATGCTGTCAGTAAATTGAGTAGGTACACTAGTAACTCCGGAGAAGACCATTGGAAAGCAATCATTCAGGTTTTTAGATATCTAAGATTTACTCGTGATCATGGTTTGAACTTTACTCGATATCCAGCAATACTCGAAGGCTATTGTGATGCAAATTGGATATCGGATACTAAAGATTCAAAATCTATTAGTGAATATGTCTTTACTCTGGGAAACGCTGCTGTTTCTTGGAAATTCACGAAACAAACATGCATCGCACGATCCACAATGAAATCTGAATTCATTGCTTTAGACAAAGCAGGAGAAGAAGCAGAATGGCTTCGCTATTTTTTAAAAGACATTCCAATATGGCCAAAACCTGTGCCAGCTATTTGCATTTATTGTGATAGTCAATCTGCAATAGGCAGGGCACAAAATCATATGTATAATGATAAGTCACGACATATTTGTTGTCAACATAATACCGTAAGGCAATTGCTCTCAAATGGAATAATCTCAATAGATTATATAAAATCTAAAGAGAATATTGTGGATCCGTTAACAAAAGGTTTGATAAAAGAGCAAGTGCATAGTTAATCAAAGGGAATGGGATTAAAGCCTATGACATAAAAGTCATCATAATCCCTACTTATATGACTGGAGATCCCAAGAACTAAGTTCAAAGGGACAACTAAGTTATGTATAGCTCGCCAGAAATCACAAAAGGATTAAAATTCCCTACCCATTCCTATGGTGAGAGTGATATTGCAACATGTGTTGTATGCAGGGATTTAAGGATAAGTTTCGCTTTTAATGATTACTTATATCTTGATTTAGGTATAAAATTCAAGACGAGTATAAGAGATACTCACAATAAAAATTACTTATACGGGTGTCGAACTGGGGCTGGTTCTATGAGAATAAAGATGCTAAATTCTCTAAAAAGCACTCATGAACAACCAAGAGCTTTCAAGGCTAAAATGAACACCATTGTGAGAACCACGATGTGTCAGAAGATATTTTGTGTGAAATCTATTGTCTTGGCTTACACAAATGGCTGAACAATTCAAGGTATCGCATCCATTGGTTAGCTAGTAAGTCCGATAGGTTATCACTAGGGAAGGTTCAAGGCCAAAAGCTACCTATCCTGATGCAAGCTATTTTCGATTTATGCTCTTTTCGACAAATTCTGCATATTGTTGCATTTCCTTTGTCATCAAATTCTATGCATGTGGGGATTATTAGAAATGGTTTTGGAAGTTTTGAAAAAAATAGATTTTCCTCAACTTTCGTCTATCTTTTAGGTAGGACCTATGCGCCAAAGTTGGTGGATCTAAGTGGTAGCGCATTCTATGTCGCGTTGTGATTCATGTAGTATATTTAGTTGCTTAAAACCTTTATCGGGTGAATAGGAAATTGAAGCCAAAGTGAGCTCCATGGAAATGAAATTTTTGGTCAAAATTTCTTAAGGTTTGGTTTAAGGCTTGTCCTACATTGGTTTGGTAGGCAAACTTTTGTAGGTTTATAAAACTTGGGTTTGTAACTTGGGGAGGGCCCTAAGGGACATCCTAATTTTGTAGAAGAGAGAGGTTATAAGCAAAGTGGGCTAGACCCATTAGACCAAAAAATAAACACATACGCGCGCGTCACCGCCGTCCGTCCGTCCGGTCGGTTGGTCAGACGGGCTGGACTGGGCTGGGCCTAGGCGCGGGTGTATAGTATGGGGTTGGGTTGGGCTTGTCCGACCCAATACTTATCTTTTTAGGCAAAAAATATTTGAATTTTTTTTATTTGTTTGGAAACAAAATCTGTTCGTTTTTATTTCAAATTCTGGTTGGAAATAAAATTCAAATTTTGGTTTGCACCTCTTCAGAAATTCTGTATAGTTTCATATCTGTCCAAACAGATTCAAATCTGTTCAAATTCAAACCCAAAACAGGTTTTTATCTATTTGAAATTTAAACCAGATTTGTCCGAACAAGTACCATACCTGTTGGATTCAAACCAAACAACCACCATTTTCATCTATAAATAGGCAGCCTCTCAATTAATTTTTTCACTTAATTTTCGTCCCAAATTCTGTCTGCTTTCTCTGCATTTTGCTGCATTATTTTCTTGTGAGAAAGAGTGTAAGCACAAAGTGTGTTCGCTGCGCGAATAATTTTTTGTGTTGCTATTATTCGTAATTGATCATTTTATCTTGGGAGATAGACATCCACAATCTGAAAGTACCGTGGAGAGAACGAATCTGTCTTAAGGATACAGTGTTAAATACTGGATTTGATCAAAAATTTGTTCGACAAATTAATAAGGTAAGTAATTAATTTACTTTTCTATTTTATTATTTTTTCTTTTTCAGATTTTGATTTTTTTTTGTAACAAAATAAAAATCTGTTTTATTTATTTATTTTATATTCTAGTTTGATTTTTGTAATAAAAGAATCTCTCTCATTTTTTTTATTTCTTCTGTTTGTTGTTAAGTACACAAACATAATTTTCTTAAAACAGTGAAGATTGTCCAACATGTGCTTCAAACTATGATTCCACACTAATAGGCCTTGTTTGGGTAGTTGGCTATTTTGATAGGTTATTTTAATTTTTGGTTATTTTAGTAAGTTAAAATTTTTGTATTTGAAAAGATGGCTAGATTTTTTTGTAATTGGATGTGATATTTGTAAGAAAAAAAAGTGAAATTATTAGGAGTTTGATGTGACATTTTGTCTTATTGACTATTTTGTTTTTTTGTGTATTTCAACCAAAAAAAATTCAAAAAGCCTCTGGCCAAATAGGGTCATAAAACCCTATGTTTGTTTACAGTTTTCAAATCATAATTTCAAATCAATTTCAAAACACATTTTGAAAATATATTTGGAAAACTATAGAGTTTTTAAAATTTTTGGTCTACTCGGTCATTCACCCGACCATTTGCCTAAACAATTTTTAAAATTTTGAACCAAACCAAACATTGTCCTTTTGACAAAATTTATTTGTAATTTAAAAAAGTATCTCAAATCCAACTTTATACCAAAAAAAAAAAAAAAAAAAGGAAAAAAAAAGAAGAAGTCAATTTCTTGGATTTATTTTGAGTTGAGATTCTAAATAAGTTGAAAATTCAAAAAATTTAAATGATACCTTAACTTTCCAAAGTATAATGGTTTAAACCTGAAATTTCAAATATTAAGCTGTCAAATAAGTTCTGTTTATTTGTTAAAAAGGAAAAGAAAGAGAGAGAGAGAGAGAGAGAGAGAGAGAGAGAGAGAGAGATACAAAAATAAATATAATATAATAATACTATATATAAATGAATTATTTACACAAAAATTCCCTCAATCTATCTTTTTATTTAGGGAGCTTTTTTGATAAATTCACTTTCTAAGAGCTTTATTCCATCCAATCCATATTTTTTTTTGACTATTCCATTAGGTCCTATTTGAAATAAGAAGACCAAAATACCTTTTTCATCTACTTATGTTTCATTTAGTTCACATTATTTTTTATGTTTCAATAAGTCCTACGGGTGACATAATTACCAAAATACCCCTAATGTGAATGTTCACACCGTCAATGTGAATGTTCATATTGTCAATGTGTAGGGACCCGGCCCATGTCGATTCTTGTGGGTGCCCGAAAAAATTCGAGTCGGGTCGGGGCGGGCCCGGTCCGGCCCGTTGACAATGTAAATATTCACATTGACTTGTTAACATTCACATGGATAAGAGTACAAAATTGGGCCCTGGCCCATGGGCAGCCAAAAGTCCGTCCGCGGCCCGACCCGTTGACAATGTAAATATTTACATTGACATGTTAACATTTACATTGATAGGAGTGTAAAATTAGCCCGCGCCTCGTGGCTGCCCGAAACCCGCCCACGGCTCGTGGGCGGCCCGGTTCGGGCCCAACCCAGCCTGTTGACAATGTGAATATTCACATTAACATGTTCACATTCACATTGATAAGAGTATAAAATTGGCCAACGGCCTAGGGCAGGCCTGACCCGGCTCGTTGATAATGTGAATATTCATATTGACATGTTAGCATTCACATTGATAAGAGTGTAAAATTGGCCCGACGTGGGTGGCGAAACTTGACGCGACTGGCGGGCTTGGCCCGACCCGTGACAATGTGAATATTCACATTGACATGTTAACATTAACATTGACAAGAGTGTAAAAGTTGCCCGCTGCCCGAAGCTTGCCCGCGGCCCGGCCCGACCCGTTGATAATGTGAATATTCACATTGACATGTTAACATGCACATTGATAGGAATGTAAAATTGGGCCGCGGCCTGTGGGCTGCCCGAAGCCCGCCCACGACTCAGGGCAGGCTCGTTTGGGTCCGGGCCCGAGCATGTCCGAGACCCTAGGCTAGGGCCTAGACCATCACTTTGAAGCCTGGCCTGGCCCGGCCCATCAGCCCGCTTAAGGCCCATTCAAGGCTTGGTCCGAGGCCCAGCCCGCCTGAGGCGCAATGTCTTTTTTTATGGAAAATAATAAAATTTTAGTAGAAAAAATTAAAAAGAATTAAAAAAAAAATGGCCAGGCCCGCCCAAGCTCGACCCAAGCCTGAGGCTAGGCCCAGGCCCATCGGCCCGACTCAAGGCTCGATCCACCGGCTTGGGCCCGGACCCAAATGAGCCTGCCCCAGGCCGTGGGCAGGCTTTGGGCAACCCACAGGTCGCGGGCCAATTCTACATTTCTATCAATATGCATGTTAACATGTCAATGTGAATATTCACATTGTCAATGGGCCGGGCCTACCCCGGGCCGCGGGCAAGCTTCGGGCAGCGGGCAAATTTTACACTCCTATCAATGTTAATGTTAACATGTCAACGTGAATATTCACAATGTCACGTGTCGGGTTGTGGTCGGGCTTCAGGCCAATTTTACACTCTTATCAATGTGAATGTTAATATGTTAATGTGAATATTCACATTGTCAACAGGCTGGATCGGGCCCGCCCTAGGCCGCTAGCCAATTTTATACTCTTATCAATATGAATGTTAACATGTCAATGTGAAAATTCACATTGTTAACAAACCGCCAGCCACGGCGGGTTTAACGACCACGAGTGCGAGCTAATTTTATACTCCTATCAATGTGAATGTTAACATGTCAATGTGAATATTCACATTGCCAACGGGCCGGGCCGGGCCCGCTCTGGGCTGCGGGCAGGCTTTTGGCCGCCCATGGGCCGCGGGCCAATTTTATACTCTTATTAATGTGAATGTTAACATGTCAATGTGAATATTCATATTGTCAACGGACCGGACCGAGCGCGCCCCGGGCCCCCATGGGCTGCCGGCGGGTTTCGCACCGCCACGGGACGCAGGCCAATTTTACACTCCTATTAATGTGAATGTTAACATGTCAATGTGAATATTCATATTGTCAACGAGCCGGGCCAGCCCCGGCTAGTGGGCGGGTTTCGAGCCGCTCACAGGCCAATTTTACATTCCTACCAATGTAAATTTTAAAATATGAATGTTCACATCATAAAATTGCTAACCGTTCAAAAAATATTTATAAGGGTATCAAAATTAAATATAAGGGCATAAGTGTCCAAGAAAATAGTGTAAATCAAGAAAAAGGACTTTATGGAATAAAACTATACATACATGAGACTAAATGGGTTAAAAAATTCCTTCATGGACTTCTTGGGTTAAAACACTTCTAAATGGGATTTATCAATAAAAATCCCTTTTATGTATGAACTCATACACTTTTTAATGGGAGAATTTCACCATAGTAGACAAATAAAATAAAAAAACGAAAATTAGTTTAAGGTCTCTCTCCTATTTTTAGTAATGGAAGAAATCCACAATATTATTTTGTAATGTCTAAAGTTCCTCACCCACCCCCATATATCTCACCTATCCAATCTTCATTCAACTTCACACTTTTCCACGCCAATTTCCAGAGAATTTCTCTAGTTTGACCGACTGATCTATCATATCATCTACAGTTATCATTTACAATTTCGAATAATGTTCTTATAGGTAAAAAAAAAGAAAAAAGGAAGGGTCTTTAAATTAGTGGTTTTCTTGGGTTTAAACTTGATTCTGACAGTTTCTTCTCTCTCTCTCTCTTTTTTAAATAGATTCGTTCACAGTTCTTGCAATGTTAATCAACACAATGTTGTTATCTTTCTTGAATTCTATAAATCTCACCAACAACAATAACAAGTTCGTTACAGCAACAAAGACGATCACATGGCTCAACAATTTTCAAATTCAAGCGACTACGATGATGTAGCGCTCGAGATTGGCGATTAATCTAGTAACAATTTCGATTTGCTAAACCAAACTCATGATCCAATTCCAAGACGGACCATAAAATTTTTCGAAATTCAAGATAATGATGATAATGATGATGATGAAGACAACGATGATGATTTGGTTCCGGGAAAGCCAAGGATGTTCATGTCTCGGACCAAATTGAGGCTTGAAGATTGACATTGGAGATATAAAAGGCTGTCGACAACTGGAAAGGATTGCAAAGACGATGATCTATTCTTGGACGAAGGCAGAGATGTATTCAGGGAATTTCTTTGGATTTCATAAAATGATATTGTGTCTTACAGCCCAGAGAAAATTGGTCAAAATGAAAATGATGGTTGCTCAATTTTCTCTAATTTGTTGTTGTCTAAATGTCTTATAGTCTAGAGAAAATTGGTCAAAATGAAAATGGTGATTATTCAATTTTCTCTGATTTATTGTTGTCTAAATGTCTTACAGTCCAGAGAAAATTGGTCAAAATGAAAATAGTGGTTGTTTAATTTTCTCTAGTTTGATAAAAAAACACAGAGAAAATTATGAGTAAACTAAAGAAAATTAGTCAAAACATATAGAAATTCCATGAGAAATTCTCGGTAATTTACCAGAGTTTGGATTTGGGTTTGGAGTTTGAAGCTTGATCTAATTTTGGGATTTTTTTTTGTTGAGAAATTAGGCTTTGAATTTACGAATTTTATTACTATTTTGGTTAAGAAATGAGTTAAAGTTCTAGTTTTGTATTACAGTTTTGTTGTGAAATTTTGCTAAGTTGGTGAATTGGGGATTTGGGTTTGGATTTTGAAGGTTGATCAAAAATTAAAAAAAAATTGTTAGGAAGCTGGGCTGTAAATTTACAAAATTTAGTATTTTGGTGAGAAAATTATAGGAACTTGTTAGTATTTTGTTCTGATTAATTTTCTCTGGATAATTTTCTCTGTCTTGTTTAATTTTCTTTGTGTTATTCAATTTGCTTTGAATTTCTCTAGTTTGAACTAAGAGAGATTTCAATTTTCTCTAGATAATTTTCTCTGTGTTGTTCAATTTTCTCTGGTTTGAACTCAAAGAAATTTGAATTTTCTCTGGTTTGAACCTAGAAAATTCTTCGGGAAGTCCAAAATTTCTTTGAATCAATGTTGAGGGATCTTAGTCATTATGAAAATATTGAATGTTTTTTATGTCATAAAATCTTAATATTAATGACCCTAAAAAAAAAACTCCTAAAAAAATTATAAAAATATGTAAAGTGCAAGTAATTTGTGATGAGGTGCAAGTGAAATATGGTGGAGTGCAAGTGTAACTTACATCCTTCCATGTTTGTATAAATTTTTTTTTTCTCTAATTGAAATGTAATTTTCCTTTTTTTAACTCTCTCAACTATAAAATTGTATTACGTTTATCCTCTTTAAACTACCTGGGAAAGAAATGTATTTGTACAATTTTCATAATTGAAAAATTAATGTGTAATTAAGGGTGTACACGGTATAATTCGGATGATTCGAGAATAAAATTATAATTCAAATGACGGATTGAAAAATAATCAAATCACGGTTTGGGTAAATTAAAGAATATTCTTAACTAATTATCAACCATCTGCATAATATAAAATATTAATTTTCTTTACATAATATTTTTCATATATGTAATACAAACTAATTTTACATAATGTTTTTCATATATATAACTATTAATTTGTAACAAATTTCACATCTTAAATCTCTCACACGCTTATTTTTACTTTAATATTTGATTAGAAGTTAAAAAATATATGTGCATTAACTACAGTAGATAGAAGCAGTTTTAAAGGCGAATTATAAATTTTAAATTTTAATCCTTTGTTAGAATGTAGAACGGTGTGGATTTGTGTGAATCGGTATAGTTTTAATGGATTGAACGGCATTTTGCATTGTCTTAAATACATTTAATAAATGAGGAGTAAAGTGATATTTTTTAATAATTAAGGGGTGTTAGTGTAATTAACTCTAAATAAATATAAAAAATCTGTTCATAACGATTTGAAGAGAAGAGAGGTCAGTGCCGCCGGAGGCTTCTGCCCAAAAGCAAGAAGAGAGAGAGAGAGACTAAAACCCTAATACTCTCTTCATCTTCATCTTCATCTTCATCTTCATCTTCGAATTCAAGGTCAGTGGTAATGGGGGCGAAGCGAAAGAGCGAGAGCGAAGGCTTCATCGAGGAGAACAGAGAGAACAACAATGGAGATGAGAGGAAAACGAAGAAGAACAAGGAAGGGGGTGAGGAAAGGGGAAAGCAGTTGCTTCCATCGACGATAAAGAACAAGGAGAAGAGATCGGCTATTCACGCCAAGCTCAAGCATCAGAAGAAGCTTGAAAAGCGTAAGAGGTCCAAGGCTCGTGACGCCGCAGAAAAACAAGCTCTTGAGCTCGGCGAAGAGGTCTATCATTACCAATGATTTGTTTTTTGAATTCAATTGATGGGTTTTGATTGAATTCTTGTGGGCATTTTTTGTTTTTTGTTTTTTTAATTTTTAATTTTTTTTTTTTATGCAGCCTCCGCCGAGGATGATCCCTCGCACAATTGAGAATACTAGGGAGCTTGATGAGACTGTTTGCAAACCTGATGATGAAGAGGTGTTTTTTATTTATTTTATGGATATCTTGTTTTAAAAGTTAATACAACTGCATTGTGTTTAATTGTGTTTGTTGATCATATATGGGACCATCTCCAACCCTTCACCAATTTTTTTTTTTTTTTTTTTAAAATCTAATTTGATTCTAAATTTGAGTACAAAGTTTGATTTGGTATGAACTACTACTCCAATCATTTGGTCAAATTTTCATCAAAATGTTTATAAAAATTTATCTTTTCATCAAATTTGATGAAAAAAATCTTCTCAAATGCTTCATCTTTTTCAATTTTTTGATGAAAGATTTGATGAGCTCACAATTTGAGGAAAAAAATGAGTCTCCCTTGATTTGATGAGCATTTGATGAAATTATTGGAGATGATTTTTGAGTATTTTTTTTATCAAATTTAAATTTGATGATTTTTGAGTAAGACTACCCTTTTTCCTGCTCCAATGGTTTCATCAAATGAGTGTCAAATCGAGAATATCAAAAATCTTTCACCAAATTGAGGACGCCTGGGACCTTTCATTGTTTCACTCCTCATAGCCGTTGTATTTTCACCACTGGATGTCCTCTCGGATGACCACCTCTTTGCAAAAATTTGTGAAAAATTTACACTGGCCGGTTGACTAACCGGATCCGCCCGGTTGACCGTTGTTTTGATGAAAGTTCAACATACTCCGTTGTAACAGTTGGAACACTTGATATCAAATAGAGTTTTTACTCAAATTTTTACTCAAATTTGGTGAAAAAAAAGATACACCGTTGGAGATGCTCTAAGTTATCTCTACCTATAGCATTTAGCTGTGAGGGAAAAAAAATTAGCAAGACCCACATATGTATTTTGACTTCGCATTCGCATTCGGATGTGGTGTGTTCATTTGCAGCTGTTTGCTGGTAATGATGTGGATGAATTTAGTTCAATTTTGAAGCGTGAATGCACTCCAAAGATATTGATCACAACTTGCCGTTTCCACTCTACTGTATGCTTTCTTTTCAATTTTATCAGTTGGCTTAGACTAATTCGCCTTTATTTACTATTATTTTTAATGTCTTCACTCTTCCAATGTTTATGGTATTGTTGTTCTTAACAGAGATTCATTCTGAAAGATTTTAATTTGTTTTTGGTTGGTATGTTGTTTAATCTACAGAGGGGGCCTGCTTTTATATCAGAATTGCTTTCTGTGATCCCAAATGCTCATTACTACAAAAGAGGAACCTATGACTTGAAAAAGGTGCTGCTTTTTAAATTATTAATTGTCATCTTTTTTTTTTTTTGGGAAACAAGACTATAGGATTGGAGTTAATGATGTAAGCTGTTTTCTTATTCACAATAACATTGTAATGTTTCTGCAGATTGTAGAATATGCAAGAAAAAATGATTTCACTTCTATAATAGTTGTTCATACTAACAGGAGGGAACCCGGTTAGCATTCTTAGCCTTTTTTCTTTTTCCTTCCCTTTTATTGTCATTGAAACTGTTACAATATTCAATTCTGGTGGTTGTTTTGTAGATGCTCTCCTAGTCATTGGTTTGCCTGATGGTCCTACTGCTCATTTCAAGCTGTCAAAGCTTGTTTTGCGCAAAGATCTTAAGGTCCACTGATTCATATTCTCTCTCTCTCTCTCTCTCTCTCTCTCACAAATGTTTTCCATTTGACATTTAAGCAAGTTGCTCTACATACAAAATTTGGAAGAATTGATAGAATAAGTTACAATCAATCTGGAAAAATAGCAGAAAGAAGTTGCATATTATATATTATTGCCTATTGACTAACTTGATCTCACATACAATAGCTGCAAAACTAATTACCATTACTTGTTTTTGGGTCTGTGGTACTGAAAAATGAAGAAATAAAAAATTAACAAATAGCCTCGAGTCTCACTATGAATACTCTGCTTGGTTCAGCAAAATTAAGCATTGAGATCATATTGCTTGGTGCTGCTGAATTGTCAGAAGGTATTGCATATGACGGAATTTATATGGTATATATCTATTATGTGATTGTTGTGATGCATGTTTCTTGCAGAGTCATGGAAACCCGACGAGTCATGAGCCTGAGCTAGTGTTGACTAACTTCACGACACGCCTGGGTCATCGTGTTGGGAGGTTGCATGCTGCTTCTTCCTTACTTACCATTGTTTCAAACATTTGAATATTGTTTGAGATTTTTCATCAAATGTGTTTTAAATATAGTTGCAAAAATCATACTTCATTGGACAGGGAACTTCATATGAAACAATAAGGGTTTCTACATTTCGGTTGCTTATTCCTTATATATTTTTCTGTACAAATTTTTAACTCTCTCTCTCATTCTACTTCATTGAGTGTGTGTGTGTGTGTGTGTGATCTATTTACCAATCTAGACATATACATATCAAATATTCACTCCCTTTGCCCATTTTTGGTAGTCCTGCTCTACGTGTCATAGTCTTAAAATTTAAAACCTTTAATCATCACTGGCCCATGTTACCCTACCCTTCTTCAGAATTGGTTTTATAAACAATCCCATTTCCAAAACAATTATGGAAATAAGATAGAGGGCATTATTGTAAATCCCTTTTTCAAAGGCTTTTTGTAAACTATTACTATGTGCATGGTCAATCATGCCATATGGAATGGAATGGAGTTGGAGTATCTCTATCGATTGCTGACTTTTGTGTGTCTATTTATCTCATGTAGGCTAATACAGTCTCTTTTCCCACAAGATCCAAATTTTCGTGGACGGCGAGTGGTAACCTTCCACAATCAGCGAGATTTTATATTCTTTCGCCATCATCGGTGAGTGTTTGTTACGCTTATGGGATGCTCTATTTTGAAATTCGACTATGAGGAATTTACTGTTACACTTTGTTATTATGTGTGAAGGTACATTTTTGAAACCAAAGAAAATAAACAGAGCGATTCAGAAGGTAAAAAGGTCAAGGACAATAAGGACGAAAATGGCACTCAAGACAAAACAATTGCCCGCCTTCAGGTTTGTGCTTCCCTAATCTTTTTGTCTCTGTATCAATATTTGTATGGATTTTACTAGTTTATTTCCAGCTTTTAGAACATATTTTTTTGCCTAGATATCACCCTTACGCAATTGTTGCTCAAATCGCTCAGACTTCTAGAAATTTTAGGAATCCATTTAGGTTGATTGCATGAATGCTTGGACAAAATTGGAGCAAAATGGCTTGTGCATTTTTCGAAACTCTTTGGGGGGTAGTAGAATTTGGGGCTGCTGTTATGATACTCGTCTGTTTGTCCATTTGGTGAAGCGGCCTAATGTTCGACAGGAAATACATGGATAAACATAGATCAAACAAAGAGCCATAAGATCTATCTACTGTATTTTCACCTTGATCTCCAGTAGCAAAGAGTGAATAAAGTTATCTTGAAAGGTTCTTCCTATAACTAGGGAGAAGGATATACAGTCATGGGCTAGTTTTGCCTGAAAATGGCACTTTTAGGTTGAACATTGTCAGGCTTGGTGAATTGAAGGTTTTTAGGATGGTTTGTATGTTTATCACATTCGCATTATGATACCTTTTAAATTTTTGTTAGGCACACATCCCTTAGCATGTGAATCCAGATGTTTCAGCTTTGATTGTGAAGCTCGAGAGATTATATATCTGAGGTTTGGATATGCTTGTAATGTTCTTTGATGTCTGAAAATTGTAGAATTTGAATTTATTTCCACTTGTCTCGTACTTTGAGTCCTCTCTTGTCATAAGGCGGTCCTTAAACTGGATGATGGAGGGTTATGATATCTAGGTTCTGACTAAAGAGAAAAACTATTTGTCCAATTTACTATGTTGACCTAATTCCACTGCTGTTCACTATATTGTTGGCTGGATTGCTGTTTCGATTGGAACATTGATATCTCAGATTATGATACTCAATGACTTGATGGGGGCGTTTGAGTTCAGTAAAACCGGTTTTTGGAGGACTGCTGTTAGCATTAGTTATTTCGGCCTTTGTTTTCTTGATTCAAAGCCCGTCTGGTTTATGACTACGTCCTGAAAAAATTTTATATTTCCAAACTCACAGGAATGTGGTCCTCGCTTCACACTGAAGTTGATCAGTCTGCAGCACGGAACATTTGATACAAAAGGCGGCGAATATGAGTGGGTTCACAAGGTAAGTTACATAGCTTACAAATTTTTTTTCTATATCAATCTGACAACTTTCCTTCCTATAGATTTATTTATTTGATTTGTCTAATTCATTTATTGTCTACTTTCGTTTCTTTCTTTTTTTCACTTTGAATGTTAGCCGGAGATGGACACAAGTCGCAGAAGGTTTTTCTTGTGATGTGGTTTTTGTAATCTTGCAACCAAGTTTCTTGGTCCTTGCAAAAGAGTAATCAAAGAAGACGAAAAATTTTGAAAGTCGGCAACATTGTAATTTGAAGCTAGTTATTTCGTAATCATTTATCACCCTTGATGGCTATTCTGTTTGTTAAGTATGCATTGTTCTGTTTTTTGTTGGTGCTGATTGATAACACTTTATAAATTGTTGACCTTTCCTTTTTTCAGACAATGTAGCAAGAAAAAGTCCCAAAGTAACATGAGAATTCAGTGTTTTTGTTTTCCTGAGATTGTTTTCATTCTTTCTTGCTGTTT
Organism: Camellia lanceoleosa; assembly: GCA_025200525.1. NCBI lineage: Eukaryota > Viridiplantae > Streptophyta > Magnoliopsida > Ericales > Theaceae > Camellia > Camellia lanceoleosa. The sequence goes on from CM045765.1 coordinate 156,654,822, forward strand.
GTGATGGAAATCATTTATATTAACACAAAAATAATTGATTCAATTATTTCCATGTTGAAAAAAAATATGATGGCAACAACAGCTTCCTCTATTCAGGGGTGCACATGATCCTCTTAAAACCCACCAAGGGTTGTAAAGTTTGATTCCATTGAAACCAACTTATATTATTAATACTTGTAGCAGATTTAAAATATAGTATATTTTTATGTAAAATGTACAGCCTTTTATTTTGTGGCTGGTGCTTAATAAAATAAAATAAAATAAAATAAAAAATTCAATAATCATTATCATGATTTAATCATAGTTTTAAAATACATTTTTTAAAAAAAATAAAGACATACATTGAAATTATGTGATTATGAATTTTGTAATATATATATATTTTTGAATAATTAACACGCAAGGATTGTGGCAGATTCCACCGGCCAACTACACTGTCAACAGGCCTAGTCTGGAAAAAAGAATCAAAAATGTTTCAGGCTCCCTCTTCCTCCCACCCCCTTTAACCCCCTCTCTCTCTCATTGGTTACATTTTTTTTTTTTTTTTTTTTGCTCCTATAATCACCACCTATCACGTGTGTGTGGGGGATTGTGGGAGTGGTGGGGAGTGGAGGGGGTCTCTATCATAACTCAACATGAGACTTTCTAAGGAACAATTCTCTAAGTTCAGGTCTTACTCATCCTGCCAAACCCTTCTAGTTAAATGAATGAAACAAATTTTCTTTTCCTTTCACTTGAAAGAACACTACCAACTACTGGTAAGCAAATAATACAAACAAATTAATCAAACCAAACAAAAAAATACAAATAAATTACCGCATTTGACAATTCTACCCTTACAAAGAAACAAAATCAGAGAACCCAAGGATGGTAACTTTCGTAATTTACTCTTTTATGAAGGCCCAATTATTATCCCTTTTTTCCCCTCCTCTCATGCCCCAAATCAACAAACCCTAATTTTCTGTGTTTTCGGAGTTGGGTTTTTTTTGTTGGAAAATTTAGCCAAAACCCGTTTATTGGACCTTTGTTTGGTGAAACGGTTAGTTCAATTTATTTTGTTTCATAAATTTCTAAGGAGAAAACATATAATTGAGTAAGGATAAAGTAAAATATTTTTTCTTCTTTGACAATATTGCCAGAGTAACATATTACTGTCAAACAGAGTAACACGTTACTGTGAGACAGAATAACATGTTATTGTCAAACTGAGTAACATGTTACTGTTACTGTTACTATTACTGTTTACATCAATTTTTACGGTAATATATATATAGATATTTTAAAATTTTCATAATTAACATAGATCTTGATGAGAGAATTTTAAAAATACTAATTTCATTAAAAATCGATATCTATATCAAAAGTTATATTATTTTAAAGTTTAATACTTTGATAATAATGGTATGCTTTGGTCTTTTCAAGAAATTTTTTATGCTTGTCCTTAATGAATTAAAGTATTATTGTAAGGAAATTTTGACCAAATTTCCCTCAATTTTTTTTTCTTCTTCTCCAGATTTATGTATAAATGCAAATGTTGAATTGAGCTTAATTTTCTGTGTTCGTGGTGTTGGGTTGCTATATGTTTTTTTGGGTAAATTACACTAACACTCCCGAGATTTATATTTATTACAGTTCTTCCTTTACATTTGGAAAATTACACTGACCCCCTTGTTAGTGTAATTATTTGACGGTGTTAATTTTTAAGTTAAAATAACATATTTACCCTTAACCTTTACATATACTTTAAAGAGTAAATTACATTGACACCCCTGAGGCTTCAATTTAATACGGATTCTCCCTTGACATTTAAAAAAAAAAAGAACTAATTTAATAAAAATAAATATGAAGAAATATATTTAATTTGTAAAAAAATTATTTCTAACCACTCGAAAGATAAAAATTATATAAAAATAAAAATAAAAATTATTATTTATTTTTTATTTCTTAACCAAATTAAATTTTAATTTTTAAAAAAAAAATTCTAAAAATCAAACTATATATAGCCTAAGAATCTTTTGATAAGTCATTTCTTACGTTGATAACTTACTTAATTATTTGTTAATTTTACAACATTTTTACAAGCTGAGGTCTGTTTGGTAACTATTTCGTTTTCAATTTTCAATTTATATTTATAAAAATTTAAAAAATTGTCATAAAAACTTGTTTGATAATTTTTTTAGTTTATAAATTGTTATCTCAGTTTGTAAATTTGAAGAAAAAACATAAATTCAAAAAATGAGTTTATGTTGGTTTTTAAATAGAAATTTAAAAATTTGACTAACGAAATTTTTTTTCCCAATTAATTTTTTTTTTCAATGATTTTTTTTTTTCCAACTAATACTAACTGAGGGTGTAATTGGTAATGCTACTTTAAATCTTGGGAAGGAGATTGTGGCCTTGTTTGGTTTGTTTTTCAGAAAAATTTTGGAAAAAATTCTCTACAAACAAATTTTCAAGAGTAATCAAACCAAACAAATTTTTTTAAAAAAAATCTCAAAATTTTGTTTGGTTACCTACTTTCCAAAATCACTCTCTCTCATATACACATCCAATCAATCACTTTTTTTAAAACTCTCTCCCCAAAACAATTTTTCAAAACTATTTCTAAAAAAAGACAAACCAAACAAGTTTTCGTACTTTTTATCTCAAAAACTACTCTACAAACACAAACCAAACACACCCTGTAATTTTTAAAATGTGAGGGGTGTCAATGTAATTTATCCAATGAGGACAAAATTGGTATTTAAAAAAAATTAAACTGGGGATATCAGCAAAATCTGTTAGTTGACTTAACAGTCAACTAACTAAGGGAGCAATCTGTAATAAAACTTTAAACCTCAAGTAGGGAGATGTATTCCAAAAGGTGAGAGGGAGAAACTATAATAAACATAAACCTCAAGGGGTGTCAATGTAATTTACCCATGTTTTTTTTTTAAACACAGAAGGCAATTTGGTCTGCTTTTGGGAGAGTTGTTTTTGAAATTTTTGTCTAAAATTTTATTTGGTTTGTAATTTTTCTTAAAAAAATTTCAAAATCAGTTTTTCTTTCATACACATGAATCAATTACTTTTTCTCTGTCATCTCTTTTTCTCAATCACTTTTTCTCTCACACACATCTACTCAATTACAACAAAATATTAAAATCATCCAAATTCTCAAACTCCAAAACTACTTTCAAAATATATAACCAAATCTACCAAAACTTTTTTTAAACTCCCTCTCCAAATTTTTTTTTTGAAAATCTCTCTCAAAAGCAAACCAAAGACACCGAGAGTCTCTTCAACCACCATACAGCACACCCAGAGTCTCTTCAACCACCACATAGCGTTTAAGCTTTATTGGAAAGAGTATATATGAATTCGAACCCTCATTTTTGCGCGTAATCTTAATCTCTAATGGAGCCTCCAATTCTATCTCTTTCGGATTTTTATGCGTCTCTCCTCCAAACAAGCCTCAAGACCAAGAACCCATTTGCCGGAAAATCGATTCACGCTCAGATTATCAAATCCGGGCTTCAATTAAGTGTGTTTTTGATGAACAATCTGATCAATTTCTATGCTAAAAGTGGGCACATTTCTGATGCCCACCAAGTTTTCGATGAAATGCCTATGAAGAACACATCGTCTTCGAATACACTTCTATCAGCTTATGCAAAACAGGGCAAGATTGATTTAGCGTACCAGGTTTTTGACGAAATGCCTGAGCCTGATTCGGTTTCGTGGACTGCGATGATCATAGGTTATAAACGGATGGGTTGTGTTGAAAATGGGATTAAAATGTTTCTAGATATGATTTCTTGTAGAGTTTTGCCAACCCAGTTCACAATTACAAATATTCTTGCTTCATGTGCTGGTGTAGAAGCTTTGGATATTGGTAGGAAGATTCACTCATTTGTTGTTAAACTTGGGCTCAGTAGCTATGTCAGTGTAGCTAATTCCCTCCTCAACATGTACGCAAAGTCTGGCGATCCAATGACCGCGAAGACTGTTTTTGATAGGATAAAGTTGAAGAGTGTATCGAGTTGGAACGCTATGGTTTCGTTGCATATGCAATCTGGGAAGCTAGATCTTGCTCTGGCCCAGTTTGAACAAATGTGCGAACGGGATGTAGTTTCGTGGAATTCAATGATTGCAGGTTACAATCAGCATGGATTCGATCTTCAAGCATTGGATATGTTCTCAAGAATGTTAAAGAACACTTCTTTAAAGCCCGATAAGTTCACGTTGGCAAGTATTTTGTCAGCTTGTGCCAATCTCGAGGAGTTGAATCTTGGAAAACAAATTCATGCTCATATTATTAGAACTGAATTCAATTCTTCTGGGCCAGTTGAAAATGCTTTGATTTTCATGTATTCCAAGTCAGGTGGGTTTGGGATAGCTCGAAAGATTTTGGATCAAAGTGTGACTTCTAATCTTAATGTAATAGCATTTACAGCTCTTCTCGATGGGTACATCAAGCTCGGAGATATAAACCCTGCTAGACAAATATTTGACTCGTTGAGAAACCGTGATGTGGTTGCGTGGACAGCAATGATAGTTGGTTATATGCAAAATGGCTTCAATGATGACGCAGTCAAACTTTTTCGGTCAATGGTTATAGATGGCCCCAAGCCTAACAGCTATACTCTAGCAGCTATGTTGAGCGTGAGCTCAAGCCTGGCTTCTTTAGACCATGGAAAACAAATCCACACAAGAGCAATTAGGTTCGGGGAATCATCATCTGTTTCAGTGAGTAATGCTTTGATCGCCATGTATGCCAAAGCTGGAAGCATCAATGGTGCAAGGCATGTATTCAATTTGATACATCAAAACAAAGATACGGTCTCTTGGACTTCCATGATCATTGCTTTAGCTCAACATGGACTCGGAGAAGAAGCTATAGAATTGTTTGAGAAGATGTTGAACGTTGGTATTAAGCCCGATCATATTACATATGTTGGCGTGCTTTCTGCGTGTACGCATGTGGGATTGGTAGAACAAGGCCGGTTCTACTATAAACTGATGAAAGATTCACATGGAATCGAACCAACCTTGAGTCATTATGCTTGTATGATTGACTTGTTTGGGCGTGCTGGGCTGCTCCAAGAAGCTCAAGCTTTCATAGAAAGCATGCCAATTGAACCGGATGTCATAGCTTGGGGTTCACTTTTGGCTTCGTGTAAAGTTCACAAAAATGTGGAGCTAGCGAAATTTGCAGCCGAGAGGTTGCTTCTTATCGAGCCTGAGAATAGCGGGGCCTACTCGGCCCTCGCTAATGTTTATTCTGCCTGTGGAAAATGGGGAGATGCTGCTAAGATTAGGAAGTCGATGAAGGATAAACAGGTGAAAAAAGAACAGGGTTTTAGTTGGGTTCAGATTAAGAATGAAGTCCATGTCTTTGGGGTTGATGATGGGTTGCACCCTCAGAGAGAGGTGATTTATCGGATGATGGAAAAAATTTGGAAGGAGATAAAAAAGTTGGGTTTTATTCCCAACACTGATGCGGTATTACATGACCTTGATGAAGAGGTTAAAGAGCAGATTCTTAGACATCATAGTGAAAAGCTTGCCATTGCATTTGGTCTGTTAAATACTCCAGAGAACACTACTTTGAGGATTATGAAGAACCTTAGAGTCTGCGATGACTGTCACTCCGCAATAAAATTTATCACCAAACTTGTGGGGAGAGAAATCATTGTGAGAGATGCTACTCGGTTTCACCATTTCAGGGGTGGCTCATGTTCTTGTCACGATTATTGGTAACCGAACCACAAACAGAAATTGCTGATACATTAACAGAAACACACTTGTTACAGTATATTGTTTGATTATTTTTCAATGCCCTTGTATACTGTGGTGGCCAATTCAGCTACAATACAAGGTTGCTTACTTTAATCAGGTACACTTGTTCTTCGACTTGGCAAAAATTAATGATGCACAACCAGAAAATAAGAAGCTCACTAGGTGCAGTAGATTTATTGTATGAGATATCAACTATTTGGGACATGCTACACTAGTTTAAGATGTTGTAAATAATGAGCAAATGCTGTTAGGACATAAATATGGGTATTCTTTGCAATTATGAATCATAGCAATAGGCTTTTTATTTACAAGTGAACTGTTACTAGCAATATAAAGCATCAAGTGGATTATATTACTAGCAGTACGGGCTTAAAGCTTTTGAGTCATGTTGGTAGACCTACTCTATTTAAGTTGCTGGGCTAGTAGGCTACTTGGGGTGTGGCAATGGTATCAAAGTTTAGGGTGTGACAATCTTGGCATAGCAGAGCTTTTGAATTGTAATGTTAAGGGCATTGCTTTTGAATTGTTGTCATTTTGAATTTTTTTTTTGTATTTTCCATTTATAGGACTAGGTTTCTATGGCATGTCCTAGTTTCAATTGCACACACTCATCTATTGTTGCGGACCGCCACCACACCTCCCCTCCCTCCACCACCTGCTACACCTTCTTTTCCACCCCTTCTTGTTGATCATATAAGGCCATCTCCAACCCTTCACCAAATTTTTCATCTAATTTGATTCTAAATTTGAATAAAAAGTTTGATTTGATATGAACTACTCCAATCCTTTGGTCAAATTTTCATCAAAATGTTTATAAAAATTTCCTTTTCGTCAAATTTGATGAAAAAAATCATCTTAAATACTACAGCTTTTTAAAATTTTATCAAATTTAAATTTGATGGGCTCTCAATTTGATGAAAAAAATGAGTCTTCCTTGATTTGATGAACATTTAGTGAAGGGATTGGAGATGATTTTTGAGTATTTTTTCATCAAATTTAAATTTGATTAAAGAAAAGATGAAGGATTGGAGAAGCTCTAAGTCATCTCTACCTGTAGTAGCATTTAGCTGTGAGGGAAAAAAATTAGCAAAACCCACATATGTATTGACTTCGCATTTGCATGTGTGTGTTCATTTGCAGCTGTTTGCTGGTAATGATGTGGATGAATTTAGTTCAATTTTGAAGCGTGAATGCACTCCAAAGATATTGATCACGACTTTCCGTTTCAACTCTACTGTATGCTTTCTTGTCAAATTTGTCAGTTGGTGTAGAATCATTTGCCTTTATTTGCTATTCTTTTTAATGTCTTCACTCTTCCAATGTTTATGGATAGTGTTGTTCTTAACTGAGATTCATTATGAAAGATTTTAATTTGTTTTTGGTTGGTATATTGTGTATTATACAGAGGGGGCCTGCTTTCATATCAGAATTGCTTTCTGTAATGCCAAATGCTCATTTACTACAAGAGAGGAACCTATGACTTGAAAACGGTGCTGCTTTTTAAATTATTAATTGTCATCTCTTTTTTTTCCGATGATTGGAAATAAGACTATAGGATTGGATTTAATGCTGTAAGCTGTTTTGTTATTCACAATAACATCGTAATGTTTCTGCCGATTGTAGAATATGCAAGAAAAAACGATTTCACTTCCATAATAGTTGCCCGTACTAATCGCAGGGAACCCAGTTAGCATTCTTAGCATTTTTTTCTTTTTCCTTCCTTTTTGTTGTCATTGAAACTATTACAAGATTCAATTCTGGTGGTTGTTTTGTAAATGCTCTCCTAGTCATTGGTTTACCTGATTGTCCCACCGCTCATTTCAAGCTGTCAAAGCTTGTATTGTGCAAAGATCTTAAGGTCCACTGATTAATACTGTCTCTCTCTCTCGTACAAATGTTTTCCATTTGATATTTAAGCAAGTCGCTATGCATACAAAATTTGGAAGAATTGATAGAATAAGTTACAATCAATCTGGAAAAATAACAGAAGTAAGTTACATATTATATTATTGCCTATTGACTAACTTGATCTCACATACAATAGGTGCAAAACTAATTACCATTACTTGTTTTTGGGTCTGTGGTACAGAAAAATTAACATATAGTCTTGAGTCTCATTATACTCTGTTTGGTTCAGCAAAATTAAGCATTGAGATCTCCATATTGCTTGATGCTGCTGAATTGTCAGAAGGTATTGCATATGACGGAATTTATATGATATATATCTATTATGTGATTGTTGTGATGCATGTTTCTTGCAGAGTCATGGAAACCCGACGAGTCATGAGCGTGAGCTAGTGTTGGGAGGTTGCATGCTGCTTCTTCCTTACCATTGTTTTAAACATTTGAATATCAAATGTGTTTTAAATATAGTTGCAAAAATCATACTTCATCGTACATGGTGCTTAATATGAAACAATTAGAGTTTCTACATTTCATTTGCTTATTCCTTATATATTTTTCTGGACAAATTTTTAACTCTCTCTCTCTCTCTCTCTCTCTCCCCCATTCTACTTCTTTGAGTGTGTCTGATTTATTTAACAATCTGGATATATACATATCAAATATTCACTCCCTTTGCCCATTTTTGGTGGGCTTTGATCCTCTTCATTCTATGTATGTAATAGAAAATTTTCATTATATATCTAATGACTATCAAATAGGAATGTAAATTTATAATTATTTTAAATTAAAAAGATCTTTACACTCACCGTTGGATGATGTAATGAAACCTCTCCATTATAAATATGCAATGGAGAGAATCACAATCCATTTTTGGTAGTCCTGCTTAGGGGTGAGCATGGTCCAGAGCGGCCTGGTTTGGGATGAAATTAGGACCAATCCGTGAACAACGGTTCCTTAAAAATTAGAACCAATCTGAACCATTTAAACCATGGAACCAATTTGAACCAAACCATTTAAACACGGATCGATTTAGTTTGGAACCACAATTTCACACAATAAAAATCATATAACATTGTTCTAAAGCCATTCAATATGTAGCAAATAAATATAAGTTCATCATCTAACAAATAAACACATGTTCAACATCTAGCAAATAAAACTCTCATTTAACAAACATTTTGTCGTGACAATAACAGTTGCAAAACTAAACTTATGCTAAATCAACCTGTAATATTAATAAATTGATTATTGATAGTTAGTGGCAGTTCCATTGAGAGCAGCGCCCCTTTTTTTTCTTCGGAGGGTTCGTTATTAGGGTTATATATGTAAAAGGTTGGGATTGTATGTAGCAGGGTGTATGGTATAATGGTAGGGTGGGACAGTAAACAGTCTGGATCGGATTTAATCCGGAACCGTGTATCATAATCCAGATTCGATCTGTAAACAACGGATTGCTAATTTTTCAAACCAATTTAGAATCACGGATTAAAAAAGCCAAATCAAACCTATCGGATTGGACTGGACTGGTTCGGATTATAAATTTTTTGGTTCACCTGCTCACCCCTAGCCTTACTTCATGTGTCATAGTTTTAAAATTCAAAACCTTTAATCATCATTGCCCATGTTACCCTTCTTCAAAATTATATTTATAAATAATCCCATTTCCAAAGCAACTATGAAAATAGGATAGATGGCATTATTGTAAATCCATTTTTCAAAGATGCTTTCATGAACTATTACTGTGTGCATGGTCAATCATGCCATATCGAATGGAATGGAATGGAGTTGGAGTTTCTCTATTGAGAGGGTAATTTATGCATAAATTGGGTCGAGCTGAGTAAGTCCGTTGGAATGAACCGAGATAGATATAGTCTTGGGCCGAGTCACGGACCGAGATAATTATCTTAGTAGCCGTGGTCCTTGGTCGCATTGGTTTGGTCAAAGGTGGGCTATCAGTGACCTGGTCTAGCAGTCGTAGACCGAGGTATCTGCGGGAATCGGACCGAGCTAAAAGATAGCTCGGCAGGAGGTCATTCCAAAGACTAGGTTGACTAAATTGACTTAATTAGCACCGAGCTGTGTAAGCACGGTTATGTCTTGTGTTAACCAGAGTAAGAGTTGCAGCTATCTCACTTAGACAAGCAGTGAGTAAGGAGTTATCAGAATATGCATTATCCTTGGGAATGTAATTCCAAGGAGGACTCTGCTAAGGAGAGTAGAGTCCTACTAGGATTGTGCAAACCATCTCACTTGGTCGGTAGTGAATAGGGTGTGTGATTCCTAGGAGGACTCTTATAAGGAGAATTGAAATCCTACTAGGATTGGGCCAGGCAGAATCTATAAAAGCTCATAGCAGGACCTATGTACAGATATCCCAATTCTTACTCTAGAATACACAAATATTATTGTCTACTGTCTAGTTGTTGACTTAGGCATCGGAGGGGTTTCTGGCACACACCCGCCGGTTAGCTCACGTTTGTGTTTTCAGGTGGCAAAACAACGTTGTTTGGAGGAGTGCAAACTTGATCAATGGGATTATACAAGAAAATTATTTCGCGCTCGTACAATTGGTGCCGTTTGTGGGAATTGCACAAAGAACAAAACCTTTTGATCGAGTTTTCCTCTCTAGTTGAAATCAATGGCGCACAATGAAGACTTGCCGCAATCTGCTATTGACGGGCAAACCCCGGAGGGGGGTGGGAGGCGCGAAGGTTTACCTTCTATCCTACCCATGGCACAATTAGAACCCCAGTGACGGAACTCCCGGAGGGACACACGGAAGAGACGGGACACTAGTCCTCATCGCTCTCAAAGTCCTAAAAAACAAAGGCGAAGGTTGGATCCTTAAGTTTTGGAGGATCGTGTAAGGGAGCAAGACGAGTTAATAAGGAGGATGACGGCAAACATGGAGACAATGAAGCGCCAAATAAAGGAAAAAGGGGCGGCGACAGAAGAAGGACGCAAAGGCAGCATGCCCTCTTACCACTCGAAAGATCGTGACAGACATATCACGCCATCGCAAGCAGAAAGTAGAAGCCTCAGGTCAGGCGATACACAATCGAGGACTTCCAGGACTCGTTACTCTAGGTTTGAGAGAACGAGGACTGAAAGGTCTTACACAGAAGGAAGTAGCTATTGGCCCACACATTCACACCAAACGACATCTAGGCACACGAAGTTGCCTAGGTCGGTGGACTTGCGGATAGTGCTTAAAGAAAGGGCTCGAAGGAGAGAAGACACTCAGGCTCGCGACCCCCGCAAAGTCTCCGCATTACAACGATTGGCTCTTAGAGCATATGGGAGTGTCGAGGTTGGGATACTAGAGCCACGCCTTGCCTTTGAACCAGTAGACAAAGCATTAGCAAGGTTGCAAAGCTCGCCGTTCATTCTGGCGATAGAGAATGCACCATTACCCTCAAGCTTCCACCAACCCAAATTCACTACTTATGAGGGGAAGTCAGACCCTTACATGCACTTGAGCCACTTTTGCCAGGTTATGGCCGTGTATCGGCGAAACGAGGCTCTAATGTGTATCCTGTTTCCTTCTAGCCTCGGTGACATGGGTTTAACATGGTTTGAAAGGTTGCCAGAAGGTAGTATAGCTCCATGGGCGCAACTAGCGGAGGAATTTGTGACCGAATTCAGGACAAACACCAAGACGCTAGTGGAGATTGACCAGTTTCTCTCCATAAACATAGGCGAGAAGGAAACATTGAGGTCCTATAATAACCGGTATTAGGAGACTTTTAGTCAGATTGGAGATTGCCCCACAAATCTAGCTATCGCACAATACAAATGAGGTTTGCTGGCTGACAATAAATTAAGGGATTCAATGACAATGACGCCGCCTCTTACTATGGAAGCCCTGATGGAAAGAGTACACCAACACATCTTGGTCGAGGAAGATGGGATGTGTATTAAGACAGAGTTCGATATAAACAGTAATGTCGGACAAAACACCCTCGACAAAAGTTAACACGGTCGACAAGAAGGACCAACCACGCAAAAATCTTTGCCCAATTGGGGGCAAAGTGGGTTGGCAAGTTTGACCAACTCTTTCTAGATTCCTTGCACAACTGGAGGGAAAAGGCGGTTGGCAGGTTTGACCAGCAAAACTTTCTAGATTCCTTGCACAACTGGGGGGCAAAGGTGGTTGGCAGGTTTGACCAACAAAATTTTTTAGACTCCTTGCACAACTGGGGGGCAAAGGCGGTTGACAGGTTTGACCAACAAAACTTTCTAGATTCCTTGCACAATTGGGGGGCAAAGGCGGTTGGCAGGTTTGACCAACAGCGGTTAGCAGGTTTGACCAACAAAACTTTCTAGATTCCTTGCACAATTGAGGGGCAAAGGCGGTTGGCAGGTTTGACCAACAAAACTTTCTAGATTTCTTGCACAACTGGAGGACAAAGGCGGTTGGTAGGTTTGACCAACAAAACTTTTTTGAACTCTTTGACTGGGATGACAGTTACCTCGGCCAAAGCAGGTTGGCAGGTTTGACCAATAAAATTTTTGCACTCTTTGGCCAGGATGACAGTTACCTCGGCCAAAGCGGGTTGGCAGGTTTAACCAACAAGTTTTTTGGATTCTTCAACTAAGATGCGTATCTCGGCCAAAAAAGGGCGGCAAGATCAAGTAAGGCCAAGCTAATTAGTTTGGGCTAGACATGCAGTGGGAATAATGCAAAACATTGAAAAAGAAACACAGTAACCGCGCCAAGAGATCAAAAATTTTCATTAATTGGAAGATGATTGCAAAAGGTGGGACATATAGCCTGGTTACACAGAAAGAACGACTCACCGAACGATTGCAAAACTCGAAGGGTATATACGTTGAAGGCAAAAAAGTGAGACTATTCAAATTTTTGGCATGACGGCTGTAACAGGAGAACGAGGATAATAGGGGCACGCCACATATCTTGGGAATGACGTCGTGCCAAATTAGTAGAAGGACATGTTGAGTAACTGACAAGACTTATTGAAACCGAACAAGTTTTCTAGCTCGGTAGAATCGAGCATTCTTAGCTCAGCTTGAGGAAAATAATCCCAATCATGCTACACAGATGGAATTAAGGGACAATTGAGAGGGTAATTTATGCATAAATTGGGCCGAGCTGAGTAAGTCCGTTGGAATGGACCGAGATAGATATAGTCTTGGGCCGAGCCACGGACCGAGGTAATTATCTCAGTAGCCTTGGTCCTTGGTCGCATTGGTTCGGTCAAAGGTGGGCTATCAGTGGCCTGGTCTAGCGGTCGTAGACCGAGGTATCTGTGGGAATCGGACCGAGCTAAAAGATAGCTCGGCAAGAGGTCATTCCAAAGACTAGGTTGACTAAATTGACTTAATTAGCACCGAGCTGTGTAAGCACGGTTATGTCTTGTGCTAGCCAGAGTAAGAGTTGCAGCTATCTCACTTAGACAAGCAGTGAGGAAGGAGTTATCAGAATATGCATTATCCTTGGGAATGTAATTCCTAGGAGGACTCTGCTAAGGAGAGTAGAGTCCTACTAGGATTGTGCAAACCATCTTACTTGGTTGGTAGTGAGTAGGGTGTGTGATTCCTAGGAAGACTCTTATAAGGAGAGTTGGAATCCTATTAGGATTGGGGCCAGGCATAATCTATAAACGCTCATAGCAGGACCTATGTACAGGTATCCCAATTCTTACTCTAGAATACACAGAGCTTATTGTCTATTGTCTAGTTACTGACTTAGGCATCGAAGGGGTTTTCGGCACACACCCGCCGGTTAACTCACGTTTGTGTTTTCAGGTGGCAAAGCAACGTTGTTTAGAGGAGTGCAAACTTGATCAACAGGATTATACGAGAAGATTATTTTGCACTCGTACATCTATCTATTGCTGACTGTTGTGTTATGTGTCTATTTATCTCATATAGGCTAATACAGTCTGTTTTTCACGATCAGCGAGATTTTATATTCTTTTGCCATCATCGGTGAGTGTTTGCTACACTTATGGAATGCTCTATTTTGAAATTCGACTATGAGGATTTTGTTACACTTTGTTATTGTGCGTGAAGGTACATTTTTGAAACCAAAGAAAATAAACAGAGTGAGTCAAAAGGTGAAAAGGTCAAGGACAATAAGGACGAAAATGGCACTCAAGACAAAACAATTGCCTGCCTTCAGATTTGTGCTTCCCTGCTCTTTTTGTTTCTGTGATCAATATTTCTATGGCTTCTACTAGTTTATTTTTGGCTTTTAGAAAATTTGCTTTGCCTAGATCTCACATTTCTGCAAATTGTAGAATTTGATGACTATTAATGGTAAATTTTATAAATATTAATAATTAACATTATATAATTTTCCATGTATATGATTTTATTTTTGTTTTTTTGTGAAAAACCCACTGGATTGTAAATTCCCCATTATATTATTATTTTTCACTTGTCTCATATTTGAGTCCTTTTATCATCATAAGGTGGTCCCTAGACTGGACGATGGAGGGTTATGATATCTAGGTTCTGACTAAAGATTAAACTATTTGTCTAATTTATTATGCTGACCTATTTCCACTGCCTTTTACTATATTGTTGGTTGGATTGGTGTATGGATTGGAACATTGATATCTCAGATTATGATACTCAATTTCTTGATGGGGGCATTTGAGTTCAGTAATACCGATTTTTGGAGGACTGTTGTTAATCATTAGTTATATCGACCTTTGTTTTCTTGATTCAAAACCCGTTTGGTTTATGACTATGTCCTGAACAAATTTTATATTTCCAAACTTATAGGAATGTGGTCCTCGTCTCACACTGAAGTTGATCAGTCTGCAGCATGGAACATTTGAAATAAAAGGCAGCGAATATGAGTGGGTTCACAAGGTAAGTTACTAGAATAAAGCTTGGTAGCTCGAGATTTTCGAGGCTTGACTGGCCCGAATTTCAAAACGACGTCATTTTGAATTTTTCTTTTCTTTTTTCCCTCTCTTTTCTCTTTGAAATAGGGAGAAAAGAGAAAAGGGAAGAGAGAAGAGAGAAGAAAGAGAGAACAGGGAGGAAAAGAGACGATGGGCTGTGTATACACATAGAGCAACGGTGATGGTGATGGGTGACGGTGATGGAGGGTTTGCAACGATAATGACTGCCAATCTTTGTTCCTTCTCTCTTCTTCCTTCTTTTCGTCCTCTATTCTTCTTTCTATTTCTTTTCTTCTTCTTTTTTCCTCTGCTCCTCTATTGCTGTGGGTTTGTTTTTGGATTTAGTTTTGATTTTGATTTTTTTGATTTGTGTAGATTTGATAGATTTGTGTAGATTTGATTTGTTTTTTTTATTTTGATTTTTTCGAAGAGCAGAGAGGAAGAAGAAAAGAAAAAAAAAATGCCAAAATGACGTCATTTTGACACCTCAAGCCATTCGAGCCACAGTCAATTCGAGCTACCCAGCGGGACTGAAGTTACTAAGCTTACAATTTTTTTTGGACACAACTCCATTTTGTAGCTCGAAATGCCGTGGGTCGAAAGGCCCGAATTTCTTTGTACACCCACCTTCATTCTTTGTATACAGGTCATCCCTTACAAAACTAACATTTCATTTCCAAAAAAAGAAAAGAAAAGAAAAACAAGAACAGAGTAGAGAGAGTGAGAGAGAGAACGCCGACGAGGCTCATTCAACAGGTTGGCCATATACTCAAACCGACGAAACACATTGCTTACAGAAACACATGGCTTCACAGCATACCTGCCAAAATCAGCGAAGGCAACACAAACCCATCAAGAAAACTCCCCATAATCAGCTCTTTCTTGTCACAAGATTACTGCAATTCCATTTACGAATCCATTAATGGGTTTTCAATTTTTCCAATAAAATTTGAAAACCCATATGGCAGAAACCAATAAAAATCGTCTAAAACAATTATCTATGTGATAAAAGATTTACAAAATAAAGAAAAACCCAACCCAGCTCTTTCTTCCCAATTTCTTTATTTTCTACAAAACTAAGCAAAATGCATGGGGGTTTCTAAATTCATAGAATTATTGCGTAACTATGTTTTGTGAGTGGTGGATTAATAAGATCTAGGATCAAAATTGATATCGAGAATTTAGGGTGAATCTTGGTGATCTTGTGACAAGAAAGAGTGCTGAGGCGAGAGTGAAGAGATAGAGAGGGAGAGAGGCGAGAGTGAATGAGAGGGATGAGGCGAGAGTGGTGAGAGTGCTGAGGCGAGAGTGAGAGAGAGGTGAGAGTGCTGATTTTGTTTGGAGAGGAAAGAGATCGAGAGGAGAGAGAAACTTTTACTTTCGAGCCATTCGAGCTCGATATATTCGAGCTACAGATGATTTTTTCTCCAAAAAAGGAGTTTCACTTATTTTCCTTAAAAATATTATACATTTTTATTGAACTTACTTTTATGTAAAATATATAATCTTTTATATTGTGGGTGGTGCAATTAGGCATGTTGTAGGGCCTTACTTGCGTGATCTAAATCATTTATTTTGTCTTTGTGCTTAATCATTCATTGAACAAAAAAAAAAAGAAAGAATAAAAAGAAAAGATGATTTAATAATCACTATCATGATTGAATCCTAGTTTTAAAATTGAATTTTTTTAAAAAAAATTTAATCAAGACATTGAAATTATGTGATTATAATTTTTTTTAATGAATAATTTACACAAGGATTGTAGTAGACTTCACAGGCCCAACTACAGAGTCAACAAGCCTATTCGTGAAAAAAGAATGTAAGAGAGAAAACGATGCTATATCATTAACATTGTCATCATTTTATATCATCGTCTACATGAATACTCATTATCGTCTACATAAATACTCATACTTGGTTCTCTCGTTTGAAAATGATTACTAAGCTACTAATGAAAGCAAATAATGTCATGTATTCCAGTGATAATATAGCAATTGCACAAAACAATAAAAATAAAGTCTCCTCTCTCCCCTCAAAGAGTATAAAACAACATAATAGGCATACAACATTTCCGAGAAGAGAGAGAAGGTAGAACAGAAATGCCAATAAAATTAGTGCCTTCAAAGAGTATTTGTTACCCAATCAAGGCACGCTGACAAAAATCCTCTGACCGATTTCAATTTTGGGATGGGTATCCATCTCCCCACCCCCAATTGAAGCTTGGCAAGATAACCTCGTCACAGGAATGAATGATTTTTTTTTTTTTTTGATCAACACAGGAATGAATGATTGATTCTCTGTTTATTATAAGTTCAGACTTTCATCCCATCTCATGTCAAGGTGACCAATTGTCAAGACAAAAATGGTGAACAACATGCTTTGCTTGTTCCAAAACGATAACAACTTGTGCGTACAACACTCCCTAGCTAGCTGGTTTTCCCAGATTCGTGAAAGCTAGAGTCATCCATCTTGTTCAAGTGATAAAAAATCTGTAGATCAAAGATAATATTCACACCTGCACTGCCAAGCACGCTATCATTATATTAGTAGAGGGAAAAGAATTAACTAATAACTGGAAAAAAAAATTATAAAAGAAGAAGAAGATTATTAAGAACTATTACTTGATTTGCAGCATTTGAACTTAGAAGTCATTTGGCAATAAAGATGATGAATTATTTCAATGATCTTGGCAGATGATGTCAAGTGCTCCTTTGACTAAGAACTTGACAGCATATGCACTGAAGCAAGCCCCGATACATTTATCAACGGACAACTCAGTCATAACTGATACATAAAAAACAGCGAGAGAGAGAGTTTTGTCAGTTGGTTGAATAGCAGCAAGCATGCTGTCATACAATAGATGTTCACCAATCAGCAATATTCTACATAAAAATATTATTTTACTAATGCTGTGTTTGGTTGAGGAATTTGGAAAGGAAAATGGAAAAGGTATGTGAAATGTGAATAAAACATGTCTATATTTCACTTAGTTTCACACACCTTTTCTCTTTCCCTTTCCAAATCCCTCCCAAAATCCCCCAACCAAACATAGCGTAACAGAATAGAATACGGCTAGACATCCTTATATTTACAGATGATACATTTATAAAGATCCTGCTTAAAACATCCAGTCCTAAATTTAAAAGTGAAATACGTCATTAAAACATCTAAGGCAGTACACAAGCATTAAATCTCCCCTTCCCCACCAAAACCTAAATTTCTGAAAGACGACTTAGAATGCTTATGCTAATTCCCCTCAGCATGATTTATAACCAAACCAACTTGAGCACCCAAGCTCTAGGAAATGTCCTCACTATGATCTCCACTGGTCTTCCGAGTATTCATGCAGCCATTCTCAGCTTGCCATATGTGAAAACTTTGAGCATCGATTATAAGGCTCCTTTTTATCAAGTCTTGACTAATTTGACCATAACTTTAGGATAAACTTGTACTAAGGTTGTCTACAATTTAAATCTTGGTCGGTTTCAGTTATGGAAAGCTTCTAGGGTAACGGTTTTATAAGGTAAAAAAAACTTCCAAATGTTTTCGATTAGAAAAGAGTTTAGTTTGCAGGATTTTCAGAAACAGTTTACTGGAAATCCTTTGATAGCATAGGTTTCAAAAGGTATAGACTTGTTAAGGAAAAAGGTTGGAGTTGATTTGTGTTTGATTTAAAAGGGGTTTAAGGCTGAAAACAAGACTGCTTTGGGCTGTGAACAGTAACCCAAGACCAGTGTTTGTGAAAGAGGAGTTAAGGGTGCGTTTGGGAAGAAAGAATTTTAGTCAAAAAGTCAAAGGGCGTATAAAAAAAGTCAAAGACTCCTTGCCTTCTCCCTACTTTTTGCACGTTTTTTTTTGTAAAAAGCCATTCCCAAACACTTCCATTTTTTCACCTCATATTTTAGACAAAAAGCCATTTCCCAAACCAACCCTTAGTTGAATAACATTAAAACAACAAAAGAAAAGTTATTAACATATGCCTAAGATAGTGACAGCAATGCTTATGGGTCCCAAGTTCTTCAATATATAGCGGAACTCTGAAGAAACGGTAAGCCCATGGGAATAAAATTATCTAAGTTATATCAGAGATGAAGGATATAGACATGACACACAATCTGATGTGTTATAGACAATAGACATCCATTAAGCTTCACAGAAATAGAAAAGAACAATAATCAGTGTGTTTGGTTTGAGTTTTCTGGATTAAGTTTTTTGAAAATTGATTTTTTTTATTTTCGTATTTTTTTGTTTTTAGTGAATATTTTTTAAATTTTAAACATTTTTTTTAACTTTTTTAAATGCACCTTACTTAG
This sequence comes from Camellia lanceoleosa, assembly GCA_025200525.1. Lineage (NCBI taxonomy): Eukaryota > Viridiplantae > Streptophyta > Magnoliopsida > Ericales > Theaceae > Camellia > Camellia lanceoleosa. The sequence continues at coordinate 156,673,699 of CM045765.1, forward strand.
ATGTATCTAAAAAGTAAAAAATATTTTAAAAAATTAATAAATACATAAAAATACAAAAAATGTACTGAATTCTTGTATTTTTTTTGTATTTTTGGTATTTATGTTAGGTGTGTCTAAAAAGTAAAAAAATTGCTTAAAATATTAAAAAAATTCAGTAAAAACAAAAAAACACGAAAAATAAGTAAGTAGAATTTTCTGAAATGTGTTTTTTGAAAAGTGAAAACAAGCAAGATGAATATTTTTTTCGTTCTTTTTTTTGTTTTTTTTTTTTTTTTGTGGTGAGTTATGTATATAAACACTTCATGTTCTTTATACTGACCTTTCAAAGCCACTATATTGGATGACAGAACAAATATATCAATGATGAAAAGCACTGAAGCTGGAAATTCCCAAACCTGCAAAAAGCATAATCAAAGATAAAGGGATAAACTAAGTTGCATGGATAATATTATAGACTATATTTATTTTTGACAAAAAAAAAAAAAAAAAAAAAAAAAAAGAAAGAAAGAAAGAAAGAAAGGAAAAAGGAAACATTAATGTATTTTGTACTAGAAGGCTACTATTGATGGATAAGTGACATATGAAAGCTTACCATCATGGCAATGAAAAAGACCTTGAAGTAGCTAGAAATAAATATCGCAAGCAAAATATCTTTGGACCTGCATAGATACCCAAAATTAGTTAGAATAAAGCAGAGTTACACAGAGAATAAATAACTCTACTTAGGCTGTATTTGGATCACGGATTTGGAAAGTGAAAGGGATAGGCGAGAGAAATAGAGAAAAAAATTAGCTTATTCCTTCAAAATTGAGTTCACGTATGTCTAGGTTTCTCTCGTGCCCTTTCTATCAACCTCTCGTTAACCAAACTTGTCGGTGCAATCATCAGCCTCAACTGCATGAGACCAATGCATCTTTCTTAGCTAACTTTCTCATCTTGTTCACAATTCTACTGTTAACTTTTCATATATGTATATATCTCTTTTGGTATCCTTCTGGTCCTTAATTCAACTTAACAAACGGGTCACATTCTAGGAATATGTTTCTTGATTGCCATAACAGTCTAAACAGCATAGAGTCAACAACTTGGATGCAAAACAAAAAAATCAATATCAAGACAACTTCCAGTGAAGACATAGCAATGTTTTGCTTTACACTAGAAACTGATTTCAGGACCTACACAGTTATTGAAAAGTTAAAATTGGGTGTAAAAAGATAAGCTTTACTGACACGATTTCCACACTACAAGTTCTCAAGGGCTTGCCTCAAGGTAAGCAATAGTCTTTTGACGAATAAAGCACATTCTCATTACTACTAACTTGAGAAGCAGAATAAAACAGCTTTAAATAACCAAAAACTATTACCGAGAAACTCCAGCCGATTTGTCCAAAAAAAATCTTGTCACAACGAGTAAAATGTAGAGAAACATAAAGTTTCCAAGAAGGAGATCCATCAACATCTACAATTGACATTATTTAATCCCAATTCAATAAATGCACTTTCATGATTGAAATTCATTTTCTTATTCACGGCAAAAAGGAAGAAGAAGAAGAATGTAGGCAAACCTTTCCATGTCTCAAAACTAATGAAGAAAACCTGATGGGCAATTTCCATCCCGCGTCACTCCAATTTAAGACCAGTATCCTGTCTTAGAATGCTAAGGCATACAATGCAACATTGGGAGATGAGTTTAAAAACACTACTTAAGATCATTAATATTTAAACAAAATGACATCACTTATGAAAAGGATACAAGTATCCAGAAGAAGGAAAGCGAAAATTGACTTCCAAAACAAGCCCTGCAAAGTCATAACAATGTCTACATGTTAATTAAAGTCAGAAAAATCAGCACAAATCGAATATTGCTCTGATAGAGGTGTCCTCATAGAAGATTGGTATGCATCTAAACAGAACAACCACAGGCTCTCATGAGTTACAAAACGTCTGAGTTCACATAAATACGCCAAGTTTCAATGCTCAAATCGAAGAAGCATCACAGAGACAAATGTTTGATTTAACAATTCAGCATCACATAAAGATTAATAGCAAAGAAGAACACGGAGAGAATAAAGCCATATTTGTTTATACCTCAAGATTCACAACTTGTGGATTGAGCACATTGTATAGTAAATGTCTATATGCTTTTGGCTTGTGCAGTATCAAATCAATTAAAAGGATCTACACAACACAACAAGACAAAACAAAACAAAAATTAAAGTATCAAATCAATCATTCACCAATTGTTTCATCAAATTTCAAATTTGATGATTAAATAGCTAAAACTGAGCTCTAATCATTTCATCAAACTTGTATAAAAAATCATAGGAGAGGCAAAAATTTTACCAAATTTCCAACATCATAATTCTAGTCAAAATTATTATTTTTATTTATTTATAAATATTTGATTAGGATTTACCATAAGCTCGCATTCTATATACTCATCTGCAACTGCTTTGCAGTTCTCCTGCAACACATCAAAGAACACAAATTTGATTCAGAGGAAATTCACGATTAGAAAAAAATTAAAATAAAATTGGAAAGAAATGAGATGAAGGATTAGATACACATTTCATGAGGCGAATGTTTCCAGGAGAATATTGAACGAACAGTGGTTTATTGTTACGAATCCGAAATCCGCACTCTATGCATCGGAATTCCATTTCTTCTTCGTCTCTATACTGAAAAATGATAGATTGAGGCGAGACTTGATTGATTTGGGAGTCCAATTGGGCTTGATTTGCAATTGCCCTAGTTTGACCCCCTCTGCTCTAATGTTTGGAGTTGCACAGTGGGAGACTTTGCTTGCAGCCCGTTTGGGTGGTACGATTTGGAAAGAAAAGAAAAGAAAATTTAAAAGGAAAGGGAAATTACAATAAATAAATAAAATCTTGTGTTTTGACCATTTAAACAAATTAAAATTTTTATTTTTTATTTTATTTAAACACAATCTTTTAATCGTTGTTAATCTCCCTCCAGGAAATTTTTTCCTTCACTAATGCCCTCCCTAAGATTTGATTTGTTGTAAGATCAAATTTTAGTTTTTTTATTTTTTATTGAAGTGTTATTCAAGATTATTTTTAAATTTTTTTGAAAGCATTAAAATAAATGAATTTGTTATAATTCATTTTGAATCTCTCTAAAATCAAAAGAGTGAGGGAGAAATTAATTGAATGACTACTAGCGTTTTCTATTCAGTGATAAGGGATTAAGAGTTCATACACAAAAAAAATTATGTGATTTAGATTCAATTCTTATATCACAGAATGTATACTTAAAATGAATTTGGATTATACATTATTTTTTTTAATATCTTTTTATATTTGAATTCTTCATCTCTAACACTCTTGTTCATTAAAAGATTAAAATTGTCATTCGTTAAAAGATTAAAACTGTCATGTAAATAGCAATGAAATAAAATCTAGAAGATTATTTTGATTACATAACTTGTAGGGAAACAACAATTCAATTCCAGGAGAGTATGAATTACACAAAAGATCGAAAAATAGATATTCTAATCTAAAATATTGAACCTTTAAATTTTTATGAAATTTTATTCATTAATTTGAATGTTTCCAAAAAAATACTACATTGAATTGACTTCTTCAATTTCGATAATTAAATATGAATAGTCTATTATAAGTTTGAGAAAGGAAAGTCACAAACACAAGAATGACAGTTCTTACTTACAGATAGTAAGTTATTTGCATAATGTACGCAAGCTTGGAGACGGCTGTAGTTGTCCTAAAGAGCCTAAAAGGCGACATTTGGAAGTTATGTTGACCAAATCTTCAAAGGTTGATTAAATCTCATGAATTATAATTAAGGAAAAAAATTAGTTATAATTAAATAAAAATAATATAATTAAAAATACATATTGTACATCCATTCAAAGAGTGTGTATGTAAGGTTTGGGTCTCTTTGTTTTATGTAGTGTATCAAAATAGAGTAAAGATAATGATTATTTATACTACAAAATTAGCTCAATCCACTCACTTTTTAATTACACTTAAATTTATAAAAATAACAAAAATATATTTTATAAGGGTAAATTATACTTTGCTCTTTTTATATTTAGATATTTTTCATTTTGGTCAGTTTATTTTTTCTCACTTTAACCTTTTATATTTAAATTTTTCTCAGTTTACTCTTAAATCTAATTTCTATTCAAAATTAAACAAAAAATACCATGATAATGGCACATAACATAAAAAATAAATAAATGGTATATTGGGTTTTGAGTTCGTGTAAAAAATGTAAATTATATATAATAAAATATTTTTATATTACGTGATTGTCAATGTATGATTTTTTTGTCTAATTTTGAACAAAAATTAATTTTAGGAGTAAAATGGAAAGAACTTAAAACATGAAGGGTCAAAGTGAAAAAAAAAAAAAAATTGGTTAAATTACAAATACATTTCCTAAAGTACAAATTGCACTCTGTGATTTAGAAAATTATAAATATCCCTTATTAGAATTTCTTATTTAATAGAATTAACTAAAAAAATAAAATTCATCATTATTCTCCTATACAATAATAAAATTACCTAAATTATTAATTGAAACATATTTCTAACATCATTAAAAACTGTTAATTGACTCAATTATTTATTAATAAAAGGGACGATTTGTTATGAAATTAGAAATCTTAGGGGATGGAATGTAATTTTCAAAATCACAAGAAACGATTCGTATCTGAATCAAACGTCAAGGAATATACTTGTGATTTATTCAATAAAATTTAAGGATCAAAATAAAAAATGACCAAACATAAAAAGCAGAGGGTAATAAACCCAATATATAAACTGCCTAGTGTGCACTCTAATAGCACTTTATATTCCCACTGTGGCTCGTATATACACAAAAACACATTGAAAAAATAAAATAAAATAATATTCTATATTTTGCCTAGCATGCATTCTAACAACACTTCATCTCCTAAAATTGATCCAAATATAACCACCTAAGAGAAGACAAATTAAAATGTATTGTATTACCTATCCTGTTAAAAGTTCCATCCGCTACGAATAGTATCATACAGTTTATTTTATTATTCACATCAAACTTTATTATTTGCCTTTATATAATAGTATAGACTGAGCAATGCAACATATATTGAAAATGTCTTTTAATAACTTAGCATTAGTAAAATCAAAATTTTAAAATCTCGTTTTACTTCTCTCCATCTGTAATAAATAGTATCGCACGGTTCATTTATAATTCACATCAAGTTATATTGTTTACCTACCCTTATATAATAGTATAGATTGAGCAACACAACATACATTGAAAATGTCTTTCAATAACATAGCATTAGTGAAATCAAAAAAATTTAAATCTCATTTTTCTTCTCAAAACTGAACCCATTATTGGAATGAGTTTCACTAACATTTTCAGCTCTTTCTCCAATCCAAGTCAAAATAGTCGCAAACACTTGCTCAACACTCTCATTTGGTTCACCAATGAATTGGTGCCACATACCAGTGAAGATCTTCAAAGTCTTGTCCTCACTTGCAGCTGATTCATACAACAACTTAGCTGATTTGGGATCACAGATCTTATCATCCCCACCATGCACCACCAGCAGAGGAATTTTTAGCCCATGGCTGTTCCTCTTTATGTACTCACATACTCTCAGAAACTCCAGTGCAGTTGCTGCTGTCACCTGTTGGAAAATAAAATAAAATATATAATATGGTTTTATGCATTTTGTTTTCAGAAATTAGATTGCATTATGGTAGTCAATTTATGTGATCCCATTGGGGACATGTATTGTTATTATTATTACTGGATTGTGGTTTTCAATTTTATTCAATTAATCCAGGGTCGTTTGGAATTCAGTGATTTTTTTATTTTAACATTTTTATTAGGTGAAAAAAATAGTGTTTGAAAATGACATTTTAAATTGTATGAAAATATGAATAAATAGTGTGTTTGACTTGTTTTTTTAGTAGCTTTTTTTTTTTTTTCCCCCAGTAATTTTTTGGTTTAGAATATTTTTTTTTTTTCTTTTATAGCTTTTCGCCATTTTCACTCTAAAAACCAAGCCAAGTTGCCAAACAATCTCAACCGTTGATTTATAGGCATGTATTAAGGCCTCGTTTGGGAACAGGCTAATTTAGTAACTTTTTGACTAATTGACTAAAAAGGTAGGTAAAAAAAACTTGTATGTTTGGATGATTTTTTGGCTAATTACGAAAAGCTGTGCAAAAAGTAGAGAGAAAAGAGAATCTTTGACTTTTTGGTATGGGTTGTTGGCTTTTTGGCTAAAAATGTAACTTTTTGGCTAATTGGCTAATTTAGCCACTCCCCAAACGGGGCCTAAAGACTATCCCTTCGAGTAATTATCTTGTTTTTCAGAAAATGTGAACCCACCCAATAGGAGAGATTATATGCTTATATGGCCCGAAACACAATGAATTGAGCGGACAAATTATAAAACATTATTAGACCAACAGATAACACTGCTATAAAACATTATTAGACCGACAGATAAGTGGTGTGATATTTCAGACCCATATAACTTTGTAGTCTCCCCTCCGCCCAAGGTTATTTAACTAAGCATATGATATTTGATAGAGCATAATTGTGAATAAAAATTACTTAATTATGACACAGACTTTGTTTAATTTGATTTTAATCGTACAAGTACAAGACTTACAATTTCTCAAAATAGAAAGATGATGAATTTCACTTCAAGTATGTGTTAAGATTTTTTCTTCATTTTGTACATTATTCTTGTTTTTTTGTAAAAATATCAATACACAATTGATCTAACATCACCTTCCCATTGGCCGCCCGGTTTGGACTCTTCATCACCAGCCTCCTCTTCCACTCCTCCTTGTATGACCTCTTCACCGGATCCTCCGTGATCGCTATTTTCCAAGTCGGCGCCATGAAAGCCGCCCCTGGAAGCAACCACTCGAGCGGCCACACCGGCTTGAATTTTTTTGAAACCCCACACATGGCTCCATTCAATATCAAGCCACTACACTCACTATTCCTTTGTTTTAGGCACATGAGTATAGCTATTGCACCACCTAGTGACTCACCAAAAATAAAAGCTGGCATCTTGGGATGGCTGGCTCGAGCCAAGTCAAAAAACTGGACACAATCCTCGACCACAGGCTCGATATCAGGGATGTGACCGCGAACACCATCTGAGTAGCCGTGGCCTTGGAGGTCGAGTGCACAGACGTAGAATCCGACTTTGGCTATGGCTATGGCGGTGAGCTGAATGAGCCAGCTGCTTTCGTCGGTGTAGCCGTGGATGACAGCTATGAGCCCTCTAAGCCGTGTAGCCGAGATGGGAAGCCAGGACTGAGTGAAGATTTTCATGTTTTGTTTGTTCAACATGAAGCTCTCTTTGTGGAGGATTTGGTGTTTGTTGTAGAAATCTTCTCTTGTGAGGTCTCCAAATGGGCTGTTTTGGTTTGCTTGGTGAATTGGGTGAGCCATTTTGTGTTTTTGTGTTTTTGACTTCTATGTTTTTGTGTCATGAAACAATAGGGAATTATGGGCATTTGCAGCCCCATTTTTTTAAGTATCAGTTAGTAGCTTTTTCTTTTCTCATCCCCCCCAACAATCCTCTTGATGGACAATAAATGAAAAAGAGTACAAATCATGCTTCTATATGATTATGTACATCTAATGTGATCTCCTTGCGTTAGGTTTGGATTTCAATTCTCACAATATAGAAATTAGTGTTAGAACTAAATACTTAATACTTATGAATGAATAAAATTTTATAAAATTTACTAGTATAGTCTATATTAAATATCTAATCATATACATTTTTACGTTTGATTTTTATATTTGTAGACTTATGTTGTGCTTGATTGAAGAATTTGAAAAGGGATTTGAAAAATGAAAAGGAAAACGTATGTGAAACTATGTGAAATATAGTTTACATTTCACTTACATTTTTTCTTTCTCTTTCTAAATCCCCCAATTACAAACGCATTAAGTTTTCGACTTTCTTCAATTTCTTGGCTATGAATCTTCTTCTGCTTTGGTTGTAAACGACAATAAAATATATTATCAACTTGATTTTTTTGTATAATTTACTTGACAAGTTTTGCAGGTTGAATAGTTCAGATTAACCCCCCAAAAAAAAGATTAAAGGTGAGCTCAAAATTATAGAAATGGAATCTTTTAATCCTAAAACAAGTTGGATTTCTTTTACCGAAGTGATGGAGCTTTCTATCTAGACTAGTAACTATCATATTAAAGTATCACATAAATTTAGGACTGTGATTGAGATTCCTCAAACCCCGCCATTATTATCCAAACAAGTGGGAGCTGGTGATTGAGGGAGAAGAAAAAAAAAAAAAAAAAATTTTAGCCAATCAAGGCCAAAGGGGGTCGTGGGTGGAATCCAAATCATTGTTCATAAATTTATTAGAGTAGTGAATAACATCTCAAACAACTACCCCACCAACAATTGTAGTGTCGTACAAAATTAGTTGAGGTCTCTGTGGACCACCTAAGACAGCTCTTACAATAACTGCTACCTTAGCACCAATCATGGAATTGGAACACTTCACATCTACATTTCTAAAGCAAACATTGAATGTTGGCTTTTCAGTATGAAATGGGGCTTAAATTGCCACATAATGTTGTTGGACATTAATGATGCTAATGATCTACCTTAACCTCTACAATGCTCTGGGATTGCTTGGCTAACTTTATATAAGTCAAAGATTAATAATCAGAAAATATAAGTTAATCTTGTTTGGTTCTAATTTTTTAAAAATTGATTTTTTTATTTTTTGTATTTATTTGTTTTTAGTGAATTTTTTTTAATATTGTAAGATTTTTTTTTACTTTTTAGATATACTTAACCTAATTGTACCTAAGAAGTAAAATATTTATAAGAAAATATTTTTAAAAAATTAATGAATATGAAAATGTATTGCATTTTTTTGTATTTTTGATATTTAGCAAATTTTTTAAAATTTTTTTTACAAATATTATACTTTTAATTATATTTATATTAAGTGTATCTAAAAAGTAAAAAATTGTTTAAAATATTAAAAAAATACTAAAAAAAAAAAAAAAACCTCAATTTTCAGACAACTGAAATCAAAAAATTAAAACCAAACAAGATGGGCTATTCCTTCAGTTTCTCAATCATTAGTTTTTTTAAAACTTATTTAAGTCATTTTTGTCTCATAAACACCAAGTAAAAATTACACCAACACATACTCTCAAAATAAGTATATAAATAAAACTATAAGTAGGCCATATAAACTGCACCAAACGCCTCAGAAATCCACTTTCAGAGCTAGGGCCTTCATTACACTTTTTTCTTGGGCCCTAATTCTATAACATTTTAGGCACGGGAATGATGTAAAAACAATATAATTTACATACAAAATAATATGGTTGTATTAAAATTTATTATTTTAAAATAAAATATTTACTAAAATAATATTTAATTATAAAATAATATTTTTTTATTTAAGATAAACTACTAATAGGTTCTAAATTTCTCATCAAATTCTATTGAAAATAAATCTTGCTATAATTGTCGTTAAAAATAATTTGTGTAACGATTTTTTCTGTATGTCGCTAAAAATTAACAATTAACAACTTTTTTTATCACGATTTTTATAAATTGTAGCTAAAACTTACAATTAGTGATATTTTTTTGTAACGAATTTTTCGAATAGTCGTTGAAGTTAAAAATTGGTGACATTTTTTGTGACAAAATTTTTAAATTGTCGCTGAAAATTAGTAATTAATGACGTTTTTAATAGAGTTTGATAAAAAACATCATTAATTATCATAAAACTTATTGGACAATAAGTCTATTTATTAGGATTTACATGTAAGTCTCCCTTGAAGTTCACTGACACTAATAACTCTTATTTAAGCATGACATGCACTTAGGGGTCTAATTTTGGCCCGGCCCGGCCCATGTCAAGCCTTGCGCGTTCCCACAAAAAATCGAGCCGGCTTACGAGTATTCGGGCTTTGAGCGGGCCAGTGGGCCGGGTCTCAGTCAAAGTCGCTGGGCCTGGGCTCGGGGTTTGGGCGGGCTTGGGCAAGCCTAAACAATTTTTTTTTTTTTTTTTTTCATAAAAATTTTATTATTTTCCATTAAAAATAATACTGGACCTCGGGCGGGCTGGGCCTCGAGCTGGGCTTTTGAGCCGGTCGATGGGCTAGGCTCCAAAACAATGGCCCAAGCCCAGGCCCAGGCCAAGGCCCAAGGCCTCGAGCTGGACTTAGGCCCAGGCCTAAACGGGCTGGGCCCACCTTGGGACTCCCACATGCCACGGGCCATTTTTACACTCTTACATGCATTATAAAAAAATTAAGATTTTAGAGACCAAAATTTAGGGATAAAATTATTTTTTAAAGACCAAATATTTTTGTTACGAAAAGTGTTATTATTATATTTTTAGTAACGAAAATTGGACATTAGCAATGAATTATTATCCTTTTGAGACCAAATTTTTTGTCTAAAAAATAAACTCTTTTGACATCAAATTATTTTTTTCCCTAAAAGTGTATTTATTGGTGATATTTTCAAAATTTTGTTGCTAGAAATCTTATTTGTGACTTTTTTGGACTACCTTTTAATAACTATTCTCACGACGTTAGAAATTGATTTCTAAATGTCTTTTATAACAAAATTCACTTATAGAGATAAAAAAATTTAATCTCTAAAATTCTTGTATGTTGTAGTGACAATTATATATGTGTATATCTACTTGAGCGTTGAAAACAATTTCATTTTTTTTAACAAACATATAATAACTTAAAAGAGAAGTTTAATACAAAAGATATAAAGCGAAATAAGGGAAGGACACATCTATCCTTTCCAAAACAATATGCAAAAGCAATGTGAGTCAAATAGACAAAAAAAAAAAAAAGAAAAAAAAAAAGAAAGAGGTTGCAACATTAGCTAAAGCATCAACAACTTGATTGTGCTCTTTATATACAAAAACAAAAATGAATACGTAAAAGATTATGTTGGAGTTATAGCTAGTGTATAGAAGAATTTAATGTGCACGAATTCTCGTCTGTCATTTGTATAGAACATGTAAAGTTCTAAAATAGTCAAATTCAATACTACTAAGAGAAAGTACTAATATATCGAAATAAATGGAAGAAGGTTAACTTTGTGAGAGTAAAGGGAAAAAAAATGCTATTTGTTGACATTCAAGTTTAGATATTGTTGGCTTTTTGACTTTTGAAGGTTAGTATTGCAATTTTAAGCGTGTCAGCAAGAATCAATCAGTCCTTACAGAAGATTAATTGCCAACAAATTATCAGACGATTGTGTTTTAGTTCTTTCAGCCTCAATGAAGAGGACTTTTATTGGGGGCTTGTTTAGGAGAATTTAGTAAACAACAATTAAATAAAGAATAAATGCAGCATTTCATTAAGTAAAAATGAAAAACTTACAATAATCTGACTCAGCCTCGTAGAGGTTTACAGCAATAAGCTATTCGAAACTACTTCTATGAATGAAGTGCAATACAGGAATTCGAAGTATAGAAATTGAAAGAACTGTAAAAACTGGAAGGAAAATAAAATAGATAAAAATTAGTTTTTGGATCTGAGTCTGAATGTTCCTTTCTGGGGCCTTTTCTGTTATTTATACTTCTCAATAATAACCGTCGAAATGGGCTCCTAATAGTCGAAATATCAGTCCATGATCGCTGATCATGTTCTCTCACAGTCAGCTCCACTATGCCATGTTTGCAGTTAGGCTTCCCTCCTGATTTTGAATTGGAACCTTGTGAATAGCCGTTAAGTCACGTCACCTTATATCCCTCGAATCATTCCAGTGTTACGCAAACCCATTATTACTAGTATGGGTTAACATGTGTTTGGCTATAGTTGGCAATTTATATTACATTCCCAAATTGACCTTCTCATGCCACGTGTTGAACTGTGATTGGCTTATACAATTTATACAACCAACATTACCCCCCGCACTAATATACTCAATATTTGGTGATATTAGTGGATCAAAACACTTCAACCACGTCCTAGGACGTGCATGGGTTTCAGATCTTCTTAGAACTGCAATCGACTGCATTAAATTCTTGAACATTTCCCACTGCCCGAGCATTCGAAAAAACTGATACAACTCGCATCGCCAAACAAGCTTTCTTTGACATAGATCGAGCATATGAGGAGTTGTTAGATAATGATGTTCGCCCTCGAAAGAATTTTCACGTATTTATTAGCCACACCTATCCATCTCCATATATTTAAGTCATGGAAGTTTTTGCAAATTATCGACCTTTGGATTACGAACCTATTGTTCATAATTCTTTAGCCCAAAACTTTGCAAACATAGATATTGGAAGCTCTTCTTCTAACCCAAAACCTTCTACGTGGGATGAGGCTGCAGCTTTTTCTTTTTTCTTCTAAGGCTTCTAGCTGGGGAAGTTGGCCAGAACCTGAGGAATCCAAGTTGAGAGAGTGAATTAATCATCACTTTATCGAATTCGCTGATCCTCTATCTTTCCCTTCTTTCGCTCAGAGCTCAGTGGTTTATCCATATGTATCCATCGATCACTGACGCAGTTTAGAAGACAACTTACTTGTTGCATGGTACACATTCTCCATGCCTACGAAGATACTGTAAGCCACTCGTCGTCCAGAGGAAGCACAAGGGTACAACCCGTCATTTTTAGCCCAGAGGGTAAAATTTTGCTCTTCTGACTGACTTGATTGCGTAAACAACCCCCAGTTCCCTTCTTTTTTTGAGATGGATCCTCTTACACCTCCTCTTTCGCAAAACCCTTTGTAACGCCCCGAAATAATTCAACATGAATTACCCACGAATAATCAACATTTACCCAACAATAACAATAATCTGCCCATCTTTACATAATCACTAAGTTTTTACAAAGGTTTTTACAATGAGTCTTTACTAAGGTTTTACATACGGGTATACATTCATCAATACAAACATATGAATCTATAGCATGTAAAACATCCATTCTGAAAACAATACAATGCCCTTAAGGGCTTACATCTTCCAAGGCATAAGCTTGGTTACACAAAAATGGTTTCTGCAACCCATACACATTAGCCATTGGCTCAAAAAGAATAACACAAAATAAAATAGCTATATTCTCTTCTCAAAAACATCCATGCCCTCAGTTCGGCGGGATCACCACATCTTTACCTGCACCAAATCCCATAGGGGTGAGCACAAAGCCCAGTAGAGTACTCTCACAAAGTATATACAGTTATACTTTTTCCTCAACACAAAATAAATGTAAATGCAATGTCATGCCAAGGATAATCAATGAGGAAAATATTCATTTCAATGTGTTGTTTTCAAAATCACCATGTTCTCAATATTATCATGTAATTCCATCAATTTCAAGTTTCCAATACTAATTCAATAGGGGCGGTAAATACAACACTGATAATCCCTAGGCTGGTGTCTGCAAGTAGGCTCAACAAGCACTACCAAACTATCATTTTTACCGGTGCTAACCGGAAGGCTCGACATCTATCCGCGCAATTTTCTAGTCTTTCACCAAGGACACTCAGGCCAACTTATCAAATTCAATTACACCCCCTATCCGGACTTACCACCGTATTTACCCCATGAACATTTCCACATTTCTCCTTCCAACATTATTCCCTTCTATGAAACAATTATCTCAAATCTAAGCTTACAATACAAATTAATAATTGAATAAAAATGCAATGCAATGATTCTTTCATGAGTCATAACATTTCTCTGTGTTCAAGCCTTTACAATAATATCAACGTTCATGTTTCCCATTACCTCTTTCAATGCTCATCTAGACTACATGTAATGCTTTCAAACATAAGGTTTTCAATGTTTGTGTTTCTTACAAACCCAAGTGCTCAACAATTTGTCTTCTTATTATCATATATCACCATACCGTTAACCAAAGTTTCCAAACAAAGTCTCTATTACCATATGATAAGCTTCCCATCTATGCAATTACATTATGAAATTTACACACATTCATCTTTGATCAAATGAGAAGAAGATTTCATGGACAATTCCAAGTTTTTCTAAAAATCCCCAAATTCTAGGGTTTTGCATCAAAACCAAAACAACTATTATTTTATGGTGAGAGTTCATCAAAATCTACTTTATGAGGTCATAGATACAAAATCGTAAGGATGAAATGAAAATCTTTGAGCTTTTAAACTCTCCTTTGAGAAATTCCATTATTTTTTTTTTAAATCAAAAACAAAATTTCTAAATAATACAAGAGAAGTATAAAATCAACACTCAATCTTGCAAAACTTGTATATATAACTCGAGAATATCCCTACCTCAAAGTAGAAGTCCAAGGAGAAGGGCTAGACAAAGGTGAAGCTTCCAAAAATGGCAAATCCCACTTCTTCTTAGAATGGAAATGAAGATCTTGAAGAGCTCAATCTTTTTGTCTAAGGAATGAGGGTGAAAAGATCACCAGATCTAGGTCAAATATATATATATATATACAGAGAGAGAGAGAGAGAGAGAGAGAGAGAGAGAGAGTATTTCTAGAGAGAGAAGCTCTCAACTTAGGGTTTGGATGAAAAAGAGATGAAAAAGTTATGTAAAAAGTCACTTTTACGATCTGATATACGCGCAGTCCGCTTGAGCGGATAGTTTCACGCTCAAGCGTCAGACACAACAACAATAACTCGCTCGAGTGCAAGGAGCACTGCTCGAGTGTGGATTACACCCGTCCAGTATTTCACAAATTGCAGACAGTCGCTCGAGCACCAGAAGGGCCGCTTGAGCTCAGACACGCTCGAGCGTGAAAAACACTCTTGCAGCACTTTTGCAGAGACATCCGATATTGAAAGATGGCAAACTCCGCTCAAGCGTAAGAAGGCCCGCTCGAGCGGAAGACCGAAATTATGGGCAACAAGATTTTAGACCGAAAGGCAACCAACCTGTTCTAAACATGCTCAAGTCATTCCAAAACTCAAATTCAAGAGGTGTAAGGAAGAAAGACACAACCGGCAGCATCAAACAACAAGATTCGGATCCAGAATACTACGACAGTCGGGTAGAGACCCGGGGTCGCTATAGCCTTCCCACCATAGGAAATTTCGTCCCCGAAATTTAAATAAACTCCCCAGAAGGAGTGTTCTAGCAACATTAATCATTCTTAACAACACTAACACATTGCAACATTCATGTTCAATTAACATTTACCATTCTTCGCATTATCATTTTATCAAAACAACAATTGCTCAAGTTAAATACATGAGATAAAACAATTTACAACAAAACCTCACTTTTCCATAAGTTCATGCTCAATTTTAACAACACATACAATAATATGTGATCAACTATTTACTAGAGAACATTACAAATCGATATAAGCTATGCATTACCAAATAAATTTGGATATTTGGAGCGGACTTCCGCCTCCTTTTCTCAAGTTGCTTTCTCAAAGCCATGGTGCCTCCACAACACCTTCACTAACGGTATGGTTTTGCCTTGTAATACTTGTTCTTGGGTATCTAAGATTTGAACTAGCCACTCTTCGTAGGAGGCATCCTCATCCACCTCCAATTCAACCCAATCTAACACATGAGAAGGGTCAGGTTCGTACTTCCTAAGCATGGACACATGAAACACATTGTGTACTCTCGAAAGTTGTGGCGGTAAAGCTAACCGATAAGCCACTTCCCCAATCCTCTCCAATATCTCAAAAGGTCCAATAAACCTCGGAAACAACTTACCACTCTTGCCAAACCTTATTAAACCCCGCCTAGGTGAGATTTTGAGGAACACATGATCGCCTACTTCAAAGGATAAGGGTCGCCTCCTCTTATCGGCGTAATTCTTCTGTCGGCTTTGGGCCGTAGCTAATCTCTTCCGAATGAGAGCAACTTTCTCGGTAGTCTCCCTAACAATCCCCGATCCCAACAACGGTGTATCTCCTACCTCGGCCCAACAAATGGGTGACCTACACGGTCGGCCATACAAGACCTCCAATGGTGCCATCTCGATGCTAGCTTGGTAACTATTGTTATAGGCGAATTCAATCAACAGTAAATGTCTCTCCCAAGACCCTTTGAAATCTAGGACATAAGCTCTAAGCATGTCCTCTAAAATCTGAATGGTGCGTTCCGACTGGCCATTAGTTTGAGGGTGATAAGCGGTGCTAAAGGTTAACTTGGTTCCCAACGCCTCTTGAAGGCTTTGCCACAACCAGGTAGTGAAACGAGGATCCCTATCCGACACAATGGTTACCAGCACCCCATGAAGCCGAACTATTTCTCTAACATACAACTCTGCCAAATGTTCAACTGAATCACTAGTGCGCATTGAAATGAAGTGTGTGGACTTAGTCAACCTATCGACAATCACCCAAATGGCATCGTTACCCCACTGTGTTCTAGGAAACCCAACTACGAAGCCCATGGTCACGTGTTCCCACTTCCACTCGGCTATTGGTAAGGGTTGTAACAAACCCGCTGGTCTCTGATGCTCGACCTTGACTTGCTGACAAGTAAGGCATTTTGACACGAAGGATGCGACATCCCGCGTCATACCCCTCTACTAAAACTGATGGTTAAGGTCTCGATACATTTTGGTGCCTCCCAGATGTACCGCAAGGCGTGAATGATGGAATTCCCGAAGCATTTCTTCCCTACAAGATTCCGACACAAACAAACGATCTAGGTAACGTACACTCTAGTCTGCGTGAATGTTCAGACCCTTCTCTTCCTTCCCATTGGAAATTTTATCCTGAATTAACTCTACTTCCCGGTCTCCTTGTTGTGCCTCTAAAACTTTGCTAATCAAGACTGGTTGAGCACTCAAGCTAAACAAGGTTGCACCTCCTTCTGATTCACCCAACTGCAATTCAAATTTGCCGACTTCACCCAACATAACCCACTCCCAAATGGCCACACTTGCCAAACTACTCACGGTTTTTCGACTAAGGGCATCGGCCATTACATTGGCCTTCCCCGGATAATAGTGCAATTCAAAATCATAGTCTTCTAAAAATTTCATCCACCTTCGTTGGCGTAAATTCAAATCCTTTTGGGAAAACAAATACTTCAAGCTCTTATGGTCGGAGAAAACCTCAAACTTCTCACCATACAAATAATGCCTCCAAATCTTCAAGGCAAAGACTACCGCAGCTAGCTCTAAGTCGTGGGTTGGGTAATTCTTCTCATGAATTTTCAACTGACGAGAACCGTACGCTATAACCTTTTCCTCTTGCATCAAAACATAACCAAGCCCATCTTGAAACGCATCACAAAAGACGGTATAACCCAAACCCCTCTTCGAAATGATCAACACCGGTGCCGTGGCCAATCTAGTTTTAAGCTCTTGGAAGGATCTTTCACACGTCTCATTCTACACAAATTTGACCCCCTTTCTAGTCAACCTAGTCAAAGGCACGACTAATCTAGAGAAATATCTTACAAATCGACGATAGTACCCCGCCAACCCCAAGAAACTCCGAATCTCAAAAACATTCTTAGGTTGCTCCCAATCTTGTATAGAATCTATCTTCGAGGAATCTACCGTTACTCCCTCTCTTGACACGACGTGGCCCAAAAACTTCATCTCGGTGAGCCAAACTCACACTTCTCAAATTTGGCATACAACTGATGCTCCCTAAGCAAGTTAAGCACAATCCTCAAATGAGTCTCATGTTCCTCCTCAGAGGTCGAATAGATAAGGATGTCGTCCATGAAGACGACCACAAAATGATCCAAGTACTCCCTAAATATTCAGTTTATGAAATCCATAAAAGAAGCCGGTACATTGGTCAAACCAAAGGGCATTACTAGGAACTCGTAGTGGCCATAACGCGTACGAAAGGCCGTTTCTGGATGTCCTCCTCTCGGACTCTCAACTGATGGTACCCCGATCTCAAGTCTATTTTGAAGAAGCAACAAGACCCTCTAAGTTGGTCAAACAAGTCGTCTATTCGGGGCAAAAGGTATTTGTTCTTAACAGTAACTTGGTTCAACTTGTGGTAATCGATACACAACCGCAACGACCCATCCTTCTTCTTTGCAAAGAGAGCCGGTGCTCTCCAAGGTGACGTACTAGGGCGAATGAAGCCCTTGTCTAAAAGCTCTTGGAGTTGAATCTTCAACTCATGCAACTCCGTAGATGCAAATCTATACGGCGCCATGGAAATTGGTGCCGTTCCAGGCACTAAGTCGATGGCGAACTCAATCTCCCGGTGGGGTGGCAAACTAGTAAGGTCCTTGGGAAACACTTCCGGGTATTCACACACCACCCTTGGCAACTCAACTCGAATCCCGTCACTCTCACTATCTAAGAGTGTAGCTAGAAGACTGCTAAGCTCATTTCTACCACTAGGATCAAATACCGACGACAAGGCCCGATCACTCTTGTCCCCCAAAAAGTAAAAACAATCACCACTTGAGGTGCACACTGTGACCCTCTGACGAAAACAATCAATCACTGCCTGATACAAAGTCAACCAATCCATGCCTAGAATGACATTAAAATTGGACATGTCTAACAACACAAAAGCAAACGGGAGTCTACGCCTGGCAACCTCTATCTCACAATCACGACATCCCCAATCTAGGTCAACTGTACCCCCAACTGGTGGCTCAACCCTGAGTGGAGAAGCTAACTGTACCATCTCTAACCCCAATGCAGATGCGAATGCAGCAGATATGAATGAATGAGACGCACCCGTATCTATCAACACACTGGCCAAAGAATTACACACAATAAAAATACCTCTCACAACCGAGGGTCCTGGCAACTGCTCTGGCGCTGTAACAGCATACACGCGCCCCTGTGGCCTCTGGTCAACCTGCTCATCCCTCGGAGCATAGGCCTGCTGTACTGACTGAGCCGAAGCGGCTCCCTGATGGACTCTCGAAGTCTGGACTGAATGGGTCTGTTGATGACTCTGGGTCTGCCTTGACCCGGATTCCCTATATGCGTCTCCCAACTGCGAGCAAGCTCTCTTCTTGTGCCCTGACTGACCACACTGGAAACAAGTAGGCCCCTGCCCCCTACTTTGAGGCTGGGAGTGACTCTGAGATCGGTTAGGTGGTGGTGGTGGCAACATCTGCTGTCCTCCTCCCTTCTGTGGACATGCAAAGGCCTTGTGACCCGGCTGGCCACATTTGAAACAAGAGAACCCGCTTGATGCACTTTTTCCCGAGCCCGTACTAGGCAAGGGAAAGGTAGATCTAGACTGTTACGGCTGAGATTAAGATGAAAAGGTGCCCTTACTCTTCTTGTTGGGCCTATAATCCCCCTATGATCCATGGCCCTGGACCTCGAATTTCAAAGTCTCTCCTCTTCAGCTTCCACCGTAATCTCCACATATGCAGCCGCCTCGACAAGGCGATCATACTCTCGGATCATGTTCCCGGCAACTTTGAACAAAATCTTCGTCCTTAACCTCTGCTCAAACTCAAAGCAACGGCGCTTCTCCGTCGCTACTAACTCCGGTGCAAACCGGGACAAACTAGAAAAGACCGCTTCAAATTCGGCCACGAACATACTCAATTGCTTAAGGTCCTTGAATTCCTGCCTCAACCTCTCCCAAGCCGTGGGAGGTAGGTACTTGTCTTGGAAGGCCGTCACAAATGCCTCCCATGTCGTTGCTACCCGGCCCTTTGCATACTTCCACCATTGGCCGGCGTCACCTTTGAGGTAATAACTAGCAAGGGTCACCCTCAACTCGCCATCATCTATATGGAGCATATCAAAGGTCTTCACTGTTTGTTCCAACCATTCATCCGCCTTCTTTGGATCGGGCCCACCATGGAATTCATCCGGCTTGGCCTTTAAGAACTCCCTCGTGAGGAAGCTAGCTTTAGTCTTTGCAACATTCTCCTTTGCTTGGGTCTCTGTCCTCAAAATATTCATGGACTCCCTCAAAGCCCCCGCCATCTCCCGGGCTAGAGCCCCTATCACGGCTTCGCCGACTTGCCCCGGCACCTCCGCTTGCCCCATTTGTTCGGCCATGTCCGCTTGGCCTAAACCCTCTTCTTGTATCGGGACCTCTTGGACCGGCACCTCAAATACACCCCGGCGACCTCGACCTCGTCTTCCACCTCTACCACCTCGAGTTCGAACCCTTTCTAACATCCTAATTAAAGAACAAGATAGATAATTTAGCACATAATTCCAAATGTGCTCGCAACTTGCCTCACACGTTAAACTATAACAATTACATGCATATATCACATAAACAATTTAATTCACCCCACAAAAGCACTTAGTCACATAAACACATAAGAATTATCCTTCAGTGATGAGATTTGTCCCATGAGAAACCAAGAATTCTTAGTAGAATGAGTATTGATCAGGTACCCTTCTATTAAGACCTCAAGGAATCTAATAGGTGCAGATAACATCCCAAAAGTCCAATCCCATTCCCACGTAGTCACATAAACATGCTGTCACCTAATCACAAAAGCAAAACATTTCCTAATCATGCGAAATAAACCCATTGTGGTATGACAACCACTCCCCACGAGACCCAAGTATTCAAACCCGATAGCTCTGATACCAAGTTGCAACGCCCCGAAATAATTCAACATGAACTACCCATGAATAATCAACATTTACCCAACAATAACAATAATCTGCCCATCTTTACATAATCACTAATGAGTCTTTACAAAGGTTTTACATGCGGGTATACATTCATTAATACAAACATATGAATCTATAGCATGTAAAACATCCATTCTCAAAACAATACAATGCCCTTAAGGGCTTACATCTTCCAAGGCATAAGCATGGTTACACAAAAATGGTTTCTGCAACCCATACACATTAGCCCTTGGCTTAAAAAGAATTACACAAAATAAAAGAGCTATGTACTCTTCTCAAAAACATCCATGCCCTCAGTTCGGCGGGATCACCACATCTTTACCTGCACCAAATCCCATAGGGGTGAGCACAAAGCCCAGTAGAGTACTCTCACAAAGTATATACAGCTATGCTTTTTCCTCAACTCAAAATAAATGTAAATGCAATGTCATGCCAAGGTTAATCAATGAGGAAAATATTCATTTCAATGTGTTGTTTTCAAAATCACCATGTTCTCAATATTATCATGTAATTCCATCAATTTCAAGCTTCCAATATTAATTCAATAGGGGCGGTAAATACGACATTGGTAATCCCTAAGCTGGTGTCTGCAAGTAGGCTCAACAAGCACTACCAAACTATCATTTTTACCGATGCTAACCGGAAGGCTCGACACCTATCCGCGCGATTTTCTAGTCTTTCACCAAAGACACTCAAGCCAACTTATCAAATTCAACTACACCCCCTATCCAGACTTACCACCGTATTTACCTCATGAACATTTCCACATTTCTCCTTCCAACATTATTCCCTTCTATGAAACAATTATCTCAAATCCAAGCTTACAATACAAATTAATAATTGAATAAAAATGCAATGCAATGATTCTTTCATGAGTCATAACATTTCTCTGTGTTCAAGCCTCTACAATAATATCAACGTTCATGTTTCTCATTACCTCTTTCAATGCTCATCTAGACTACATGTAATGCTTTCAAACATAAAGTTTTCAATGTTTGTGTTTCTTACAAACCCAAGTGCTCAACAATTTGTCTTCTTATTATCATATATCACCATACCCTTAACCAAAGTTTCCAAACAAAGTCTCTACTACCATACGACAAGCTTCCCATCTATGCAACTACATTATGAAATTTACACAAATTCATCTTTGATCAAATGAGAAGAAGATTTCATGGACAATTCCCAGTTTTTCCAAAAATTCCCAAATTCTAGGGTTTTGCATCAAAACCAAAATAACTCTTATTTTATGGTGAGAGTTCATCAAAATCTACTTTATGAGGTCATAGATACAAAATCTTAAGGATCAGCATGAAAATCTTTGAGCTTTAAACTCTCTTTTGAGAAATTCCATTTTTTTTTTAAATCAAAAACAAAATTTCTAAATAATACAAGAGAAGTATAAAATCAACACTCAATCTTGCAAAACTTGTATATATAACTCGAGAATATCCCTACCTCAAAGTAGAAGTCCAAGGAGAAGGGCTAGACAAAGGTGAAGCTTCCAAAAATGGCAAATCCCACTTCTTCTTGGATGGAAATGAAGATCTTGAAGAGCTCAATCTTTTGTCTAAGGAATGAGGGTGAGAAGATCACTAGATCTAGGTCAAATATAGAGAGAGAGAGAAAGAGAGAGTATTTCTAGAGAGAGAAGCTCTCAACTTAGGGTTTGGATGAAAAAGAGATGAAAAAGTTATGTAAAAAGTCACTTTTACAATCTGATATACGCGCAGTCCGCTCGAGCAGATAGTTTCACGCTCGAGCATCAGACACAACAACAACAACTCGCTCGAGCGCCAGAAAGGCTGTGTAGACACCCCATTTTTGACCGACCTTAAGACTCAAACGTCACCGATTGAGCGCTTGGTGATGTTGCATATTGTGCTCGTTCAGAAGTCTCAGAGTCTCGGCCGCGAGCCCTGCCTCCGGACTTCCGAACCCTTTCTGTACTTTGCCTCGGTTTGCGAACCAGGCTCAGTTTTCTCTGTTTCTCTTCCCGAAGGGAGGAAGAGGTCTAGTAGATCATCTCTCAGTGGCCGTAGGCTACGTTTCGTGGTCGTAGGCCATTTTTCCATTTTGGAGCCCGGTTCCCGGTTTTCGGAGCCGTCAGGCCGTGTGCCTCGGTTCGAGACCGTCTAGCCACCTCCGTTTGCCCCGGTTTTTGGCATGCATCCTATTTACTCCCTTTCGAGGGACACTGGGGTCCGAGAGACCAACTTCGTGGTCGAACACCACTCCCGGTGCCTAACAGCCCACTTTCGGGGCCCCGAACTGCGTGTTTCGGCTCCCGAACCTTCATTCTACATTTTTGGGCTTCGACCCTAACTTGAGATAGTCATATTTTGAGGTCCTTTTCATGTTTTATTAAGGACCTTTTGTTGTTTGACATCTCCATATACCACTTGCTTCTTTACCCCTCGTTTTTTCCCTTTTCTTGCACGGTATTTTAGGCATACTTGTGGGCTGTGTTGGACTTGGTCGTAAACTAAAAAGTGTCTTATTTTGAGCCCCTCTTCAACTTTGTTGAAGGGCTCTCAGCCATTTGGGACCCGTAGCTATCACTTTCCCCTTTACCTCACCCTTTTAGCCTTTTTGGGGGGAATTTTGAATCCGAAATTCCCCCCCTTTTTTCCCCCCTCTTTTTCACCTCATTTGCCTATATATACAGCCCCTCCCCAGCTGGTTTAATGGTTACAAAAAATCTGATTTGGGAGCTCCTCCATACAATCTCTCTCTCTATATTCTAACCTTAAAACTCTAAGTTCCTACACCCATTTCTTCACCACCACCAAGCACCACCACCACTACTCCATTCCGGCAGATAGGAGTGGCTTTCCAGCAGCTAAGAGGCAAAATTTTTCAGTCTTAGAGGCAGCAAAGGTTGGGTCTTCAAGGGTGAACACTCTTCTCCCTCTTTCTAGTTCATTTTTGCCTCATTTTTTTAGCCTCTTTACTTGCTGTTTTGAGCTCCGACCAAAACATAAAATGTCATTTTTTTGAGCTATATTCCATGTTTCATTAAGGGCTTATTACAGTTTGAAGCTTATTTTTGACACTTTCTTCATTACCCCTTTGTATGCCATTATTTTGCATGATTCTTTTAGCCTATGTGTGATCTGTTTTCGAGCATGATGTAAACTGTGGTTAGGATTATTTTGAGCTCTTCTTAAACATTGAGGAAGGGCTCAATACTGTTGGGGACCTCCATGTATGACTTGCTTCATTACCCCTCTTTGGTCCCCATTTTTGCATGTTTTTTTGGCCTATCATTCTTCTGTTTTTCGGCCATGATCAGAACTGAAAGTGGCCATATTTTGACCCCCTTGACATGTTTCATTAAGGGTCTTTTGCTGTTTGATGCATGTTTTGTATACTTCATGTTATAGCCCTTGGTTGGCCTTAATCTTGCGTTGCATCTTTAGCATGTTTGTATACTGTTTTGGGACTTGTCATCTACTGTGAGTAGTCATATTTTTGGTCCCTATTAAATGTTGTAGAGGGGTCTTTTTCTGTTTGGGTCTTGCATCTACCACTTGCTTCATTGCCTCCCTTGCGGAGCCATTTTTGTATGCCATTTTAGCCCTACCTGCGCTTGCTGTTTGACCATGCTTTGTACTGTAAAAATGTTTTTCTCGGGGCTTTCTTGCTTCTGTATTCACACTTCGTGTGCAAATAATGCATGTATTGCATAGTTGTAGGCCATTTCATATGCCTAATTTTGAGTTTCGGGATGCGTCTCATGTATCGGGTGCCATATTGCCATGATTCGGGGCTGTTAAGCATCATATTTCAGTGATTGAAATTCATATGTTTGTATGCCATGATCCATGCCTTGCCATACCTTGTTAGAGTGGCATTCGTGCCTTAGGTCTAGTTCTCGGTTTGCGTGCATACGTGCACGCATTTCGAGCGTCCCATTTTCATTTTATGGCCTTTTATGTGAGTGTGGCTGAGGTCCACTTGCATTGTGTATGCCATGTCTCAATGCGTTGTGCATGTTATGTTGTTAGCATTGTGTGTGCCATGTAGTTGCATTGTATGTTCATATGTTTGCATGCCCATGTTGCATACTAGATCACATGCCTAGGTTGCATTGCATTGGCATGCATGCCTTGCCTCTTGATCAAGTGATAGAGGTTGGGCTTTATGTGTTTGTTTGATTTGCATGACATTTGAAATCAAAGTGCATACTTGGTTTCTTGGGCCATCACGCATCGAAATGCGCAATTGGTGGTCCGAGTATCAAGGAACATACCCCTTTGAGTCAAAATCATGATAAGGGATGTGTTGGTGCACACATTTGTTGGAAATTTCACGCCATACACTGTCTGTCTGCTGTTGCTGTCAAAATTGTCCTCTGCAGAATTTTACGCGGCCGTGAGATAGAGTGCCGACCGGCACTTTATGGGTAGCCGATAACCTCTCAAGCAGCCGGTGGTCATTTTAAATGGCCGGTGGCCATTCCATCCAGTCGGTGGTGTACAGCAGCATGCAAGGAAGGTGTTCTGGGACTTTGGCAGTTTTTGGAGAGACAGGGTAGTAAGAACAGAGACAACAGTGGTATAGTGCGGATTTTCCGGGCAAGTCGGATTCGAGCATGCATCATTCGTGCATCCCGAGGCAGGGCTGAGGCCCCTTTCTTTTTTATATATTGAATTTAATTTGATAATTAGAAATTTTGTAATAATTCATTTATTCTGTATTATTCATTTATTCGGGACTGTATATTTATTTGGACCCTCTACGCGAGGGCAAAATTGTAATAAGTGTGGGTGAGTGTGATGTATGTCTTCCAACCCCACGTCTTTCTTCCCTTTTATTTACCTGCTTATGATGGTTAGATATAGGGCATATTTCAATTAGCATACAAGATGACAAAGATGTTTGCATCATTCATCTGCTTTTGCAGACTCGCTCTACAGATCATACAAACCGTGATCAGATTTCAATTCCAAGTTGAATACTTGATAGCTGTTGCATTTCATATGCCATGTTTAGAATAGCCGAGCCTGCTATAGTTGCATCTTTGCATGTGTTGCATTAGGCAATTCTGTGCATCTAGGATCATGCATGGATTTCTAACGAGCTTCTGTTTTGGCTTGGAGTACTCGGTGAGTTTTTATGCTTTAGCATCCTTGCATGCGTGTGAGTGACTGCCATGAAAAGCATGCTTACCATGAGGCTAATTGCTTATGTGATATAACTGCCTTGAATGCCTGTGGGTGGAGGTTGAGTTACTTGGAGTGGAACAAATCATTGACTGTTTGTTTTAAGCCCACTAGATAGTGGCAAAACCATTGTTTTCTAAAGCCCACCCGAGGGTGGCAAATCCATGTCTTAGCCTACCTGCGGGTAGCACCATCAAACCATTTTAAAAAACAAACATGAAGTGTTTTGTTCCAATTCAGGCGACCCAGTCTATACTTGTATGCTGTGCGCATCACATAGTAACCTAGGCTAATAATCGGAATAAGAACACACAATGTTTTCAAAATAAGATATCATGGTTAGTAGAGAGGTCTTTGGCCGAAGTGGGTGCTCACGAAGTGACCTTCCCCAATCGTACCCAAGTTCCCGAGCCGAGGCAACTTTGGTGATGACGGACACGTGGTCTTTGGCACCGAGTTAGGGTTTCCTAAATTTCCCATTAAAAAACATTTAGGTGGCGACTCTGTATCTGGAAAAGCAGTCCATGTTTGGCACTTCTTTCAAAAAAATCTGTTTTCAAAACGATTTGCCGGATTTGGACTCTTTGGTTCAAGATTAAGAACCGTGACATTTTGAGTCCTTCGAACTGTAGTGACCCAATATCGAACCGTAACGGAGAGGACTCGCACTCCTCGCCCGGGATGCATTCGGGGACATCTACAGGCTGCTCGAGCTCAGACACGCTCGAGCGTAAGAAACGCCGCTCGAGCGTGAAAAACACTCTTGCAACACTTTTGCAGAGACACCTGATACTGAAAGATGGCAAACTCCGCTCGAGCGCAAGAAGGCCCGCTCGAGCGGAAGACTGAAATTCTGGGCAACAAGATTTTAGACCGAAAGGCAGCCAACCTGTTCTAAACATGCTCAAGTCATTTCAAAACTCAAATTCAAGAGGTGTAAGGAAGAAAGACACAACCGGCAGTATCAAACAACAAGATTCAGATCCAGAATACCACGACAGTCAGGTAGAGACCCAGGGTCGCTACACCCTCACTGGATGGAAGAACTGAGACTTACACTCTTTGAGAATCAGTTTCTTCCTTCCTATGAACCTCCAACTCTCCCTACTATCTTTGAGCGATATCAAGCTTAGCTTCTGCTTACGGTCTTTTCTCACTTTCCCTTCAATGTTCTTGAGGGTTATGTTTTTCTTAAGAACTTTCGATGGGCTTGTGACGTTATAGCTCGGGGTCATGTCCTCAACCCCATTGCCCAAGCAGAGCTTCAGATGTTTTTGGATCAACTCGCACTGCTTCTTCATTGGCATCAAACTTCTTTGGCTACTACTCAATCTTTGGACAAAATCTCATCACGTTGAATTCATACCTAGTATGAAGTAGAGAACCTTATCGATGAATATAATGATTTCAAAAATAAAGACTCTGCACACTGGAATGACTTGGATATGGATGAGATAGAATAAGGATTGAAGAAAACAGAGTTTGAAATAAAAGCCGAACAACTTTTTTTATCAAATAAGAGCATATCAGCTTCAGCAACCTAGCTTGGAGAAGATAGAAGACAAAATAAAAAAGGAACAGAGATTCATTGACCACAGTTGGAACAAATTCTATGACCTTGTCATTTTCTCTATTCCTTATTTTTATGAAATTGAATATGTAGGTAAAAAGGCTTTCTAATGTAATTACTTTCATCTTAATAAAGCTAGGCTTTCCTTTCTTTATTCGGCATGGTCTGATTTCATTCTATTTATCCAAAACAAACAAAATCAGAGCTTCGAATTCACTAATTTTGTCATTTGAAACCTGATTTAAACATATCCAATGGAATATTGGAGACCTAATTTGAACTTCACCAACATATGGAGTGTAATTGACAACCTTTGCCTTGGGTCTTCTTTTCCCAATCATATGGTTAACACAATCAAACAGTTTTGAATCAACTATTTTTGCTTCGAACAAACAGTCTACATTTTTCGAAGTATGGAAACTTCCTTTAAGGATTGCACTGTTTTATTCTAAAAAAGTGATTCCCTTTGTGTTCTTCACTGCTCAACCAAATATTGGTTTTATGTCACTTCGAAGTCTAGAACAAACAAATTCTAACTGCAGAGTATTTCAAACTTTACTTCGAAGGATTTTACTTTCAACAAGAAACCTAAAAGCAGGTCTTTAATCCTCTTGAAGTAAACAAATAAATACCTGGGCACTCCTGTACTCTTAAGTGTGAAATGTGCTTCAAAGTCAACTTCCTGTTTTCAAAGCTCTAGCTGAATGTTTGTCACTTGATTTTGGCGCCAAAGCTTGGCTTCGAAGCCAAACACTTGATTTCGAAGCCAATATTAGTATTTGAGATACGTTTCCCTCCAAAATTATCAACATTGAGAGAAACTTTTCGCATCCGTACCTTCAGTACTTCTTTATGATTTCTACCCATTTAAAATGATTGGGTAATTTTCGGACATGAAGGTTTAAAAACCCTTTTATTTCGTGTTTCTAATTCACTTGTTCACCCAACACATAAACCCTTTATCTCTATTGACTTCTCCTTTCCCTTACCCTCTTTCTCAACTTCGTCTTCTGAAAAACTCCTGTCAATGGCTTTTTCCTCCTTGAAAATACCGGTCGTGGAGCATGTGAGTCCATTCGTAGCCTTAAAAAGGATCATTGCTAAAGAGTGTGAGAAATACAAGGCTGGTGAGAAAAGTGTTACCGACAGGCGCATCTTCATTCCCCATCGCCATGAACAACAAGAATACGTGCTTGGGCCTATTTTTAAGGAGATCCCCACTGAGCTTCCAACTCTGTATCCACGTCTAGAGGCTCATTGCCTCCTTTATGAAGGCGATCTTGATTGGGGAAGCTGGAGGATGAACCGACCCCATTGCTGCTGGTCCACAGTAAGACCAGAGTGGGAGGAATGATATGATCGGGTCGTCCCTGCTAGGACACCGAATCTTCAGGAGCTTTGCCTCTTCGACGCCCTTCAATTGTCTTGGTTCACCATTTTAGAAGACCCATTTTTAATACCTACTGCTCTTTGTTTTTGGAATTCTACTTTTAATTTCTTTCAATTTAGATGTGAGATGATGGCTCCTACTGTCCTTGACATCTACTATCTGTTAGGATTATCCCCTATTGGTACCCCCATCGGTTCAGACTATCCTGACCTCAAAACTCCTTTTTCTCGCCCCCCTCTGAACTCATCCTATAGTGACTTTGTCAAGGTTGAGAACAAAAGAGAAGGCCCTGTGAATGATAGGCAATTTTTCTCTTTTTTATTATATTAGCTTTGCAAATTCCTCTTCTGTACTTCTTCTCAGAGGATCATGCCTGAGTTTGCCCCTTTTGCCAAAGCCTTTGTTTTATAAAGAAATGTGGCCTTAGCTCCATATGTTTTGGGTCATGATTATAGACTTTGTTCCCTCTTTTGTGAAAAATCCATGGATGCCAATCAAGGAGGCCCATTTTAGATACTCCAACTCTGCCTTTTCGCATAATTCACTGATTTACAGTCTACATGCTTAAAGTTCTTGGTGCCAAACCTACCACTTGTGGTATGAAGTTAACCAATGTTTCACTTTATCCTTCCAACTTTGCCTTCTACTTTTCTTTCTTTTACCAACTCCCAACTTCCCCTTCGTCTCACACCTTCCGTCCCTTTGAAGCTACCAATAGTGGCCCAGCCTAGTTGAGAACCTTTTTGAGTGATAAATCATGCTCTACGCCTCAGCACAAAAACATGTGGGCTTCTATTTTGATCCCTAGGGAACCATTCATTGGTGCTATGAACCCCAAAGCTTATAAGTGCATCTCTGAACCCTATTGTCCTGCCCAGTTTGCTAGGCAATTTGGACTCTCAGGGGGTCCCTATCCCTCTCTGCAGTCAGTCCAATTTAAACCTTGCCAGCAGAGATTTGAAGGTTCCAAGATTCAGATTGGAAGAAGCAACTTCCAAATTTATCCAAGATCTAATTGATTTTGAGTACCTACCCTTCATACCTCAAAGCAATACACTGAAAAGGTACCAGAACTGGTGGATGGCCAATATGGAAATGCACTTGGCCATTTCTTCCCAAGATCTATTAATGGTACTAGACGTGCTTCAAACCAAGTTTAAAGGGACTGGAGTTGTTACTTCCTCCACTGCTCATGCTACCCTAATTCCTACCTCGGCTACTACAAAGTCTGCTTCTGCTGCCTCACCTCTTTCTAAAGTTACTTGAGTTGCTTCGAAGAAAAGTATGCACTGCTGCTTCTTTTCTTTTCTCCTTTTTATGATACTTTTGCCATTTGCTTATAGTTCCTTCTTTGGTGCAGGTGGCTTAGGCGCCTCACAGGGAGACTCTCCTCAAAGAGCTCAAGCTTTGAATCTCCTTAAGAGCAAGCAGAAGCAACAAAGGAAAAGAAAGCTTTTGTTTGATCTTGAAGAAAAGGTACCTGAGGCTCACGTAGAGGAAGAGGAAGCAGAAAAAGAGAAAGAGACACCATTAAAAAGAAAGAAGAAAATGACCGTGTCTCTCTGATTTCACTGGGGACCCCATTCACGAAGCATCTGTTAAAGCAGTGGAAACGGAACACTCTAAAGAAATCATTGTGTTTCAGAGGGCTGAGAAGAGGAGACAATAGCAAATGCTTAGGGATGAAACTGCTGCTGCTAATGAACTCCAAAGAGAAACTGCAAGGAAACAACAAACTGTTGAACATTATACCCTTCGCATCTCTCTAACCATTGCTACCACTTCTGAAACTAGTAATTTCCTTTTGTGTCTCTAATTTCCTTTCTCAAGTTCTTGATACTGAAACTTAACATTGCTTCATATTTCTTCTCTTGCAACAACAACTACTCTGCCTTCTCCTTCAATAAGGACTCTTTCAGTTTCATTTGAAGTTGAAAGACTATCAGAAGCAATGCCTCGAAATGTGGAGCCCATTCAAGCAATACTCCCACTCTCAGGTTCTACACTTTTCATACCTTTTTTGAGGCAAAGCATTCCTGTATCCTTATCCTTTGGCTTAACTCCGTACCTTCCTCTTTTATCCTTTAACTCAACCCAATTTATTCTCCCTTCAAACCTTGCTGCTCCTTCCCCTCCTGAGGAAATCCCAGTTATTACTTCATCTCCAGTGATAGCTGATTCCCTGAGAAAAGACACTGGTAGCTCACCAGTTCCTTGTCCACTATCCCTATCTAGCTCTAGTCCCTCTTCTCTTGACCTACTGGTAGCCAAGACTATGGAAACTGCTAGGAATACTTCATCTTCCTCTTTTATCCCCATGCAGCCATCTCTTCCTTCTACCAGAGCCCTTTCAGCACCAACCATGTCAACGGAAGAAGTGGACATTTTCGAAGCTAGACTAACTAGCCTTTTTGACATGCCTTCTACCATTCCAATAGCTAGCAATGAAACTGAGCCATTAGTTCTGGCTGATTCTCTCTTGAAAATTTTTGAGAGCTCTTCCACCACCAGTAGGACTTCCTCACCTTCACTAGATTTGGATAGCTGTTTGAAGTTGCTGACATTGTTCTCGAGGATCCCCTTCGAAGCCTTGCAAAGACCTATTATCAAGAATGGTTTCCTCCAGTGCTACAAGGTTATTGAGCAATCCAACATGGCTATTTCAAGTCATTTATCTCAGGCAGCAACTACCATTGACTTTTATATCAACATCTGCCATGTTGCCAAAGCTGCAAAGGAGAAATTGTTGAGAGGCCAGAAATTTGTTTCCTAGATACATGCTGAAGTGTCTGAATGAAAAAAACAACATTCCTCTGCCTCCCAATTTCGTGCCCAACTTTTAGAGAAGAAAGCTCAACTAGAAGAAGAGTTATCAGCAGTCAACCTGGCTTTGGATCAAACTGCTACCAAGCTGTAAATTACCAACCAAGGACTGGCTGATCGGAAATAGGAGATGACTACAGCCATTCAATTGTTCCCATCTCTTAAGAGTAGAGAATCAATTATAAAGGAACAACTGAAATATTGTACAGACTTTTGAGCCAATCTATGGCTGCATATATTCAACTCCTTATGAAACAAAATCTTTATTTATTTTTTTTTTGAGTGTTTTCGTGCTTCTTTTGTTTAACACTTACTATACTCCTTGTGTTTTCCACACAGTTGGATAATAAGGTTTCAAATACCTGTCATTAATTTTTTTAGAGTGTACATATCCATTCAAATTTCTCAAATGATATGCACTCTAAGGAAAGACTCTATGAACTTGATATGGCCCTTTCTAATTAGGTGATCATTTGCCAAACTTATAGCTTTTAACCCTATTGGGAGTATTGTCTTCCATATCAAATCACCTTCATCAAATCTAATATGCTTGACTTTCTTATTATAGTTTTTGGCTGCTTTCTTCTTTTGGAAAAGAATGTTATTTAATGCCAAAATTCTAACTTCATCCACATTCTCTAATTCTATGCACATAATCTGACGGTACTACTCAGGAACTAATTGATCCTGGCATCTCACCCTCAAGGACTTGATGTTAATTTCTATAGGTAACACTGCATCATGCCCATATACTAAGGCATAAGGAGTAACTCCTGTACTTGATCTTGGAGAAGTCCTATAAGCCCATAAGACATCCAATAGTAAGTTGTGCTAATCCTTGGGATTGTCTTCCACAACTCTCTGTATTCCTTTTTTCAAGGATTTATTAGATGATTCTGCCTGACAATTTGCTTGTGCATAATAGGGGGTAGAATTAACAAGGCTAATTCCAAACTCTGCCACAAAAAACTTTACCATCTTCCCATCAAATACAGTCCCATTATCACCGCTATGGTCTGGGATGCCAAATCAGGATTAGATCGTTAATGAATCCAATAACTTGATCACGGTCTCTGACCTTATATGGTTTAGCTTTGACCCACTTAATGAAGTAATCTGTGGCCACTAAGATGAAACAATGATGCTTCGAAGAGGGTGGATGTATTTTTCCTATCATATCCATAGCCCATCCTCTATACGGCCAAGGCTTCACAACCGCATGCAAATCAGTTATTGGTACATGTCTTATCGTGCCATGCTTTTGGCATACCTAGCAACCTCTAGCATATTCTATACAATCTTTAAGGATGGTTGGCCAATAGTAGAAATGTCTTCGAAGCAGCCATCTCATCTTCACACCAGATTAATAAGCACCACAGATGCCTTCATGAACCTCAGCCATGGCTGTCAATGCCTCATTCGGCCCTAAACATTCCAATAATAACCTATCTGCTCCTCTTTTGTAAAGAGCATTATCATACACTATGTATTGCATGGATTGTAATTTAATTTTTCTGCTGGCTTTCGAAGATGGGCCAGTTAGGTACCGCATTATTGAATACCTCTAATCTTATTCTTGTAAGTCATTATGATTGACTTCTAACACCACATTCCTTTTAGTTAAAGGTGGTATTACCTTTTGATATGTTGTTTGGCTTATGTTCATTTGAGTGTTATCCTTTCTCCTGAAATCCAAAGCTTTCTGAGCCACATCATTGGCTTTGTTATTCATGAATCTTGGGACATAAGTCACATTTGTTATCTGGAATTAAGAAAGCAAATGTAATACAACAACATAGTATGGCAATATGCTTGTACTTTGACATTTGAAAATTTCTTTCACTTGGTTAACCACCAATTGAGAATCTCCAAATATATCAATTGCATGAGCTTGTAATCTAATAAGTATTTCCAATACCATTATTAAAGCTTCATATTCAGCTTGATTATTGAAACAAGTAATTTCATCCACTCTGAAACCATGTGTGGTTTCTACCCCATGTGGTGACTTGATCACCACACCAATTCCAGTTAGACCGTTAGCTTTTGATCCATCAAACCACATTTGACATGGTTCAATATTAATCATACCAAGATCCATGATCTCTTGGCTTTCTGTCTGACATGGATGATTTGCCAAGAAATTAGCTAAAACTTGTACTTTTACTGCTTTTTGTGAGACATATTCTAGATGAAATTCTGATAAAGTTAGTATCCATTTGCCAATTCTTTCTCTCAACATAGGTCTAAACAACATATACTTAACCAAATCTGTGGTTGCAATTACCAAGACAGTTGTAGGCAAAAGATAATATCTTAATTTCATTGAAGCAAAATACAATGCAAGGCATAGCTTTTCTACAGCTGAATATTTACATTCACAAGAATTTAAGAACTTACTAAGGTAATAAACTACTTGCTCTTTGCCTTCTTCATTGTTCTGGGCTAAGAAAACTCCCAGTGAATCTTCTGCTACAGCAATGTACAATTTCAAGGGCTTATCACTATTTGATGGCATCAGTACTGGAGGCTTGGCCAAGTAGGCTTTGATTCCTTCAAAAGCAGTTTGATGCTCTACTGTCCACACAAACTCCTCTTCATCTTTTAACCTTAATAAGGAAGAAAATACTTTAGTTTTCCCTGCAGTGTTAGAAATAAATCTTCGAAGAAAATTAACCTGTCCAAGGAATTTTTGTACTTCTTTCTGACTTGATGAAGGCTTGGCTTCAATGATGGCTTTGGCTTTATTTTGATCAATCTGTATTTCTTTCTTGTGCACTACATAGCCGAAGAAGTTTCTAGCTGATACACCAAAAGCACATTTGAGATGACTAAGCTTCAACTTAAACTTGCTCATTCTTTCGAAAGTTGTTTCTAAGTGAAACAAATGTTCCTCCATGGATTGGGACTTCACTACAATGTCATCAATGTAACACTCTAAATATTCTCCAATAAGATCATGAAAGATAGTGTTCATAACGCTTTGATATGCAGCCCCAGCATTCTTCAGGCCAAATGGCATTTTAACCCATTTGAAGGTGCCAATGTTCCCAGGACATCTGAATGTTGTCTTATGGACATCCTCTTCTACAATACAGATTTGGTTATAACCAGAGTGTCCATCCATCATTGATAAAATCTTGTGCCCTGCTGAACTATCCACCAATAAATCTACTATGGGCATGGGGTACTCATTTTTTGGAGTTGCTAAATTCAAGTTTCTAAAATCGATGCATATCATTATTTTACCATTCTTTTTAACTACAAGCACAATATTGGATAGCCATTCAACATATCTGGCTGTTCTAATAAAGCTTGCCTTAAGGAGCCTAAAAATTTCCTCATTGACCTTCTGAATCACTTCAGGACTCATCCTTCTTGGTTTTTGCTTGTATGACTTGAAATTAGGCTTGTATGATTTGAAATTAGGCTTCATAGGGAGCCTATGTTCCACTAATGACCTATCCAATTTTGGCAGTTCATTATAAGACCATGCAAAACAATCTTTATATCTCTTTATGACCTTCAACAACTGGTCCCTGTCAAGAGCACTTAACCAAGCACTGATGTAGGTTGGTTGCTGTGTAGAACCTTCCCTTAAATTAACCTCTTCCAAAGGGTCTTGTATTTGATAACTCATTAATGCTTCTTTTTTGATTTTTTCTGTCTTCGAAGCAATTTCTTTGTTTTGTTCTGCTCCCATTTTCTCTGATTCAACATCTTTGCCCTCCTCCTCATAAACAAAGTCTGTCCATAAGGCTTCTTCCTCCTTTATTTCCTGGACTTTTGTTTTAATGTCCAATGCACAATATTTATCAAAGGTCAAAGGTCTGACCTGTTGTTATTTATGAGTACAACCAACTACCATGGCTTTCTTCTCTTGTCCCTGAACCTTTTGGACTATTGCTTTTAAGTCCAATGCTGTGAATTTGATTAAAGCCAAAGGTCTGGCTTCTTGGGTTTCATCTTCTTGCCTACAACCAGATATCATTATCATCTTTGACGACGAATTCTTCATCAGCACTCTCCTGTACCAAGTGCTTCAGGTGTGCTACTTCCTCATCAGCCGTCACTTCAGATGAACCATCAGGTTTTCTTAATATACTGAGTGGTGTTACTTCTTTAGTATACAACTTGGCCTCCGCAAAATCAGCACAAACGACAAAGGGTTGAGGGTCTGCATTGATCTCCTCTGTCTCTCCATTACATAAGGCCATCATTATCTTCTAATGTAGAGAGGAAGACACACATTTGTTAGTGTGGATCTAATCCCTACCAAATAGAGCATTATACTTAGCATTGTTGTCAATAACAAAAAATGCAGTCTTGCAATCTCTAGTTCTTACACTCAAGTTGATGGATAAAATGCCCTGAGACATCTATTTATCTCCAGCAAAACTAGCAATGGTTATGCTGGTTGGGATTAATTTGGGGTTCATTTTCCCTAATTTCTTCAAAGAAGATTTCGGAAGTAGGTTCACTGCTGCTCTATTATCCACCAATACCCTATTCATCTGTATCCCATCGAAAAAAGCCTTGATATACAAGGGCTTGACATGCTGTGTTATGGATGTTGTAGGATACTCAAAAAGATATGAGAGATTAATACTCACCTCATTCCTCACTCTCGTTCTCAGTTTCCATTGGTGTGGCCACTTCGAATTCATCTTGAACCATACTAACCTATGATTCTTCACTAGAAACTGGAATAGGGTCAATCTCCTGACTTTCTTGGTTTCCATCTTCAACTTAGAACTCCTGCGGCAGTATGTGCACCATGTTTACTGATACTGGAGGAAATGAGCCAAACTGAACCTGTGGCTCCACTTGTTGCTTTTCCAAACTAACTTGTTCAGTTACTTCGGAAGCATTTTCCATGCTGCACTCTGGCACTTCAGTACTAGTGACTTCTTTTGAGTGTTCCACACCTGCTGGTTTTTTGACCAAAAAAGTCTGTTCAGCCATGAAGGCTTCAAACTTTTCATCTTCAGCCATTTCTTTACTTTGGCTTACTTGTACTTCTCCTTCTGTCTCAGTGTCATTTTTCATCCAGGCCTTTTCAAGACCTGCTGAGGTAAATCTTTCCTTGGTTTTCAATTCAACGTGAACTGTAGCCAACTGTTCCCTACTGGTACTTCTTTTGTTTTGAGAAGCCAATTTTAGGCCTTCTTTTTCTTCTACCTAGCCTTTTGATTGAGCCAATAAAGAACTTTCTCCACTTTCTTTCTGGTCTCTCTGGTACTGGGTATACCTTCGTTAGATCTTTCTTTTTTGAGACCTGGAGATCACTGAAACCATATCTGGTTCCTTTGTTTTTAGGTGTTTTAGTAATACCCAATTGTTTGGAACCGTTAGAGGAGGTTTAATCATTCTACCCTGGTCTCCAAAAGCATTTTTCTGGGTAGGTATTTCCTTAAATTTATTCTATATGACAAACCAATCTGGAACCCCAGGTACCCATGAACCTACTAGTTCAGTTGCTGAATTAGCTCCTTATGTTCTCGAAGCTAGCTTCGAAGCTGCTTGTGGAGGCCATTGCTTGACCCTAATTCCTTGTCTTGAGCCTAATTCAGGTCTTCCGTCACGGTGATTACCTTGCATCTTGTTTGAGACTGATCTTAGGGGCCAATCTTTGGCTCTGGTTCCATGACTTAATCCCACTTCGAGCCTCCTCTTAGGATAACTGTCTTTCATCCTATAATAGTTGGGTGGCCTAACCTCATGCATATGTCTCTTACCCTTAGAATGCGCTTTAGTAGCTGATGGTTCAGCCAAGAATGGCTGTTGTTTAGGACCAGTTGGGTATGGCCTCTTGTTGTAGGCACTGGTTAGTTTAGGGCGTCTCTGCACATCTCTGTAGTATTGTTTCTCATCTATTGGGAGGCCTTTCAACCATTTATAACTTAATCTACATCTGAGACACATCCTTTGTATGACAGCCGCCTCGAGAGAATTATCATCCAGTGCCTTTTGACTAGAGTCCTTCTTTTGATCCACAAAGTTCTATCCATTTGCTGGTGAACTTCTGATATCTTTCTTAATAGCAGTCTAGTTAGCAACGTGCATCTGCACATTTACCTCCTCCAATTCTTTCAGGGATAGGTTTTGGAAGTCAGGCATTCCAACATTGGCTGCAGCTTCGCCAATCTCTGGGAATGGGTTAGTGTTAATTCCCATAGCCTTTTCTGCTTTGGTTGGGAACTTCAAACTCCCCTTTCGAATCTGTTCTTGGATACAGTCCTGAAAGACAATACAATTTTTAGTTGAATAAGACCAAGAATTATGCCATTTACAATACATCTTTCCTTTAAGTTCCTCTGGGAAAGGAATTTTAACCCCCTTTGGTAGCTTTCGAAAATTCGCAGCAAGCAAATAATCAAAAATGTCATCTGCCTTTGTTAAATCAAAAGAATATTTCCCATTAAAGTCTTTCTTTTTAAACTACTGGTTGATTGTAGTATCCTTATGAATTAATGCCTTACAGGTCATAGGCTTTTCCCTACGATCTCTGCTGCATCAATCCGTAGTTAGGTTCTCTATAATAAGTCTTATGTGATGCATTACTTTAATCTTGTTCTTCCTCAAGTAATGATTCATATCTAGACACTTTATAAGTTAATTCTACTAAATCTCGAAACTCAATTGAGTCGAACTTCTTTCGAAGCCTAAACTCTAAACTATTTTGAGCCAATCTCACAAATTCAGGCTCTGGTAGAACGACTCTACACTTGTTTCGTGCTCTCTTAAGTCTGGCAATAAATTGAGCAGCCTTTTCATCAGTCCTTTGGCTCAACCTTGCCAAGTCTGCCATGGAGACCTCTGGCTCTGTTTCAAAGAATTGGGCATGAAATGCTTCCTCCATTTATTGCCAGGTTTGGATGGAACTAGATGTAAGGTTAATATACCATACAAAAGCTACCCCAGTTAGAGAATTTGGAAAAAGTCTTAACTTCATGTAATCATTATTAGAAAATTCACCACATTGGGCTACGAACCTAGCAATGTGTTCTACTATTGACTGGTTTCTATTCCCATAAAAAAGAGTAAAGTCCGGTATTCTAAATCCTCTTGGGTATTCATGCACCCTATCCACCCATTCTGGATATGGCTTCCTATATGTAAGAGTTTGAACCCCCCGAGCCATAGGTCCATATAATTCTCTGACAATATCAGCAATTTGGTCCCTAGGAACCATATTTTGTGCTTGTTGGACTATCACTGGAGGAACAAACATTGGATTTGATGGAAAACCTTGTGCCTGAGGTCCTTTTAGTACATAAGGAGGTATATTTGGGATTGGCTATCCCTGTAGTGCTAGCTACTGTTGAGGGTATAGTTGACCTCTCTGAGCCTGTCCTACGAAAGGACCCTGCGAAAGGTGCTGCAATAGGAAGAACATATGTTGTTTCTCTTCCAGCCGTAGGAAACCTTTCTAACCTCCCTGGTACGAATTCAAACAAAGGATTAGTGAATCCCCTTGTGCCAGGTATGGCTTCAAACATGGGATTTTGAAACATTCTCATGCCATTTTCTTGTGCTAGGCTAGATCTACCAATTTACATGGCTTCACTGTTAAGTAATGAGGCATTTTGATTTACCATAGGCCTCGAAAGAGGCTCATACCAAGACTGAGGTGATGGTATTTCATAATTTTGATTACTGGTTTGACCATTAGTATGTCCATTACTTTGCATAGGCTATTTATCCCTAGCCAATCTTTGCTGAGGGACATTTGAAATCTCATATGTCTGCCTTGTGTTAGTTGGTTGATGAGTATTCATCCGATCCATAAAGGATATTGCCCATTTTTCAATTGTGTTCATCAACTATTGTCCCATGGCATCTAATAGGCCTCCTCACGGATTCATTGGCTGAGTAGATGGAACAGTGGATGGTCCAATTCCATGGTCTCGTCCACTATTCTGGACACGTGGTGCATGTTCTGTATTACTGGTCTGTTTGACCATAGGTTCTGATGAGATAGGTGCTTCCATAGGATGTGTTATCATATTATCCTCTGGATCAGGTACCTCTACCTCTCATTCCACACCTTTTTCTAGGCATTCATTTTCTCCTTGTCTCCTACGTCTAGCCATTTCAATTAGTCCCATTGGGCGTGCCAAAAATATATGTTGGCTTTTTGGTTTTCGAAGGTTAGTATTATAATTTTAAGCGTGCCAGCAAGAATCAATCAGTCCTTACAGAAGATTAATTGCTAACCAATTATCAGACGATTGTGTTTTAGTTCTTTCAGCCTCAATGAAGAGGACTTTTACTGGTGGCTTGTTTAGGAGAATTTAGTATACAACAATTAAATGAAGAATAAATGCAGCATTTCATTAAGTAAAAATGAAAAACTTATAATGATCTGACTCAGTCTCGTAGAGGTTTACAGCAATAAGCTATTCGAAACTACTCCTATGAATGAAGTGCAATACAAGAATTTGAAGTATAGAAATTGAAAGAACTGTAAAAACTAGAAGAAAAATAAAGTAGATAAAAACTGGTTTCTAGATTTGAGTCTGGATGCTCCTTTCCGGGGCCTTCTCTGCTATTTATACTTCTCAATGATAACCATCGAAATGGGCTCCTAACTGTTGAAATATCCCTCCATGATCGTTCATCATGCTCTCTCACAATCAGCTCCATTACGCCATGTTTGCAGTTAAGCTTCTCTCTTGATTTTGAATTTGAACCTCGTGAATAACCGTTAAGCCACGCCACCTTATATCCCTCGATTATTCCAGTGCTACGCAAACCCATTATTACCAGTATAGGTTAACATGTGTCTAGCTATGGTTGGCAATTTATATTACATTCCCAAATTGTCCTTCTCATGTCACGTGTTGAACTGTGATTGATTTATACAATTTATACCGCCAACAGATATTATGAATGAGTTTGTTGGTCATGCTACAAGCGAATAAAGCTTGAGCAAATAATGGCATTATTTGTTGTAGTAGTTTATTGAGTTATATTTATAATTTTTTTGTATTAAAGTGTTTAATGTTTAAAAGTTACCTATATAAGTTGATTTTTTGAAAATCGGCGGAGTGTTCTTAAATTTTATTCTTTTATTATTAATTTTTAATATAAAAAAAATATACCAACCGATTATAAAATGACACCACATCACATAAAACCACATCATGGTGCCAAAAAGGAGAATGATAAAGAATTAATGATTTCTGCTTTTGGGCTGTATGTCAATCAACTGCATCATGTGCGGATCTGCGGATCTGCATCATGTTAGCTTGTGTATATACGTAATTTTTATCTCTTTACATTAACTTATCTTTTAT
This sequence comes from Camellia lanceoleosa, assembly GCA_025200525.1. Classification (NCBI taxonomy): domain Eukaryota; kingdom Viridiplantae; phylum Streptophyta; class Magnoliopsida; order Ericales; family Theaceae; genus Camellia; species Camellia lanceoleosa. The sequence goes on from CM045765.1 coordinate 156,714,505, forward strand.
TTGCCAAACCTTACAATTTAGACCATTCACAAATGTCAAAGTCAAGTTCAAATAATACAAACTAGATCTCCAATTGATAAATTGTGAGCCACTATATTGGATTTGATTTTTAATCTAAAAGTAGATAAGTACTCTTTCTATGAACAACATTATATTATTATTATTATTATTTTGAGGAATAACAACACTATATTATTGAATGAACAATAGAGTTGAAATTGTGGGGAAGTAGTTTTGGAATATTATTTTAATCCAAACAAGTCCTTAAAAGATTTTCCCAAATATCACCTAAAATAGAAATAAAACTCCGGTCAACGGTTCTGGAACTCCGATGAGCAAGTTAACTTTTATTAAAAGAATAATTTTTTGGATTTCTTAGGATAGAAGTTTTTTAGCACATACATTTTTCTCTCATCCTCCTCCTTTTTATAGAGATTTTCCTCTTTTGTAGCTTAGGCCCTCATCACCACTTTTCTCAATACCTATCTCTCTACTGTACTCTTCAGAAAGGGACAGCCTGGATCTACCTAACAGGGTCTAGCCAACTTATCTGATATACTCGGCTCAGTCGTGTGGCCCAGGTACCCTTGACTCGGCATGCTTCTCATCATGCTTCTGTGTTTATTCGACAATGACTTTGAGTCTAGTGGGTCTTGGCCTTGTTTGGCCCATCCAAGATGGGCTTGGTTGTACTCTGTTAGCCGTTTTAAGTTTATTTTTACTCGGCTCCCACAGAAATAGCATCATTCATTATTTAGCAAAAACAAAAAATGACACTTTACTTTGTAATATATAATCATAATAAATTAAACAAAAATGTCAAGTTTTCAATTTTTTTTTTTTCAATTTTTGAATAATGTTATGGTAATTAAATTTAGAGACAAATTATGGGTAACTTGAATATGTCATTAATATAATAAGAGTCTTATAAACCAGTGTCATGAGAGCATAGAAAAAAAAAAAGGACAAAAAATTAAACAATACAAAAAAAATTTAGCAAAAATTACAAAATAAATCCTCGGGTTTGAGTCGTGTAATAAAAGAAATCCTAAGTTTTTAATTTTGTCAATTAAAATTTTAATTTTTTAATTTATTTTCAGGCGAATTACACTAACGGTCCCTATAGTTTGGGGCTTGTGTCATTTTGATCCTGACTTTTCAATTGTGACACATTTGACACTGAATTTTGAATCTTATTTCAAATAAGGACAATTAAAGATACCATTGCCCAATTTCAAGGGCAAAATCGTCAATTTGATAAAATATAAACGAATTTGACAAAAATAAATGTCAAAAAAATATTTTTAAATTTTTAAAAATTATTTCTACCAACTAAAGATAAAATTATGTAAAATTGATAAATCTTTTACACATTAATTAATTTATTTATTTTATCATATTAATTTTTATTATATGTTTAGATGATAATTATGTAATGGGTGGTTGTTGGGTTTTTAATGTGTAATCGATATATTTAATATATGAAATGTTTTTAGTTTTGGACTTTTTTAAAGATTTTTAGCTAGAAAAAGCACAAAAAGATAAAATTGGTTACATAAGCCAATAAGACAAAATGTTACATCCAAATCATAATCATTATACTTTGTCTCTTACAAAAGTCAAAAAAATCAAAAAAAGCCAAACCAAACAAGGTTAAAAAAATCCCAATACAAAAAAGTTAGCTAAAATAGCCAATGCCAAACGAAGACTTAATGGATTGGTTAATAATAATATCAAAATTGTCGCCATATTTGACTTTTGGAAAAATAAAAATTAATTTAACGAAAATAAAAACAACTACCCATTACATGATCATCTTCTAAACATATAATAAAAATTAATTTAGTAAAATTAATTAATTAATTAATGTATAAAAGATTTATGAATTTGACATAATTTTATCTTTGGTGAGTAGAAATAATTTTAAAAATTTAAAAATATCTTTTTGACATTTATTTTTGTCAAATTAATTTATATTTTATCAAATTGACGACTTTGCCCTTGAAATTAATCAATGGTATCTTTAATTGTCCTTATTTGGAACAAGATTCAAAATTCAAGGTCAAATGTGTCACAATTGAAAAGTCAAAGACCAAAGTGACATGAGTCCCAAACTATAGAGGTGCCTCTATTTACACACCACCTTTCATCTCAAGGCACACCATTAATTAGATTATTTTTTATTGCAAAATTAACCTAATGTAAAATGACCACAAAGGACAAAGGGTTATGATATATACCTTATGTAAAATTACCATAAAGGACAATAATAAATACAATACACACCTCTCTTTTGAAACACTACTTATGTATTTTCTCTCTCAAGAAATATATGCATTATTGAAGATTTTGATTGGATTAAATGATGGATGCATCTGACAATATTGGTTTGAAACAATGGAGTAAGAAAAAGGTTAGTTTTTCATGTTTTTTTTTTTTTTTTTGTCGTTTTCATGTACTTACCGAGTGGTAAACTGTTTGTATTTGTTCAGATACCCAGATTTGAACAATGTACTCATATTCGACTATTTGCAACCGAACAAGTTCTAATTGTTCGATTTTCTAGTGTTGAACATAGTCCACATGATCGATTAATAAGTTTCGAACTTATAGCATTTGTTTGGTTTTTAACAGTCGAACTTTTGAACTTAGCTTAACTCTGTATTTTCGAACACTTATAACAATTTTTTTTTTTTTTTCCAAAACTGTGCATCCATGGAGGGGGTTGTGAACCAGAGGAGAATGGAGTGAAGTTTTCTTTTGCATGAATGAAGATTGGTTCCTAAACCTCTGGGATGACAATGAAACAGAATATGGAGGGGACGTTGTGTGTGTTTTTGAAGTGGAGGTGTAGAATATGGAAGATTAAAGATTGTGGATAGGGTGTGTGAGTGAGTAAGGGTAAAGATAGAAAATTGTGGATGGGGTGTGTGAATAAGGGTAAAGATGGAAGATTGTGGTGTGTATTAAACAAATTTCTTATTTATCAAATTACTAAAGGTGTGCATTGAGTAGTGGTGTGCCTTGAAATGAAAGGTGGCGTGTAAATAGAGGCACCACCCAAACTATAGGGACTGTTAGTGTAATTCGTCATTTATTTTCAATTTAAATCATTTGTTTATTTTTGTTAAGTTAAATTGACGAAAAAAAAATATTTTAGTTATTAAAATCAATAAAATAATTAATATTTTAGACATTTTCTGTATACTTACATTTATAATGACTAAAATATTATTTTTCAGTCAATTTTATTTAACGAAAATAAACAAATAGTTTAAATTAAAAACAACTAAAACGATTACTATTTAAAGTGATAAAATTAAAAATTCATAATTTATTTTGTTATAAGGTTCATTAGTTTTTTTTAATTTTATTTTAATAATTTCTCCTAATTTTTATTAATTTCAAAACAATTTCAGTAAATTAAAATTTTATTTTATTTTTCATAAAAATTAATGGGGGTTTTATTGATAAATCCTATTTAGGAATGTTCTAGCCCAAGAAGTCCATGAAGGAAATTTATAACTCACTTAGTCCCATGTATTTATACCTTTATTCCATAAGGTCTTTTTTTTTCTTGATTTACACTATTTTCTTAGACTCTTATACCCTTATATTTAATGTTGGTATGCATTAACTACACACCACTATTTAATGTTGATATACATTACACACACAAAATTAAACATGATTCTGTATTGATTATCATTACGTTTTGGTAGTTCCTATGCATCAAAATGTTGATTGTACGCGATGATGTGAATGTCCACATCAAATGACGTGAATGTGAATGTTCACATCAGATGACGTGAATGTTTATACTAAAACATATGAATATGAACACAAATGTTAAAATTCATAATATTAATATTAGATGACGTGAATGTTCACACTAAAACATATGAAATTTTACAGAAATTGAGAGAAACTACGAAAGAAAATTTTAATTCTTTCCAACTCTGAATTGGCTTTGACTGAGAAGTTTCTTTTATAAACAAAGTAGATAACTGTTAAGCTTGTGAACTGGGAACTGTGAGGCTTGTGATTGGAACTGTAAGGCTTGTGACTTCAAAAGCTAGAAAATACTGTGAAACTTGTGACTTCAAAAGCTGGAAAATAAGAGGCACATGGGTGCTGAGAGCATCTTTTTGTGACCGAGAACTTTTTTATCTTTTTTTTTTTTTTTTTTACTTGCAGTGAGGAAACATGACTGCACAGTTGACTGATGGAGAAGCAATATATATATATATATATCACCAGCTTTTCTCAAAGTAAGAGAAGTGACTGAAACTGATGTATATATATGGAATCCAATGACTTTTTTAGGCATATGAGTCATGAGCATCTTGGAATTGTGGACCATATGGATCATGACCGGTTAAGGCTTCAAAGGAGGCTGAATCATCCGAGACTTCATCTTCAATTTGTGACTTTGCTTGGGCCATTAATAATTTGGCCATTTGGATCAATTCATCACTAGAGGTTGACTTGGGCTTTACTTTGGGCTTGGCCTTGGAGGACTTGGATTTGGAAGGTTCAATGCTAGTTGATGGGCTTCCAAGTTTGACTGTAGTGAGAGGAAATGGGCTACCTTGTGTGACTGAAGCATTTGGGTTTTGTTGAGACTTGACCATTGCAGGAGTTGGGGCATGAATGTTAATTGGAAATTCTTTCTGGACTTGTTCAATAATACGATGGGCTTTGAATGCATCCCACTATTTAACAAATTGTTGACAACTGACTATGTTATTGGATAGACTATATTGCCATTTAAAAATCCAAGGGACTTTATATTTGGACATAAAATAGAGTAACCAAGGAAACTGACTTTTATGCTGGCTGAGCTTGTAAATTGAAAAGAAGTAATTGACTTGTTCTATTAACTCAGAAGGCATGATTTCTGGGATGGCACCATGCTGTGACCACTATCTTAGGAACCAAGAAAAGAATTCTGATTTGAATTTGTGGTCAAATGAGAAAAACCAAGAATGACTATATAACTCATTTTGATGTAGGAGGATTTTGAACTAAGCATCAATGTAATCATATTAACTATATTGTATATAATGGTTGGGAATGTCTCGTAGTAGAAACGGGAGACCCCATTGTTCCATGGAAACAATATTATGAATGTACAAGGAATGATAAATGATTTTACTGGTCTGAACTCGATCATAGATAGGTTTAATGACTATTGACTTATCGGGATGGGAAAGAATGAAATGCCATCCATTAGGGAAATAGGATTTAACTAATTCAAAAGCATTGTGGATATTTTTATGGATTGGTTCTTTGTAAAAAAGATTGAATGATTGTTTAAGAAAATAATATGTTCTTGGGGTAGACTTGTTAGGAGGCATTGGCGTAATTGACTGGCAGACAAAAGGGTCTGATGCCAGAGCCGAAGTGTAATTAGGTTTAGGAATATTACCAAGAATTTGGTATCGGTTAACTTGATCAATTGGAGGTGCAACAATGGGTTGACTGGATGGCATAATGGCAAGAGGTTTTGTAGTAGGTTTGTGGGTTAACATCTGTAAGAAAAATGACAGAAGTAGATTAGCATCCACTAAGTACATCTAATCTGTCCATATGAAAGTTAACTAGATTAGTGTAATAAGCAATGAAATTGCGATAACTTCGAATCTGATTGAATTGAAGGTAAGGGTCTTGATGAAGGTAAAGGTCATTTTGTAGTGACTTTAAATAGTATATTTTAAACTTATAAAAGCGAACAGTTTTGCTGTATCTTGTGACTTGTAATATGTTTGTAGAACAATAAGGAGTAGGCATGATACACTATCCTCCCTGTAAATATTCTCGGGTAAGGAAATCAAGGATATAATTTTGACTACCAGGAATATATTTAATATCAAAATAAAAAATACTTAAAATGGATTACCATCGAGCAAAAATATATTTACTAGTAATATTTTGAAAATCTTTTTCCAAAACATATTTAGCACTTTTGCAATCAACACGTAATAGAAATTTTTTATTTAAAATGTCATCTTGAAATTTACTAATACATAAAACAATAAATAAAATTTCTTTTTTAATAGTACTATAATTTTTTTGTGCTTTGTTCCAAACACCAGAATGAAAACAAACAATTTGTTCAGATGACTGGAGAGTGATTTTCTAAAGGAAAATGCCACCATAACCAACATCAGAAGCATCAGTCTGAATAATTTTGAATGAATTTTCAGTAGGAATGCCAAGACAAGGCAAGGTCTTGACATATTTTTTGACTTATTGAACAATAGCAGTATGAGTAGAAGATCAAGGAGGAGGATGATCTTTCAATCTATCAAAAGAGGGTTGACAAGTTTTCCTAAGATCTTTGTAAAATTTAGCAATGTAATTTAAGGAACCTAAAAACCGTTGTAACTGGGTTTTGTTTAAGATTTCATCAGGGGATTTAGAAGAAAACTCAATAGATCGATTGATAGGAAGAATAGTACTTTGGTGGATATCATAACCTAGGAATCTAACTTTAGTTTGGAATAGCTTAATCTTAGGAGCAGAAATGACTAGACCATTATATTTAATAATATGGAGAAATGAATTAAGATGTTTCCAATGTTCATCGAGTGACTTAGAAAAAATGAGAATATCATCTATGTAGACCATAGAAAAATGACTAAAGGGATTAAAAATTTCATTTATAATGTTTTGAAATTTACTATGAGCATTTTTTAATCCAAAGGGCATAACATTCCATTTGTAATGGCTAAAAGGTGTAGTAAAGGCAGTTTTATAGCGATCATCATGATGAATTTGTATTTGTCAAAATCCACTTTTAAGATCAAATTTACTAAATATGACAGCTTGACTAAGTCTTTTAATGAGATCTTTTTTTATTTGGGATTGGAAAACTTATCCATTCTAAAACTTTGTTTAATTGTTTATAATTAATGACTAATTGTGGAACACCACGTTCATGTTCAGCATTTTTATTATCATAAAAAGTAGGGCAAGACCAAGGCGACTTGCTATTACTAATGATGTTATTTTTTAATAATTCATCAATCTCTTTTTTGCACATTTCCACTAATTCATGATTCATTTGAATAGGTTAAGACTTAGTAGGAATTTGTCTTTTATTAAAATTCTTAATACAAGAGAGTGTAACTACATGTTTTTCCTATGCCAGAGAGCACTAGGTAAAGTGGAACAAACGGTATTTTCTAATTGGTTTTTAAATTTATCAATTTTGGATATAAGAATTGGATTAGTCAATTGAGTTTCAATTCTTTTGTATTTTACTTCTTCTTTGAGAAATTTGAGTTGTTTAGTTAATCGATTAATAGATTGGGATATAGAATATTCTTTTAATTGATTTTATTCTTTGATTTCAGAAGGACACAAGAATTTAAAAGTCACTAATTGACCAAAAGCTTGTATGGTTATTCCATGGTTAGCAGTGGTAAATGGATATAGTAAAAAGATAAACAGAGTTCCTATAATGACTTTGTCAGTCATATTTCTGACTAGAACAAATGATATTTTAAAACAAACATTATTTTGACAAATATGTATTTTGGGTAATTTATATTTAATATGCATTTGACTTCCATCAGCAAAACTTAATTGTTCACTAATTTATGATAATATTTTGTGGGGATTAAACCTTCTTGAATACAATTTAAATCAAAGCCGGTATTAATGAGGGCTATGACTTCTATTTTAAAATCATTAATAACTAGTTTGACTTTCAAATGCCATTTTTGAATATGAATTCTATTAATAATATTTAAATGATGACTATCATTGTGATTATCACTATTAGATTTAGTTGATCGATAATCAAAGATGACGTGGCTAGGATCAGGGCTAGAACTAGATTCATCAGAGGAAGTATCATTATTATTTTGAAAATCATTAAGATTTTTATTGATTTTTAATATTGCAATTTCTTCTTCTAATGATTTGTCTTTAGCTTTTAACTCTTGAATGGCCAATTTAATTTGGTTAATCTCATTTTGTAAATCTTGTAAAGTGATTTTTTTATATTTATTTTTTTCGGAATCTTTCTAAAGTAGTTGTGAGACTAATAATTGGTTTATCTTGATGAGGTTTTTTGTCTTTATTTATTAGTAAAGATTTTAACTTATTAGTATATTTTCTTTTTAATTCAGGATTTTCTAATTTACTAATTAATTGTATTAAAGAATCTTCTTCTTGTTGTGATTTACTAAGAACATTGATTTGTTTATAGCAAGTATCATTATATCCTAATTTGATTTCTCCGTTAGTATTCTCACTGGGAGAGTAATAAGTAGAAGTATCACTCAAGGGAGTGGTGTCACTGAATGATGGACTAGAATGAACAGAAGATTGATTTGGAGTATTAGTTAGTTTAAATATGTCAAATATTTGACTTTGATGTTCTTCAATAATTTGTAATTGATTCAGCTTATTCTTAAGTTTTTCTTTAAGTTTACATTTATTAGAATTATGACCCTTTTTTCCAAAATTGTAACAAATAACATCTTAGGTAGATTTTGACTTCTTTTTAAAGTAATTACCTTACTTGTAATATTTCTTTTTTGGTTTAGCATAATATTTATCAGGTGATTTGGTAGGTGAATAATTCTTCTTATATTTAGTAGGGTATTTGTGAGAAGATTTGTTTTTATTATGTTTGCGACGTGATGGTGCAATAGGTGGTAGACCATATTGTTCGTAGAAATTTCCTAATTCGTTTTTAGCTTTGTGTTTATCCTTAGCAGCTTTTTGACTAAGTTTCATATCTATGCACATTTTTAATCCTTTTTTTTGAATGGTACTAATTATATCACCATAAGTTTTGAATTTTATAGCCAAAAAGATTGGGTAATCTATTAATGAATTTTTCTTTCCAAAATCACTTAGTACAATCATCTCTAAGCATGACTCTAGAGGTAAAAACATCTTTGTACCATCGAAAATCGCTTAAAGTAGGGCAAGTTAAATTACTAAGCTGATTATGGATGCGAAAATGGACATTAGAAGGTGTGCTAATAAAATGCTTGACTATAGTAAATATTAAAGTATTAATTCCATCAAGTTTACTTGATCCTATATCTTTATCAAAAATTAGGACATCATTTTCATCTAATTGGACTGCATATTGTATAGATTCACGTAGATCTGAAGTGAGATATTTATCCCACCAAGATTTGAGCATACCAGTAAAACCAGAGGTAAGTAAAGAGACTATTTCAGGTTGAGTGTAATCGAGATAATTACTAAGGTAACTATTTACAACCATAGACATATGATTTAATTTTTGAAGAATTTGATTTTCACTAAGATCATCTATATTCCATTCATATAATTTTTTAGCCGAAACAGAAAATTGATTGTTAATATTGGTTTCTTCAAATTGGAGATCAGGAGGCGTATGTTTAGGATACTGTAGCTCGACTTTTCATGCCCCCTTTCGGAAGACGGATAAGCCCTACAGTATCGGACACCCGCAGTTCTGAATTTGATTCCACAAGTGCAATGTAAAAATAGATAAACACTAAAGAGTCCCAATCCGACAAATCTTTTGGAAAATTGATTTTGAATCAAATTGCCAAAAATGGACTGCTTTACCAAATACAAAATCGCTACTTAAATATTTTTTGGGAAAATTTAGGAAACCCATGACTCGTGCCAAAGGCCATGTGTCCGTCATCACCAAGATTGTCTCGACTCAGGAACTTAGATATGAAAGGGAAAGGTCATGAATTGAGCACCCTCGCTCGCCCGATCAAAGATCGGCTGTAGACACCTAATTTTTGACTGTCCTCAAGACTTAGACGCCGTCGTTTGAACACTTGATGATTTTGTATGCTCGTGTTTGTGTTGAGTGCCCGAAGATCTTGGCCGAGCGCCTCGTTTTTTAGCCTTCAAACCTTATTTGTTTTGTGCTGGCCAAGCGCCTTGTTTTTTAGCCTTCGAACCTTGTCTATTTTATGTTTGGTTGTGGACCAAGAGCTTGTTGTTTCAAGTCTGGAGGAGAGGGTGACCTGTCGGCCAGCCCCACAGCCTATCGGCCATGGCTTATGTTTGCCGGCCATCAATGGTGGCCAGTCAGCCATATGTGGTAGCCGACGGCCATTTTGTGAAGACCCGACCCAAGTTTTCGCCTTTTGTTTGACACCGTCAATGAACGGAGGTCACATCTCATATTTAATAAGTTCATCAATGTCATGTTAATAAATATTATCTATACTTCTCCATCTAGGGCGGACCTATAACAGAACAATAATTGATAATCCTTTTCGAGTGTGTCAAAAAAATGAAACTCATAAAGATGTATATTTTTTTTTTTCTTTAGGCGAAACGGATCACACCATCGAACTCAGAATATCGAAATTAGTCAACAGTGATTAAATGGAATTTTTCTTGAACCGATTTTCGGACAGCCCGGATGTCCGCACACTGCATTTTATCCGAGTAGTGCAATTCGTGGTGGTAAAATCAGCCACCGTGGCTGTAATTTCTTGGTGAGGTGAAAGATATATCCACCTCACTCCCTTTTTTACCACATACTTCACCATTCAATCCTAGCCATTGATCCTACCTACCCCTTTTCTTCCTATATATATCCTATATGTACAGAAACTTCATCTTCTTGCTGAAAATCTATAGATTTAAGAGAGAAAATCAAACACTTTCATCTTTGTTCTTCAAGCTTCAAGTCCAGGTAAATTCCTCTATATATCTACTTTAATTCCATAAGTTAAATCCCTCATTTCTTTCCTTTGATTTCATGTTATAATGAACCACGAATCTAAATCCTAAAATACAGATTTAGACTTTATTTCCTCCCATTGATATCATGTTGCAATGAACCATGAGGCTAAAGCTCAAAACAAGGATTTTACCCAACAAACAAATTTTTTTTTCCTGAACAGACAGTCTACTTTGAAAATTTTTCAAAACATATTTAGACCACTCTAACGGTTGATTTTTGGACCAGAGTCAAATTAGATTGTTATCTTTCCAACTCAATTTGTTTCAACTCGATCCAACGGCTAGATTGTTGTGGAAATGATTTTTTTAGAAACTGCAATGGATCTGGACCAGATTTGTTTTACTACCATTTTACCCTGTTTATGAGCATTTTTGGGAGACGAGTTCTTCATGAAAAAGTTTCATAACATCTTGATTGATAACCCTGTAAAATTTCAGAATATTTTAAAGTGTTTTGATTAGGTTTTGAGCCTCTAATCTAAAGTGCTGAAAACTAAGAATTTCTGGACCATAAGAGAAGGACCCCTTTTAAATTGTACACTTTGGGATTATGGTTTGAATATCTGTTTCATGCTTAGAATTAATTCCTAGACCTACTATAATGTATTTTTTCATACGTTGTGTTTAGATCTCGGTTCCGGTTGATTTTACCAAACTTCGTGTGCATTTAGGTGAGTTCATGCTTACGTTTTTTACATGTATTTGAATATAATAACATGCTTTGATCGACGAATTATTTTGGAGCATGAGATTGCATTGATTTATGAATAACCGAATAAACATATGATTTTGAACTTTAGCAAGTATGCCTATGATTGGAAAAGTACCTTGAATACATTTTGAAAATCATGTTATGTTTTAGAAAACGTGAGCTAACGAGATAAGCCGACTCACACGTATTGCTTATATACATATTGTTTTTATGAAGCCATGGTTAAGACATTGTTATAAAACTCTTGCAAATGTAATAACGTACATTCCAACGGAACATCCCGAACGTTGGGGGAAATTAAAGATACCAACGGGTGAGGCGTTATAAGGGTGGTTGTTAGGACCCGACCATCGTCCATTGGCATGATCATGACCACTTGATATTAGTATGGGTAGCTCCCTACTTCTCTGGCAACATATCCAGTCGAATGGACATATGTAGGTATATTTTGATATATATATATATATAAGAGCATTTATTTTGTCTTTTCAGCCATTGGACTTTGAACATGAACAGTTATGCTTGAAACTTGAAATATTTATGTTTGAACCGTGGCAAACTTGTAAATTGTGTAAATATATTCTCACAAGCTTTATAGCTCACGGGTGTGTTACTAACCCATTTCAAGTAAGGAGAATGCTTAGTGGATAACCAAAGGCCTATTTTTGTGGTGCTCGTGGCCTGGGATGGATTCTAGACCTATAGTTTTATAAAAGTCATGTATTACCTCTTTTGTTGGCATAGGGCCAAGTTATTGTTATAACTTAACTTTCCTTTATGACTTGTATGACTTATATAGTAACGCTCTAGTTAAATGTAATCACCTAGTATTTGCGATGATTTATTTATTTATTCTCTAAACTAGTTATGTCACGACCCAAACCCGCCCCTAAAAGTTTGGTCCATGACCGGCCTATACATAGGCCTCAAAACAGAATTTTAGAATGATATTTAACCACATACGGGGCCTTAAGCGGAAGCAATATCAATAAAAGACAACATCCATTGAGCTTGTGCATACATGATGGCTTAATTAGATTTAAGCATTTAAATACATTCCCAGAGTTACATATACAATCATAGAATTATGCAGATCTCACACACACTTAAATAGGACTCCAAAAATTACACAACTCCCAGTAATCAAAATTAAGGCCTCAACAAAGAGGCGTACCCCAAGCGGCTTGGCAGGCAGGTAGACCTCAATACAATTCTAGTGTCAATCCCCGATAGCTCACCTATAGAAATATACATAAAAACGGAGTGAGCAAGGCTCAGTGAATAATAGCAATGTAAGGAGGTGAGTTAAACGAGCATAGACTTAGAGAATGTAAATATGCATATCAAATCGTACACAAATCTTAGTCATAATCATATTTTAAAATGGCCTTAGGCCCACATGTAATACAGAACGGCCTCGGGCCCATATATAATACAGAACGGCTTCAGGCCCGTATATGATACAGAACAGCTTTAAGCCCAGATATGATACAAATCGGCTTTGAGCCCAGATATGATACAGATCGGCTTTAAGCCCACAGATAACATAGAATGACCTCAGGCCCACATAACGACAGAGACAAAACAACCTTAGGTCCATAACAGTGCCATTGTTCAATCATGTCCGTTAATCCAATCAAAGCATAATAGCAGTTGTATATGTCATTCTCAACAACCATATATAAATCATAAGCACCAGAAGTAAGTATAACATATCGTTACACTACTATTACTCACAGTGATAGGTTTCTGACAGCAGTGGAACGATGTCCTCGTCTTGACCTACAAACACAATGCACATAGCAGAATATGAGAATAAAACCAATCTCTTTCTTATTCTTTAATCAATAGCCACGGTGGTTCTAAACTCATTAGTCCTCCATAAGTTATGATCTATGACACAGAAAATAGGAGGCATCGATAGGAAAATGGTTCAGACGAAGAAATGGTACAAAATCGGTAGACAGAAAGTGAGCAACTCTCACTAATCGGGGCATATCTATTTTTGTACTTAGAATTTGGGAGTGATACCACCACCATTGGAAACTACACTTCCAGGGCTTGATTTTAGGCTCAAGAATTACTCAAAACGGAGTCCGGATGTAAAAGATATGCTTATTCAAAGTTGGCTGAACAGAGCTGTCCCCGCACGTGCGGGAAACAGGGCCGCACGTGCGGGACAAGGGGCATTTTTAGCAGAATCAATTTTTGGTGTTGAAGGGGGTTGCCGCACGTGCGGGAAGCCCAGCCGCACGTGTGGCTCTGGGTCAAAATTGCTGTCCGAAATTCTGGTTTGTTCTAACACTTGTTTCTTTCATTTTCAAAGCTTAATTTCAACTCTAATCACCCAAAAACATATAAAATTGCCCCACAACATGATAAACTATCATCATTCAAGTGTAATTTCATTCCAAACAAATCAATCTTTGCCTTAAGGTTCAAGATCAATGCTTGATCTTTCATAATCTTCAAGGTTCTCAAAACACAACTCACACATACACTTGATTCTTGCATGATCCTATTCTTTGGGCAATCTAAGATTCATTTCACATGGTCTTCATGAGGTTGAGCTCCAACCACAAACAAAATCATAGAACTCAAATTCTAATTTCTTAAATTTAGATCCATTAAATACATACATAAAACCCTCACCCAAATGGGTTCAAAACTTCCATTATCATAATGATTTCATGAAATTAATACATTAAACCTAAGATTTCAAGATAGATTTCATACCTTAGCTCAATCTTTGTCTTTCTCTTAGTTCTCTTCAATTTCTCCAAGCTTCCATGGTTGATTTTCTTCCTCTCTCTTCAATCTCTTCAAATTTATCTTCAAACTCCCATGAATGGTGAGCTCTCTCTCTCTTTCATTCTTAGAGAAGCTTCTTCTCTCCTTTGCCCTCTCTTTCTCTCGGTTCTCTCTCCCTCAGATATTTTGTTTAATTTGAAAATGATAAGTTCACAACTCACATAACATATCCATATATATATAACACACATAAGCTTTTCACAATAGGGAGGGCCAAACACGCCCTTACGAATCGCGCAAAATCAAATTTCAATTAAACTTTTCAGATGACTCTAAAAATTGTGTTGATCATAATTATGTCCTCTATTCTGGTTTCTGAAGCCTCTAAGGCCTTCAATTTGCAGTTCAAAGTTAACCACCCAAACGTGCATTAACGATTCAGACGAATTAGATTTCCAATTAATTTTCCTAATTAGTTCTAAAAATTCCCATTAACATAACCAAGCACTCAATTTTGATTTCTGAACCTATAAAGGTCGGTAATTTCAATTTTAAAGTCGTGACTCAACAGATAATTCATCAATTCGAACAGAAATCATTAAATTAAAATGCATTCACCCACAAGAGCATAAAGGCAATTTCTGATACGGATTTTGGGGACATTACAAGTTAATAGTAGGCCTAGGGTGCGAGATGAGGTGCTGGCCGGTCGCGATTCCAATTAGCCCCCATTTCGGGTCGTGACAATTTTTCTCTTTTTTCAGATATTTGTTTGCCAATTGTGCCAGCTGTTGTTCACTGAAGTGCATCTCCATATATGTGTATAGTAGGATGATTTTAAGCCTTAATCTTGTTTTTCTATATATAGGGGGTGCTCTCCCCTATTTGGAGGGGTTAGAAAATTTGGATCAAATTTCTCTCTCTCTCTCTCTCTCTCTCTCTCTCTCTCTCTCTCTCTCTCTTCTTGTTTTGTGCCTTCAACTTTAGTTTCTCTACACCTTTGCACATAAAGCCTTCACCAAACTTAACCACCTTGGAGCTGAGGTCCCTTGGAGCCTAGTTTGAGCTTTGGAAGGAGGTTTGAGCCTGAAATTGTGGCTATTTTGTGCTGTGCTTCAAAGATAGAGAACTTACCTCATTTAAGCTTATTGTGCACACCTGTTTTGCCATCCTTTTATACTGTTTTTAAGCTGGTTTTCAACTAAAAAAAACTCTAATTTTTTAGGCTTAACGTGATGGTTTGAGGCTATTTTGTGTTAAGGGGTGAGCCACCATTCTTGTTGCTTAATTATGTGAGTTTTTGTGCTATCTTTCAAGGCTTTCAAGTCAAACTTTTTAGGCCTTTAAACCACTGAAATTCAGAGTTATTTTAGTGGTAAAAATCTCATTTTGAAGTCCAAAATTGGAGGGGCTAACCTCCCTTCCTTGTGTCTTGTTTGCATACCTAGATAGCTTAACATGTGAGCATGTTTTTCTAGTATTTTGTACCTTAATCTCAGCATGTTTTTGTTACTGTTTTGACTGGTTTCAACTCTGTTTTGAGTCGGTTTGATCCTTTGAGGCTTGTATTGTGTGGTTGTAGTATAAAGAGGCTTCACTAGCTTAATATTTTAGGCTTTTTAGCATGAATTGCATTAGTTGCTTACATGTTTTAGTGTCACTTTGGACTCCATTTCAGCACTAAAATCTCTACAATCTCCCTCTATTCTTTACTCTTTCATTTATTTTGAAAGTGGCTTTGAACCCTATATTGGCTTGAGTGTGAAATTGAGACACTCGTGCTTAATGGTTTCAATCCTCTTTTGAGGGTTTCTACTAATCAACGGCATGAGATCTCTTTCATGCTCAAGACACTTGTGGTTTAAGCCTATTTTCAATTAGAGGACACTCACCTTGGACTTAATCAATTAAATAATGGATTGGTAAGCTAAAATGAGTAAACAAAAATAGACAAGTAAAAGAGGCAAGATAAAGCATCTTTCGTGTTGCATTGCATGTATTCGGATCGAACGTTAATTCAAACATGAGGCAAATGGGGCATTTTATACTCAAAAGTGACGAAATGTGCCATTTTCCTTGGTCACCATCACCCTTGATCATACATGATAGGGTGATGGTTTTGTTGAGTCTTGTTTTGCACTCATTAAGCTTGTACAAGTTTGGTTCTTTGGCCATCATACATGAAAATTGCTTGGTTGATGGCTTGAGAGCCAAGAGCTACACTCCTTTGAGCTTTTGTGAAAAAAGAAGGGTAGCAGTACATACACTCCTTGAGAATACATTGCTTTGCCTCTGTTTGCTCTCTGTTGCAGCAAAAAAAAGAAGTTCAGGAAAGGGGTGGCCGGTCAGTGGCCAACTGGCCACCCTTGGTAGCCGATCGGCCATCCATGAAAAAAATTGTTCAGTATGCTCCTAAAGGGGATCAGAAGTGTTCTGGAAGTTGGTGCAATTTTCAGTGTTCAAACAAGTACAAACAGAGGTGTCCGATGGCAATGCGGTGGATTTTCGGGAGGAAGCCAACCAAGCATGCATGCGTCCCTTGCCCTCGAGGCCATTTAATTGCTTTATTTAGTTAGCATAACTAATTATTCAATTCAAGTGTTGTACTTAATTAGTTAGTGTAACTAGTTATTCAATTCCGATTTGTTGTAATTAATTAGCTTACAATAAGTTAGTTAATTAGTTTCAACTGTGTTATAATAGTTAGCTTAATTAGCGTAGCTAGTTAGTTAGCTTTATTCATTCAAACCCTCCTTCGCGAGGACATAATGTTGTAATAAGTGTGCGTGCGTGTGTGTATGTCTTCTAACCCCACGTCTTTCTCCCTTTTATTTAACTGCTTTTGATGGTTAGATTAGAGATATATTTCGATTAGCATACCTTATGCTTGCATGTTTGCATCTATTCATTTGTCTTGCATGCACCGAGGCTCAGCGCATTATTCTAACTACATTGCAATTTCAATACTTCCTTGAATACGTGTTTCAAAGCATGCTATCAAAGTGTTGCAAATACCATGATTAAGTAGCCGAGCCTATTTAGTTACATCATTGCATGCGTTGCATTAGTCATTTAACATAGTTAGGATCATGCATCTTTCTAACTAGCTTTTGTTTTGGCTTGGAGTACTCGGTGAGTTTCATGCTTTAGCACACTTGCATGAGTGCGATTGCTATATTGCCATGATTCGCATGCTTGCCATGAGGCTATGTGCTTAAATGCTTAACTACATGAATAACTGTGGATGAAAGTTTTGTTGTTTGAATTGGAATGATTCGACAAATGTAAGTTTTAAGCCCACTTTGCGAAGTGGCAAAATCATGTTTTAAGTTCGCTTGAGGTGGCAAATCCGCATCTTTAAGTCCGCTTGAGGGTGGCAAATTCAAACCATTTTCAAAAGCAAACATGAGTTGAGTTGTTTAAATTCTTGAGATCTTAGTCTATACTTGCTTATGCGCGTCACATAGTAAAGTTAGCTAATAACCGGAATAACAACACATAAGGTTTATAAAACATCATATCATGATTAGTAAAGGCCGATCTTTGATCGGGTGAGCGGGGGTGCTCATTTCAGGACCTTCCCTTCTCGTACCCAAGATTCCGAGCTGAGGCAACTTTGGTGATGACGGACACGTGGCCTTTGGCACGAGTTAGGGTTTCGTAAATTTTTCCAAAATAAAATATTTAGGTGACGACTCTGTAATCTGGCAAAGCAGTCCAATTTTGACATTATTTGATTTAAAATTTGATTTTCCAAAAAAATTTGCCGGATTTGGATTCTTTAGTGTTTATCAGTTTCACATTACACTTGTGAGACTAGATTCAGAACTACGGGAGTCTAAACTGTGAGGCCTTCTTTTTAAACTCTTTCCGAAAGGCGGGGGCGTAGAAAAAGGCAAGCCCACATCGGCCTCGACTAATCATAATATGAATCTTATCTACGTTATATGCTCTTGTTCCGATTATTAGGCTAGCATTATTATGTGATGCACACACACACAAGTATAGACTAATTTGTAAGAATTAGAACACTTGATTCATACTTGTTTTGAAAGAGTTTGTGAATGTGCCACTCGAAAAGTGGGCTTAAATGTACATGAATCAATCTATGCCAATTCAAACAACTAGCCTCTATCTACAGGCATTCAAGCAGTATATCAGATAAGCACTTAGCCTCATGGCAAGCATGCTAAACATGGCAACATCAGCATGCGATATGCTAAAGCGAGTAAAGGCTCACCTAGTACTCCAAGCCAAAAGAGAAATGAGTTAGAAAGTTGCATGATTCCTAATTATGCAATATGACTAATGCAACACATGCAATATGCAATTACTAGGCTCGGCTACTAATATGGCATATGAATCAATTTGATAGCATGCGGTCTAAGCACGTATTCAAAGAAGCACTAAACTGACAATGCAAGTTAGAATAATGAACCGAGCCTCGGTGCATGCGATACAAGTGGATGCAAATATGGAGAATGCTAAACAAAACATGATGTCCCTAAACTAACCATCATAAGCTAGTAAATAAAAGGGAGAAAGATGTGGGGTTGGAAGACATACACATTATTACAACATTGTGCTCTCACCAAAGAGAGTCCGAATGAGCTAACTAGCTAACTAATTACCTAGCTATTACAACAACAAATGAATAATTTTGCTAAACTACTTAACTAATTATTACAAACCAAATTAACTAATCTAGCTAATTTAAAATAATTACAACACGAGGTGAATTATCTATTCTAACTAATTAATTACAAAGCCAATATGTTACGCACAACACTAATACTATTTATAACACGGATCTTGAGGATCGATGGAAGGCTCATACATGAATGTGGTTTCCAACCAAAAAAGCCATTGTTTCTGCTACTGAATGCCTCTGTTGCACAGTTGGATATTTGCACTGATTTCCATCTCTAAACCAACTCTATTTTGCTTCAGAAGGACACTGCTTGATTTTGCACTAGTGGTCAGGAGGAACTGCCAATCGATGGTCAACTTCCCTACCGCAATGAAAGCAAATAGAAGCAGGATTTGTATTTTCAAGGGTTTTTTTTGCACAATTTACCCCTCCTTATCATTTGAACAACTCAAAGGAGTAATAAAACTTGATTCACGAACCATCAATCTATGCAATTTCATTGCATGATGGCCTATGAACCAAAGTGTGCAAATTCAATGAATACAATAAAATAAGAATCTCAAAACCACCTCCCATCATGAAAGATCAAGGGAAGTAGTTGATAATGAATCTTCAGCCGTTTTCATTAGTAATGAGTATGAAACGACTCAAGACTTAAGGGTTTAATTAGCGTTTGATTAAACCCAAACCAAATTATTATCTTGCACCTTTTTTATTCACCAATTTTATTATTCCATTGTAGTTACCTCTCAATTCTTTAATCAATTAAGTCCAAAAGTGAATTTAAGTCCTCTAATGGAAAGAGGGCTCAAATCAAGTGTTTCTTTGGGCATAAAAGAGATATCATACCGTTGGTAATGAACCCCTAAAGGGATTAAATGATTAAGCATGACACCTTAATCTCATGCTTAAACAAACAAATAATTTGAAACCGCTTTCAAAGCAAAGAAAAAGCCAAGAAATGAGGGAGGTTGCAGAGGTGATTAAAGGCGAGAACAAGTAAGAAAAACACTAAATAAATGTAATCAACTTAAATAAGGTGGTGTCTAAGGCCTAAAACACCAAACTTATGAGGACAATTACACTACAAGCATGCAATATAAAGCTCAAATGCAATGAACACTTAAAAACAGTCCTAAAACAATGCTAACTAAGTTCCAAAAATATGCTAGAGTTAAGACAAAAATAACTAGAATAATAAGCTAAAACATAAAGCTATGTAAGCTAGTGAACAAGACACAAGGAGGAGAGGCTAACCCCTCTAATTTTGGACTTCAAACTATCATTTTAGCCACTGAAATAACTCTGAAATTCAGTATTTAAAAGCTCCAAAAAAAAAAATGTGACAACAAGGTAGGAAACACAAGGGTAAAGGCCTTGAAAGTAAGGTGTAAAGAAGGGTGAACCACCCCTCAACCTTTATTGGTCTTAAAACCCAAGTTTCAACCCAAAAATACAAAGTTTTTACAAGCCAAAAACCATTGGAAAACAGTAAGAAAAAGAGTGAATACAACAAGTAAAGAGGCAAAACTTTATGCCTCTTGAAGAGGAGATCACTTCTAGACAATAAAACAAGGCAAACACACCCTCAACAACTCAAGCAAGACTCAAAGATACCTCAGCACAAAGATGGAGAGGTTTGGTTAAGAGTGTATAGGCAAAGATGAAGAGTGTATAGGCAAATGTTAATAACTTTGCAAGAGAGAGAGATAGAATTGTAGAGAGAGAGGAAAAATTTTGCTTTAAAATTTTTCTAACCTCCAAATATGAAACTGTAATAACCCCTATACTGCTTACCGAAAAGTTACTGAATTATATACTGATTACTGCTGAACTGGACCGCCTATGACTGATAATAGAACCAACTAAAGTACTGAATGGACTGATTGAAAATTTAAAACCGAATTGACTGAGCATGTTTATTGTATTGCATTTTTATCTTTTCGATTATTTGATTATCTGTTCGTGTTTTTATGTTTAAACTGCAAATTGAAGGCCTTATCGGTAGCCGAACTGAAAACTGTTTAGTGTTTCATGATCAGTAGAATTTATCTGATTTTATGGTATATTTATTTAAAATGTGATTAGGTATGATTAAACTAGATTAAATTGAGCCAATTAAAGAGTTTGTCGTAATTACGGAATTGCCATTGAGTGAGCCTTTGTTTATTCTTGTCACTTGAGGCTTGTACACACTTAGACCAACATTTCCTCAGCCTCATTTGCTTGTTCCCACCGAAATATAGAGTGAGAGTGAAGGAAGAGAATTGTTCTTGTGGATTTAACTTGAAATCTTGAAGAAGTGAAGGAGTTTTGTATAATTGAACTTCCCTATCCTAAATACAAGACTTAGGTATGTATATCAACCACTCATTGTTGCATTTAAGGTTGGTTCTTGCTAGATTCATGGCAAATTATAGAGCTAAGACATAAATTGGTTCAAAAGTGGTGATATAGAATTTAATTCATGCATGCATGTTTGAATTGATGAGTTTGAGTTGAATTCATTGTAGAAGTGTACATGCATGTTCATAAATAGACTTGAGTCCATGAGTTCATCACATTCTTGAAGAAATGAGTCCATTTGGACAAGCTTTGAAGGTTGAGTTTGGTTAAATTTCATGCATGTTAGCATTTCTTCATGTTTATGAAAATGGGTTTGAAAAATGGTTTCAATTGACTCACTCTTGAGCTTTGAATTCACAAATTGAGCTTTGAAACTTATTGTACATTGAATTTAGATGTGTTTTCCAGAATTTGGGCCCAAGAGGTCGAGTTTAGAGTGAAAGAATGCTTGGTTTGAGCTTAGGAGACAAATCTGGAAATTCCAGAATTTGGCTTCTTCGCTCAAGCGAAGGATTCTTCGCTCGAGCGACTAACCTTTGTTCGAAGCTACGCTCGAGCGAAGGATTAGTGGCTCGAGCGTAAAATTCGAGCATCCAGTACTTTTACTGTTTCATCAGACCTCTGAAGCGAAGAATTTCTCGCTTGAGCGAAGCCTTTGATCTTGGAATCTCGCTCGAGCGAAGGAAGGCTCGCTCGAGCGAGGGTCCTATTTTCAGCAATTTTGCAAAATATTTTCTAAGTGTATTTTTGCATCCTCATCCCATTCTAGGCATTCTTAGGCCTAGTTTAAGGCATCTTAATAAGGATATAGATGTAGAACACACCAAGGCAATTAGGGATTAAGTTATGATAATTCCCAACTGTGTAGCTTAGTGTGTGTTCAACCTGTGAACTGTGTAGGGTTGGCGACTGGGGAGACGCGCTCTAGCATATCGTAGCCCAAACTCTGTGAGTAACAATTGTGTAAAGATATGTTCCACTGAGAATGTTTTCTGACTGGTTAACGGAACTGTTTTCTGAAGTAATTATTGTTAATTGATTGAATGTATGTCCTATATTCTGAAATGTATTGTGGCATCCTTAGCAACTATTGTGCATCTTTATCGCCATCATAGAGATCTCTGTCGGTTCCCTCGTGGAACCATTATCACATCGATTGATGGCCATCATTACCGTTCGTCGTTAAGACCTCACTGCATCGCTATGCTAATGGATGTACCACATATGGTGAATAAGCTCGATCAAATATTGTTTAATGAACTGTTTTCATTACTGTAAGGACATTTCATTCTTAACCTCTTTACACATTATGTTATTCACTGGGCTTTAGCTCACTATTTATATATATGTGTAGGTGCTCAGCCACCAGACCGGAGCTAGGAGCGTGGGTTAGACTCCAGTTTTGTCAAGCCAGCCTTTGTGTCTCACTGCGAGGTTCCGAGTTGCCATGTTATGGCTTTGGGGTGTTTTGTCTTTTCCCCGTCTATGTCCGTCGTTTGGATCATCAGATAGACCGCTATTTACTTTTACTGCATCATAACAAGGGATTAGGTCCCTGCACTGCTAGACTGTAAATGTTGTATAGACTATACTGTTTGAATGTATGAATGCATGAAAAATATTTTTGGCATACAGACTGTCACAGCTCAATGGACATTATCTATTTCTTTATCAGGCTTCGCTGACCACGAACTCTGTTTTTCTTTGTTTCTTTATTAGCGTGCCTTCGTAATCTCAGACATCTTGGCGATTCTGATGCTAAACCCATAGGGCCGGGTTTGGGTCGTGACAGAGTGGTATCAGAGCGATACTTAACCACGAGTTATACCCCACACACGTGTCCAAATGAGCTATAGGGTGTCCTAGAAAAGTGATTAGGGCATTTCATGAACTTGAAAGGTGTGTGGCTATGTTATGACTGAATACATGTTACTGTGATAACTGTCTAAACATGCAACTGTTTAATGTTATAATTGTTATAACTGTTATAACTGCTTATAGAGAAATGGACAATGCAAATGAACCTAAATCCTCATCTACCGAGGCAAGAATGGAAAGAATGATGGAATTGATTACTGCTAGACTTGAACAACAACAGAATCAACAGCCCCCACCTCCTCCTCCTCCGGTACAGCCGGAACCAAATGCAAATGTGAATGATGGGGACATAATTGCTCTCACCCATAAATTCAGCAAGATGAAACCGCCGTCCTTTCAGGGAGGCCTTGAACCGCTAAAGGCTGAAGCTTGGGTGCTTGAAACAGAAAAATTATTTGAAGTGTTTCCGTGTTCAGAGGCAAATAAAGTTCTGTTAGCCACCTTCACCCTACAAGAAGAAGCTAGAAGGTGGTGGATGTTGATCCGTGATACAAATACTGTTGTGACTTGGGCTCAATTCAAGGAGTCCTTCTTTGAAAAGTACTTCCCACAGTGTGTCAAGGATAGGAAAGTGACTGAGTTTGAACAACTGAGACAAGGCACGATGTCTGTTGCTGAGTATGAAACAAAGTTCACTGAGCTTGCTAGATATGCACCGCATATGGTGGACACTGATTACAAGAAGGCCAGGAAATTTGAAGGCGGCCTTAATGTTGCAATCCTTGACCGTATAAATGTGTTGAAGCTACCGACTTTTGTGAGTGTTCTCGACCGGGCATTGATGGCCGAGTCGAACATTGCAGCAGTGAAACAATCTGAAACACCAACAACTGAATGGCATGGTAAAAGGCAGGGTTTCAAATTCAAGAAAGGCAAGCACAACCCGGCCAACAAGAAATGAATACGGGTCAACAACTAGCCCCACCAAGGGAGTGGGTTCATTCCACCGCTCAGTATGTGGCAACAAGCACAAAGGGTTTGTCACAAATATCCGAGCTGTTATGATGTGGCAAAGTGGGCCACATGGTTAGAGATCATCCTCTCCGCTCATAGTTAGTAGCAAGGCTACACCAAGTGCAGCAGCGTCAACTGTAGCACCAAAACCGAACCCCAAAGCTACTGGGAAAGAGCCTATGAGGCAGGGCCGAGTGTTCGCCCTAGTACCTGGAGACGTGCAAAATACTGAAACCGTTGTGTCAGGTATCCTCTCTATTTGTGCTCAAAATGCATATGTGTTGATTGATTCGGGGTCTACACACTCATATGTATCGCATGCTTTTTCACGGAAATTGAATAGACCCTTAGAACCCATGAATTACTTGTTAGTCAGATCATCACCGTTGGGGATCCATGACATGTGCATATATGTATCCTGCTTGTGAGATTATTGTTAGGGATATGCATCTGTTTATTGATTTACTGCCATTGAACATTGATCATTTTGATGTAATATTGGGGATGGATTGGTTACAAAAATATCATGCCGCTATTGACTGTGTAACAAAACAAGTTGTTTTCCGTCCACCTGGTTTGCCTGAATTTGTGTTTAATGGGAGTGGAGTAGTACCTCCCCCGTATTTGATTTCTTCAGTGAAAGCTGTTAAACTGATTAGGAAGGGATGTAAAGGATATCTGTGTTCTGTGCTGACTGTGTCTACCGATGATAGTGTTAAAACTGATGTGAATTGTATTCCTATAGTCAGAGAATTTCCAGATGTATTTCCAGATGATCTGCCAGGGGATTTGATTGACAGGGAGATTGAATTTACCGTTGATGTGATTCCGGGTACACAGCCGATATCTAAAGCTCCCTACAGAATGGCCCCAACCGAACTGAAAGAGTTGAAAGTGCAATTGCAAGAACTGTTAGACAAGAAGTTTATCAGGCCCAGTACTTCACCGTGGGGTGCACCTGTCTTGTTTGTGAAGAAGAAAGATGGCTCACTGAGACTGTGCATTGATTACAGTAAATTGAACAAGGTAACTGTGAAAAATAAATACCCATTGCCACGTATTGATGATTTATTTGATCAGTTACAGGGTGCACAAGTGTTTTCCAAGATTGATTTCAGATCGGGGTATCACCAACTGAAGGTTAAACCGGAAGACATTGATAAAATCGCTTTTAGAACGAGGTATGGCCATTATGAATTTTTAGTTATGCCATTCGGAGTCACGAATGCCCCTGCTGCTTTTATGGACCTCATGAACAGAATTTTCAAACCATACCTTGATGATTTTATTGTGGTATTTATTGATGACATACTGATTTATTCAAAAAGTAGAGAAGAACATGAACATCATCTGAGACTTGCCCTGCAGACCTTAAGAGAACAGAAATTGTATACTAAACTGTCTAAATGTGAATTCTGGCTTGATCATGTTATGTTTTTGGGGCATGTTGTTAGCAAAGATAGAATTTCTGTTGATCCGCAGAAAATTGAAGTTGTTGTGAACTGGCCTAGACCAACAAATGTGACTAAAGTCCGAAGCTTTTTGGGATTGGCTGGATATTACAGAAGGTTTGTTAAAGACTTCTCCAAAATTTCCTTACCATTGACTCAGTTGACTCAGAAAGGGACATCAGTTGACTGGACTGACCAAAGGGAACCAGCATTTCAAGAATTGAAAACCCGACTAGTGACTGCACCGGTTTTGACTCTACCTTCAGGTACAGATGGTTATACTGTATTTAGTAATGCTTCTCATAAGGGTTTGGGGTGTGTTTTAATGCAGAATGGGAGAGTTATTGCTTATGCTTCCCGACAGTTGAAACCACATGAAAAGAACTACCCGACCCATGATTTGGAACTTGCTGCGGTGGTGTTTGCATTGAAAATTTGGCGTCACTACCTTTATGGGGTGACATGTGAAGTATACACTGACCACAAGAGTTTGAAATATTTCTTCACACAGAAGGAATTGAATATGAGACAGCGCCGATGGCTAGAACTGATCAAAGACTATGACCTACAGATTTTGTACCATCCGGGAAAAGCCAATACTGTTGCCGACGCGTTGAGCCGAAAGTCAATTGCCAACCTAGCTTGTTTGCTCACCGGACAGAAAGAGCTGCTTTGTGACCTTGAAAAATTTGAAATTGAAGTTGTTTTGAGAGAACAAGGTGGAACAATAGCTACCATTACTGCTCAACCAGCCTTGATTAAAGAAGTTAAAGAGAAACAGCAACTGGATGACTTTTTGAAAAAGATCATCGAGGAAAGAGAGTCTAAGCCGAGACCGGGTTTCAAATTTGAAAATAATGTATTGAAATTTCAAGAAAGACTGTGTGTGCCGAATGACACTAAACTGAAAAGAAGAGTTCTGTAAGAGGGCCACAATTCAAAATTGTCTATCCACCCGGGGAATACGAAAATGTATCAAGATCTGAAACAGAATTTCTGGTGGCCGGGAATGAAGAAAGAAATTGCCGACTTTATGTCCAAATGTCTTCATTGCCAACAAGTCAAAGCTGAACATCAACGACCTGCCGGATTATTGCAACCCTTACCCATACCAGAGTGGAAATGGGAACATATCACGATGGATTTTATCGTCGAGTTACCTCGCTCCAGGAAAAGTATGGATTCAATTTGGGTTATCATTGATAGGCTAACCAAATCTGCTCACTTCTTACCTGTCAAGACAATTTATAACGCGGACAAGTTGGCTGTAATTTATATTGATGAAATTGTTAGACTGCATGGAGTGCCTGTGTCTATTGTTTCTGACAGGGATTCGAAGTTTACATCGAGGTTTTGGCAAAGCCTACATACTGCATTGGGTACTGAATTGAAGCTGAGTAGTGCCTATCATCCTCAGACAGATGGACAGTCAGAAAGGACCATCCAGACTTTGGAGGATCTATTGAGAATGTGCGTCCTTGATTTTCAAGGAAACTGGGAAAGTCATTTACCATTGGCTGAATTCGCCTATAACAACAGCTACCATTCGAGTATTGGTATGGCGCCTTTCGAGGCATTGTATGGCAGGAAATGTCGATCTCCAATTTGTTGGGCAGAAGTTGGAGATGGGCCTTTGCTTGGGCCCAAGATTGTGTATGAAACGACTGAAAAGATAAAACTGATACAGCAAAGACTGAAAATTGCACAGAGTCGACAGAAAAGTTATGCCGATGTCAGGAGACGGGACAGAGAGTATGAAGTGGGTGATCACGTTTTTGTGAAGGTGACACCAATGAAAGGCCAGACTCGTTTTGGAGTCAAAGGCAAGTTAGCGCCGCGATATGTCGAACCATATGAGATTATCGAGAAAATTAATCCGGTGGCGTATCAAGTTGCGCTCCCTCCCGAAATGGAGCATATGCATAATGTTTTCCACATTTCGATGTTGAGAGATTATCTCCGGGATCCCTTCCATGTGATTGAGCCTACTCGTATCGTGTTGAGTGATGACTACACTTACGAGGAACGGCCTATACAGATTGTAAACAGACGGATCAAGAAACTGAGAAACAAAGAAATCCCGTTGGTGAAAGTTGACTGGCAGAACCATGGTGGTGTGTATGCCATTTGGGAAAGGGAAGATGACATGGCTAGGCGATATCCTGATTTGTTTCCGCTGAATCCTGTCTTCTTCCAGAATGAAGGGAACTCGAGTTTAGAGGACTAAACTCCTTATAAGAAGGGGAGACTGTAATAACCCCCATACTACTTACCAAAAGTCTTGAATTATATCGATTCTTCTTTTAATCGACCGCTATGACTGATAATAGAACCAACTAAAGTACTGAATGGACTGATTGAAAATTTAAAACCGAATTGACTGAGCATGTTTATCGTATTGCATTTTTATCTTTTCGATTATTTGATTATCTGTTCGTGTTTTTATGTTTAAACTGCAAATTGAAGGCCTTATCGGCGGCCGAACTGAAAACTGTTTAGTGTTTCATGATCAGTAGAATTTATCTGATTTTATGGTATATTTATTTAAAATGTGATTAGGTATGATTAAACTAGATTAAATTGAGCCAATTAAAGAGTTTGTCGTAATTACGGAATTGCCATTGAGTGAGCCTTTGTTTATTCTTGTCACTTGAGGCTTGTACACACTTAGACCAACATTTCCTCAGCCTCATTTTCTTGTTCCCACCGAAATATAGAGTGAGAGTGAAGGAAGAGAATTGTTCTTGTTGATTTAGCTTGAAATCTTGAAGAAGTGAAGGAGTTTTGTACAATTGAACTTCCCTATCCTAAATACAAGACTTAGGTATGTATATCAACCACTCATTGTTGCATTTAAGGTTGGTTCTTGCTAGATTCATGGCAAATTATAGAGCTAAGACATAAATTGGTTCAAAAGTGGTGATATAGAATTTAATTCATACATGCATGTTTGAATTGATGAGTTTGAGTTGAATTCATTGTAGAAGTGTACATGCATGTTCATAAATAGACTTGAGTCCATGAGTTCATCACATTCTTGAAGAAATGAGTCCATTTGGACAAGCTTTGAAGGTTGAGTTTGGTTAAATTTCATACATGTTAGCATTTCTTCATGTTTATGAAAATGGGTTTGAAAAATGGTTTCAATTGACTCACTCTTGGGCTTTGAATTCACAAATTGAGCTTTGAAACTTATTGTACATTGAATTTAGATGTGTTTTCCAGAATTTGGACCCAAGAGGTCGAGTTTAGAGTGAAAGAATGCTTGGTTTGAGCTTAGGAGACAAATCTGGAAATTCCAGAATTTGGCTTCTTCGCTCGAGCGAAGGATTCTTCGCTCGACCGACCAACCTTTGTTCGAAGCTACGCTCGAGCGAAGGATTGGTGGCTCGAGCGTAAAATTCGAGCATCCAGTACTTTTACTGTTTCATCAGACCGCTCGAGCGAAGGATTTCTCGCTCGAGCGAAGCCTTTGATCTTGGAATCTCGCTTGAGCGAAGGAAGGCTCGCTCGAGCGAGGGTCCTATTTTCAGCAATTTTGCAAAATATTTTCTAAGTGTATTTTTGCATCCTCATCCCATTCTAGGCATTCTTAGGCCTAGTTTAAGGCATCTTAATGAGGATATAGATGTAGAACACACCAAGGCAATTAGGGATTAAGTTATGATAATTCCCAACTGTGTAGCTTAGTGTGTGTTCAACCTGTGAACTGTGTAGGGTTGGCGACTGGGGAGACGCGCTCTAACATATTGTAGCCCAAACTCTGTGAGTAACAATTGTGTAAAGATATGTTCCACTGAGAATGTTTTCTGACTGGTTAACGGAACTGTTTTCTGAAGTAATTATTGTTAATTGATTGAATGTATGTCTTATATTCTGAAATGTATTGTGGCATCCTTAGCAACTATTGTATACTGTTACAGAGATCTCTGTCGGTTCCCTCGTGGAACCATTACTGTTTACTGATTGATGGCCATCATTACTGTTCGGTCGTTAAGACCTACTGTTTACTGCTATGCTAATGGATGTACCACATATGACTGAATAACTGTTCTGACTGAAATATTGTTTAATGAACTGTTTTCATTACTGTAAGGACATTTCATTCTTAACCTCTTTACACATTATGTTATTCACTGGGCTTTAGCTCACTGTTTATATATATGTGTAGGTGCTCAGCCGCCAGACCGGAGCTAGGAGCGTGGGTTAGACTCCAGTTTTGTCAAGCCAGCCTTTGTGCCTCACTGCGAGGTTCCGAGTTGCCATGTTATGGCTTTGGGGTGTTTTGTCTTTTCCCCGTCTATGTCCGTACTGTTTGGATCACTGTATAGACTGTCATTTACTTTACTGTACTGTTAACAAGGGATTAGGTCCCCTTTGCTAGATCAGAATGTTGTATAGACTGTATTGTTCTGAATGTATGAATGCATGAAAAATCTTTTTGGCATACAGATCTGTTTCAATGGACATTATCTATTTATCAGAACGGCTTCCGCCAGCCTCGAACTCTGTTTTTCTGTTTCTTTGTTAGCGGGCCTTGGTAATCTCGGATTCTTGACATCGATTCTGATGCTAAACCCATAGGGCCGGGTTTGGGTCGTGACAGAAAGGGAGGTCATCTATATATAGAAAACCAAGCCACTCCCTTTTAAACATCTAGCCATACACGTAGGTGCAGATGCAAGCATCTGTGTAAACAGTTGGCACAATTGTCACAAAATATCTGCAAAAGACTTTAGTGGCCGACAACTAAGAGCAATGGCCCGCAGCCTATAGAAATGGCTGGCAGGCCACCAGAGGTTGCAGGCTTGAAGATCACTAGGTCTGGTCCAAAATAAGGCAACACGGGTGCAAGGTTTAAAAGGCTCAAAGTTGTGGCATTCCGCTGAGGATTTCGAGCACTTGGCAAGCATATAGACTCATCATCAGGTATGTAAGCGATGACGTCCAAGTTGTAAGGACCATAAAAAATGTGGTGTCTACAGTTGCCCTCCTTTTTGACAGAACTCGAAGTCGTGAAATGACGTGAGTGAATGTCAAAGCCTGAAGATGACCCATTTTGACAAGGC
Source organism: Camellia lanceoleosa (assembly GCA_025200525.1). Lineage (NCBI taxonomy): Eukaryota > Viridiplantae > Streptophyta > Magnoliopsida > Ericales > Theaceae > Camellia > Camellia lanceoleosa. The sequence continues at coordinate 156,745,048 of CM045765.1, forward strand.
TGTAAGACTTGAACAAACAATCAAGACAGAAATAAATGGTTGCGCCCGCAGGCTACCTACATATCCCTTTGCAAGGAATCAAATCAGCGTAGTTCTGGAACAAGATGCAAATGATATGCACAAAAACTTCGAAAGCTGGATTAACACGGTTCGCAAAGCCGGCTATTTTGAAAACTCATGCTCATGTAAGATGATGCAATAAGTAATAACAGATGCCAATAACAGATGCAATGAGCAATATAACGAGATAACAACATATAAACGAGCAATTTCAAGCTTAAAACCAACACAGGTTCCATGCAAAAAGATTTGAAACACCCTTTGACCACGCCAAAACAGGAGACGAGAAAAGAAAACACAGCTCAGGGTTGCGCTTCACGCGTCCTGAGAAATTGAGAAACAAAAACCGCTTGAAGTCGCTTGAAGTCGCTTTTCACGTGTCCTGAGATGAAAACCGCTCAGGGTCGCGCTTCACGCATCTTGAGAAACAGAGGAATTAAAACCATTCATGGTCACGTTTCACGCATCCCGAAAAATAAGAAAAACCGTTTGGGCTTGGGCTTTACGCATCCCGATATAAAAGCCACTCAAGGTCGCGCTTCATGAGTCCTAAGAAATAAGAAAAACCGCTTAGGTTCGCGCTTCACACGTCCCAAGATAAAACACGCCCAGGGCTGCACATCCTGAAATACAAGAGAAACTGCTCAGGCTCTCGCTTTACGCGTCCCAAGATAAAAACACGTCCAGGAATGGAGAGGTTTGGTTAAGAGTGTATAGGCAAAGATGAAGAGTGTATAGGCAAAGGTTAAAAAATTTACAAGAGAGAGAAAGAGAATTGTAGAGAGAGGAAAAATTTTGCTCCAAAATTTTTCTAACCTCCAAATATGAGAGGGAGATCATCTATATATAGAAAACCAAGCCACTCCCTCATAAACATCTAGCCATACACGTGGGAGCAGATGCAAGCATCTGTGCAAACAGTTAGCACAGCTGTCACAAAATATCTGCAAAAGACATTGGTGGCCGGCAACCAAGAGCAATGGCTGGCAGCCCATAGAAGTGGCCGGCAGGCCACCAGAGGTTGCAGGCTTGAAGATCACTAGGTTTGGTTCAAAACAAGGCAACATAGGTACAAGGTTTGAAAAGCTCAAAGCTGTGGCATTCCGCTGAGGACTTCGAACACTTGACAAGCATATAAACTCATCATCGGGTATGCAAACGATGACGTCCAAGTCGTAAAGGCCCTAAAAAATAAGGTGTCTACAGATACTAATTTTTGGTAAGAGTAGTATGATTAACTTTGGAATGTGTGATTTGGTTAAGGTTGGTAGTCTGGAATTGTTGGGTTAATTGACCAATTTCATTTGTGAATGTGTCAAAGTCACTACTAAATTCAACAGGTGGTTGTTGTGTTAGGACAGTAATTCCTTTTTCGTTAGATGTAGTAAATATCTTAGTAAATAATTGTTCAATAACTTTAACAGTATTAGTGTCTTGGGTAACTAAGCTTAATTGTTTTCTAGTGCTAGGAAAATTAATAAGGGGTTTGTCTAAAGGTTCACAAGTGGATGTATGACTAGTGGAGTAATCTTCAAAAGAAATTTCTATTTTATCTAATTGTTTACCAATGGTTTTTAAATATTGATTGGTATAATTATTTTGTTCAATTACTTTTTTGATTTCAGATTCATCGCCAAGAAGTTTAAAGGGAGAAACATGTACAATAACACCTTTATGTTCAATGAGAATAGTTTCTAGTAGGGGATGACTAGAAGAAGCAAAAGTATTAGGGAAAGTTTTCTATTTAGTTTTTGTAATAGTATTTATCTTTTGATAATAATTTTCAAGATAATCAAATAAGTGAATTTCAGTATTTATTTCGTTCATAAATTTATACCATTTCTTGGTAATCTTGGATTGTTGATGTTCATTATAATTATTTCTATAGGCTTGTCGTTAGCATGGAATTTATTAAGATCTGGAGTAAAAGGTTTACTAAGAGTTAATAATTGTGAATTAACAGGAGGAACGACTTCAAAATCAATTTGAGTAGGTGAATCCTGAGATGTGGTTTCATCTTCATGGAGATGGATGTGAGTTGAATAAACTTGTTTACTAATTTGGGAAGTAGAAGAATTATCTATTTCTTTTAATTTACTATCTGAATGTTTACAAAGATGAAGGGCTTGTTTGGTTTGTTTTTGACAGAGTTGTTTTTGAAAAAAATTTGGGAGAGTTGTTTTATAAATTTTTTTGGTTTGTTTGGTTATATATTTTGAAAGTAGTTTTAGAGTTTGAGAGTTTGGGATGATTTGATATTTTGTTATAATTAAGTAAATGTGTGTGAGAGAAAAAGTGATTGAGAATGAGAGATAAGAGAGAAAAAGTGATTGATTGATGTGTAAGAGAGAGAAAGTGATTTTGAAAATTTTTTAAGAAAAATCTCAAACCAAACAATTTTTTGGAAATTTTTTTTCTAAAACTCCTCTCTAAAACTCAAACCAAACATACTCAAAGTTTTCTATCTTTGCAAGTAAATAGCGGTGTATTAAATATTTCATCATCTTCTAAGTAGGTGGAGACACTAGAAGTACTGTGACAGGATGAGTGATTAGGAAGACAATTAAAGTGTATATGAATTGAACCATTATTAAATTGTTGAATAGTTTAAACATCTTGACTAGTAGAAAGATTGTTGGCTTTGAAAATAATTTTCATTAACTGTAATCCAATTTTCAAGAAGAATAATATCGTTCTAACAAATCATTTTGGGAACTCAAATATTAGTTTCATGTGTACTACCTTGAATAAATAATATTTTATCTTTTAAACTTTTATTTAAAACTTTAACATTATAATTAATTTTAATATATTTATAATCAATGCGATAAATTAAAGTGATATTATGAATGAATGCCCCATACAGTTGAATATTTAAGGTTAATGGTGTTAGAAAGCATTGCTAGAGCGAACCAGAGACTTTGAACAGTCGTTTAGGGCTTTTGGAATCACTTTTTGACTGTTGAAAAGTGATTCTGAGTTCATCTTTCTTCGCCTGTAAGTTATCTTTTCTTACATTTGAAGTTCAATTTCTGTTTTTGTTTCAGTTTATACGGTTAAAATGTTGAATTGAGCTTCATTTTCTGTGTTCTTGGTGTTTCTTTAAATTTTTTTTTTTAAACAAAAAAAGATATACAGATATAGATATAGATATAGAGTGAAGAGGTTATGGTGGGTTTGACAGATGTGGGTAGTGTTGTCACTTCAATTAGTGATGGATTAGAGCAAGAGGTCAGTAGTGTTAGAGAAAATGAGAACTTGGGTGTTGACCTTTTGGAGGGTTTGGATTCCTATTTGGAAGATATTAATGACTGGTTGACTATTTCGAGGATGGTGAAAGCTGTTGAACGAGTGGCGGAGGAGAAAATTGCTGCCAAAGAATTGGAGGTGGCCAGTCTGAAGGAGAGATTGCATTTTCACAAATTGGGTGCTGATAAAAGTGTGTCATCAGGGTCTCCAATGGCACACCGAGAGGAAAGAAGTTTGGAAAATGGGTTGGATTGTAGCTTTCCTGATGCTGTAGTGGAGCATGATAAGATGAGGGAATCTTTATGCGGCCTAAGAAGTGTGGCCATGGACCACATTAAGAAGCTCAAGAAAGATATTGATAGCATAAGAGGGTGTGGTTCAATGAGAAAGATTGGATCTGGTTCAGAATTGGTGGGATTGGGTGGAATTCTTCCAATGGAGGCATCTGAAAGCTTGGTGGGTGTAGATAAAAGACTCACTACTCTGAAAACTACAGTGGATACTGTCTGTACACAGGCGGATGATATGGTTCGCTTGGCTAAGGCATCACTTTGTGAGTGGCGGCAGGAGCAGGAGTTTCAGAGGGAGTTTGAAACAATGGTGATATGGAGTTCAATTAGGAGTATCCACAAAGAGTTTGAAGATAAATTATGGGATCAAAATGCTCATCTTTGTGGCAGCCAAAGCGTGAACTGGCTTGAAAGGATCAATGAGGTTTCAAATTTATCAAGGAATTAGATGTGATCTTGAAGTCACTATCCAATGCTGAAACTAGACAGTTAATTTCTCATGGGTCTCATGACATGGATCATTTTCACTGCAAAGCTTTGAGCAATCATGTTTTGCCATCAACTTCAATTTTGGATGGAAATGGTAAACTTGAAGAGTCTAAAAATGGTATGCCTGAGAACTGGGATGCTGCCCAATTAAAGCATATGTCAAAGGATGAAACGGTGAATTATTTTAATTCGATGATAACAAAGATGAGGAGGAACCATGAATCTAAGGTACAAGAATTGACTGAAGTTTATTTCGGTCTTAAGCGGGAATACTTAAAAATAAAAGAGAAGGGGTTTTCTTTGCCACTTCGGAAGGATAAAGATTTGGACATATTGAGGAAGAAGATCCCGGAGGTCATTTTGAAATTGGATGGCATCCTTGCGGAAAATGAAAAAATTGCTACATTGAGCAACAGTGTCGAGTCTCTTGGCAACTTAAATGATAGGCTCAATGGCCTTCTTTCAGAAAATCGCCAACTCAAGGAGTTGCTTGCATATAAACGAAAGGAAGTAAAGTGTCTATCATCACAAGTTTCTGATGCTTCTGACCGGATGTTGCACCATGCTTCGATAGAAGCAAATTTGCTAAAATCGATAAGTAATCTTAAGTCTGATGCGAAAGATGCAGAGATAGAAGCTTTGGTCTCTGTGGAGGTATATAAATGTGTTCTGAGGGATGTAACTGCCCAGATCAACTGTGACACTGAAGAGTTAGCGTTGCAATCTATTGCCATGCAAGAGGTCTATGAAATCATTTATAGAGAAGCTTCTCAAGATGCTAAAGCTACCAGCAAGTGTGAAATTGGAGATTCAGATATTGAATCCTTGGTCATGCAAGGGCTGTGTGGAGTTTTTTTCAAGGAAGCTATTAAGGATGCCCAGTCACAAATCAATGACTTGAACAGAAAGTATTTGCATCAAAATGAAATTCTAGTTTCCCTTGAACTGAAAGCACTGAAAAATGAAGAGGAATCAAGATTGATGATTGAAGAGAAGGATGGATTAAAGGAGGAGGTCCTTTCACTTGAAGCATCGCTGAAAGAAAAGGACAAGTTAGCACTTGAACTATCAGCTGCATTGGATGAAGAAAGGGTTCGATCTGAGCTAGCTTCTCAGGAGAGCAACAATTTAAAAGACCAGGCAATTTTGCTGCAAACATTAGTTTCTGAGAGAAGCAAGGAATTAGATTTAACAAAGGGTGAGTTGGAAGAGGTGCTGGAGCAAATTGATGTTGATGAGGCGGAAATGAACAAATTGAATCAGAAGCTTGAACTAAAGACAAATGAGTTAAGGGAAGCTGATGAACAGAGAAATTGGCTTATGGCTGTTATCCAGGGAGAAAGGGTTCGATTTGAGCTAGCTTCTCAGGAGAACAACAATTTAAAAGACCAGGCAAGTTTGCTGCAAACATTAGTTGATGAGAGAAGCAAGGAATTAGATTTAACAAAGGGTGAGTTGGAAGAGGTGCTGGAACAAATTGATGTTGGTAAGGCGGAAATGAACAAATTGAATCAAAAGCTTGAACTAAAGACAAATGAGTTAAGGGAAGCCGATGAGCATAGAATTTGGCTTATGGCTGTTGTCCAGGAGATGCAAAATGCTATATTATTGCTTGGAGCGAAAGAAAATGAACAGAGTAAGCAAATGCAAGCAGTAATCGTTCTTGTCCATGGACTTTCAAAAGCATTTTCTGATTTTGAACGTCGAGCAGCTGAGGGTATCAAAAAGAATAATTTGAGGTAATTACAGTTACTAATAGACTTTTTATTTTTAAACTTTGAATATTCCAAATAAATCTGCATTATATGCATTCTTAAGGTTTGCACTGCCTTGAACTTGAGACTGATTTATGTGCCTTTAATTTTATAAAATCTGCATGTTTGGGCCCTTCATTTGGCAATTTCAGTATTTCTTTTTTATTGGATGTGTTAAGTGTGTCGTTTTTTTTTGTTTTACCCTCAATCATTAGCTGCATTTTATTTATTTATTTTGGTGTCATTTTTTCAGCTTGTTTATTTATTTCCACTTCTTTTACTTTTGTAATGTTCCTTGTTTTTTTTGTTTCATTGATCAAGTTATGGTGGACAATGTTCAAAGACAAGTCTGTCCTTGATTGAGTTAATTGGACTGAGAACTTACGTTTGCTTCATTATTTTTTCCAGGTTGCAAGAATCAAGTTCTCAGTTGAGTTCTCTTATCCAGAAAACCAATAAGCTTAAAAGAACAGAGGTGCTGTACAAAAAGAAATGTGCTGACCTTCAATTGGCTGAATCTGAGGTACTGATCTGTCTGTAATGCTATGGAGAAGGTGATATTAGGAATCAAATATTGTTTGGTGTGCGTGTGTTGGAACTATGAACTAATTTCTAAATCAACATTTCATCATATATGAGCCTTGTACTTGTTATGTCTTATTTGGGGAGTAGTCCATATGGCATGTGTCATTTAATAGCCTTATGTGGTAAATAACTGCAATCAAACCTAGGGTATTAAAATGTTGACATGTGAAGCAATTTCTCATCTGGATGAACTATTAGGAGTACAAGAAATTGCATTCTTTCACCCGGTATTGGAAACTGACCGCTGAAATCTAATGTTGTTTGCATCTAGTCACCTGGACTGAAGAAATAAAAATAAAAGACAAATGCATATTTTTTAGATATCGAAGTTCTCACTGTTATTATTATTATTTTTTTGGTTCCATCTTGTGAGAACTATAAACATTGGCTTGCTACCTTATTAAAAGAATTTTACTTTCGGGCTCAAATGGAGAGTCCATGCAACCAAGATCAACCAACACTTGACAAAGAAGAAATCATGGACCAAACATAATAACTCAATGAGGATGAGAAAAGAATAGGGAGTATTGAATTGTTTTCTGTTGCATAGTTAGCATTGAAATAGGTATGCAATAATTGCACAACCTTCAGGATTTTACACTTAATCCATCCTTGTCAAGTTTTATACCAAATATTATTAACCTCATCTTGTTAATAATTCCCCAATAGATGGGGCTTGCTCTCTTCTGGTTATCATCTGATTTCACTGTCAAAAAAGTCTTATGTATACAAATGAGATATCAAATATTTTGTGAACTTCCAGCTTCTGCATGCATAGAATAATGTTGTTTGAAATTTTATCAACTCTGAAAGTTAAGGTCGGGTATAAATAATAAATGTAGATAATACAGCAATTTAATTAAATCAACAATAATAGTGATAATGATTAACTCAAACGTTGTAAACAACAAACTGATTAACTCAAAACAAAAATGAATAGGCAAAAGATTATGTAGGAGTTATAGGTAGTCTATAAAAGAATTTGATATGCGTGGATTCTTATCTATCACTTGTATAGAGCATGAAAGGTTCTAGAATAATGCTATATGTACCAATTAGTATAGTAATTAGTATATCAATTGATGATGTGGCATAATTTAAGAGGTATTTAATATTTGTAATGTGATTTATGAGTGGGGTCAATAATAATATCATAATAAGAGTTGATACACTAGTTAGTACACTAATTGGTACATGTAGCACTACCGAAGGTTTTAAAACAATCAAATTCAATACCATTACTAAGAAAAAGTTCTAATATATCGAAATAAATGGAAGAATATTGACTTTGTAAGAGTGAGGGGAAAAAAAATTAAAATGTGTTTGGTTTCAGTTTTCTGAATTCAGTTTTTTGAAAATTGAGTTTTTTGAAAAAGTATACTTAGATGTATCTAAATAGTAAAATATTTGTAAAAAAATATTTTTAAAAAATTAATAAATACACTAAAATATGAAAAATATACTGAATTTTTGTATTTTTTTATTTTATTTTTGGTATTTAGTGAATTTTTTAAAGACTTTTTTACAGATATTATACTTTTTAAGTGTATCTATGTTAGGTATGTCTAAAAATTTAAAAAAAAAATTGTTTAAAATATTAAAAAAATTTAGTGAAAATAAAAATATATATATATATGAAAAATAAAAAAATAGAATTTTTTGAGAAGTAATTTCTAAAAATTGAAAACAAATATAGTGAATGTTACTTGTTGGCATTCAAGTTTAGATGCTATGATGAGTTTGTTGGTCAAGCTACAAGTGAATAAAGCTTGAGCAAATAATATTTGTTGTAGCAGTTTATTGGGTTATATTTGTAAAAAAAAATTATTTTAAAATATTTTGTATTAAAGTGTTTAATGATTAAAAGTTACCTATATAAGTTGATTATTTGAAAATCGACGGAGTGGTCTTAAATTTTATTTTTTTTATTATTAATTTTTAATTTTAAAAAAAAATGCCAACCAATTATAAAATGACACTACATATCTGATAAAACATCATGGTGGCAAAAAGGAGAATGACAAAGAATTAACGATTATTTGAGTGGGTTTTCTCAACAAGAAGCAGCATGTGCGGATCTTCATCATATTAGTTCCACTTTTCTGTGAAAATAAATAATAATAATAATAGAAAAAAATTAGTGAAATATCCCTCTCCAATTTTGTATAGTAGTAGGAGAGGTCTAATATATTTTTTTTATTAATTAAGGTCATTTAACATTTTCATAGAAAAATTTGACTCAGAGAAATTTTGTCCAATTCAAAGAAATTTCGGCTTTGACTTAGATAAATTTTAATTTTTATGGAGAAATTTCAAAATTTCTCTGTGATTATACGAGAGAAATTTTAAAATTTTTCTATGAAATTTTAAAATTTCTCTGAGTCGAATTTTCTCTGTAAAAATGTTGAAGGATTTTAACTATTATGAAAATATTGTATGTCATTTATCTTATAAAATCTTAATATCATGGATCTTAAAAAACAAAATCTCTATAATAATATTATTATTATCTATAAAATATAGGAACACTTTAATTTTTAATTTTTAAATTTGTTTACTTTGGTCTCCAAAATTTATGATATGTTACAATTTAGTTCTTAACATTAATATCATTCAAAATAAATAATGAAAAGATGGACATCATTTTGATTTTTACATAAAGTCTCAATAAAATTAACCAAGTACACATGAGAGCAACCCCAAAGGGTGGGCTAAAATAGGCGTGTTAGGCGTTTTAGTCAACGACAATACATTTTGGGCCCTCCAACGGGCTGGTTAAAAGGCCTGTTAGGCATCGTTTCACATATTCAGGTATGTATCCTTCTCAATCTATCTATTCTTCCTTTTCATGGTCGGCAAAACCCTGTCGCACTCATCACTCCCTCTTCAACGCACCTACTTGCAAAACCCTATGTTGAACCTTCCTTTCCCCATCGCTGCAACTCCCTTACTCTGTACCACCAAACCATATCTTCCGACATCTCCTATATGTGAAACCCTCTTCCCAAACCTCTCTACAAACCCCCTATTTCCCTCCCTGTGATCTCCCTTCAACTGGATTAATTTATGAAATCCTTTATTGCACGTGTGAATTGTGGATTTCATTTGCACACTAACTGTATTTTTTTCCCGTTAAACCTGTGAAACCCTTCTCTCACTCCTTTTTTTACATCATTCTATTCAAACTATGCATGGTTCAGTGTCATGTAAAGGTTCTGCTTAGTGCAATTAGATCACAAAGGTTAGCAGAGTCTGTTTTTAGCATTGCATTTCATACGGGCATGCTTTGAGTATTGGCTTTTTAGGAATTTGGAGACTTTTTCTAAGTTGTGATTGTTCTAAGTGGGATTAGAAGAAACTTTATGGGTTGTTGTGGAGTAGAGACAGGGCAAAGCAAGGGCCTGTAGAGTGTGGAGTCTTATTTCAAAGAACCCCACCTAAAACATGTTTGCTAATTTTAATATGTATTATGAAGGATATACTAAAATTTGTCTATTATCACCACTAATTAAATCATTCATTATTGTCCATACTATGGTGACAATTTCCTATCTAGTTCAAGTTCCGAATATTCTTGTTATACTCTTTTTACATGTGCTCATGTCATGTGGTTGATTGGCGTTAGATTGATGATATTACTATTAAAATTGTTGAAATTTTGGAGTTCAACTTGTCTTTAAAGTTTGATTTTCATTAGAGTGAACGATTTTATGGTTGTTATATTGGTTATTGGACTTGTTATATGTCTCATGGTTATATAGCATTGATTTTTTTTTTTTAACATAATTAATGTCTAATTTGATAAAATTCTAATCTAATAATATATGACCATGTATATCTCACCTTAGTTTCACATGTCAAGTCCTTCAATGTGGAAGGGGACTATCTAGATGATTTTGAACATTAGCCAACTCTCTTTGGAGTTTTAGGTTGAAGTATGAGATTAGGCATCGGAACCATAATTTTGTATGGGATTAGGCAGATTTCTTGTACCATTTTGTATGTGTTTTTTTAGATGGCACCATTGACTTATGCTCCATAAATTTGTGGGAAGTGGAAAGCTTGCATCTACTTGTTGCAGTCAATTTTGTATCTTGATGTGGAAGCCAAATTCATATAGTTGAGCTGGTACATGTCATTATTATTGATAGGTCCCTTTCTATTGAATTATAGCCTGCTGATTCTTGTGAAATGGCAAATTACCCAATTCATTTTGATTTTGCTGTTGTTTCTTTAGAACCCACTTCATACCCAAAAAAATATACATGTTTTAGTACTTCAACTATTGCTTTAAGATCTCAGCTCATTCTATTTTAACATCCATGTACTCTTTTTCCTGATTGATTCGCTTTAGAAAGAAAACAGTATGTTGAAATGCTTTCATTGAAATGTTTGAATTTTGCTTTAAACTTTTTTTCCTGGGCAAGGTGGTGCTACAATTGTTGCTGCTGATAATGACAATGTCACCACCACTACTACTTGTACTTGTACTAGTACTAGAATCATGATTATATAATTGTCAATTGTTGCTGTTGAATCTGATTCTGTATTCAAAATTCATATATAATTGTCAATTGTGAAACATTTCTAGGCAATCATGAAAAAAAAGTATTCCAAGTCGATTGAAGTAAATCAGTGCAAAAATGGCATAACTTGTTGCAGTGATCTGCAACAAATAGAAAGGAACCCAAAACATAATATCTGATAAAGCATTAAACCCATGAACATCTTGGAAATACACTAAGAAATAGCAGAGTATAAAGAGTGTTTTTTTTTTGGTTGTACTCACTGCCATCAATATCATTGAGCTTCCATCTATTATCACCTTGGAACTGACCCACGATTCTGAACCGAAACTTGTGGTCTGAAACATGTTCAATTTCCATCTGCTGCCACCATACTCTCTTTAGTTGTGATAGTTATATCGAAAATAACAGAGTCACATGCATATAAACATTACCATGATGTTTCCATTTGCAATTCTAATATTTGAAAAAATGTTTACCTTATTATATATAGACGAATCATCAACAAAATGGTGCATATTACACCAACCTGATGAATGATGGAGCTGACTATGAATTTGTGGATGAACCTCTTCACCAAGGGGATCAAGCTTCCCCAATCTCTCCTCAAATAGAAACAACCGAGAAATCACAACGAGGTAGGAACTTCACTACAGAAGAAGACAGCATGATCATATCGGCTTGGCTTAACATTAGCTTAGATCCGGTGCAAGGGAATGAACAACAATCAAAGGCATATTGGTTAAGAGTGTGGGAATATTTCCACCAGTTCAAAACATTTTCATCTAGTCATAGTCAAACTTCTTTGATGAATCGTTGGTCAGCCATTCAACTTGCCACGAATAGGTTTAATGGGTGCTTCGCCCAAATCCAAAGGTTGAATCAAAGTGGAAAGACTGAAAAAGAGAAGGTATTAATGCCATTGAGACTTTTTATACTTATTATCGTTGGAATTGTCTGATCTCATGATAATTAGTGTTATTTTATCTATTATTCAGATTGATGATGCGAAGAAATTATACAAAGAGTTGTACAAATCGTCATTTTTATGTGAACATTGTTGGCATGAGTTAAGAGATCAACCAAAATGGCGAGAGGAATATAACATGAAGAAACAAAAAACAAAAAAAGTGGCAACTCCGGGCGTTTGTTCTCCTTGTACACTGGGTACAATCAATTTAGAGGACAATGATGCCTCACATAATGACAATGTAGACTTGGAAAGACCACCGGGTAGAAAAACTGAAAATGAACGTTTGAATAAAAGAAAGAATAAAGATCGTGGAAATGAAGGAGGGTCGCCTATTTTAATATTATTAAAGGATTTAAAGGAAGATAGAAAGAAAATGAATGACAAGAAAATAGAGATGTATGAAAGGTCGTATCTTCAAGAGCAAGAAAAGATTGATAATGAGAAAAAGAGGACTCAAACAGAACAAGAAAAGGTTGATAATGAGAAAGAGAAGATGCGAATGGAACAATTGAAGGAGGAAGAGCGAATAATGTCAATAGATACGAGTAGTCTGCCTCCATTGCAAGCAAAACACGTTCATTGCCGCCAAATGGAAATTCTCCAAAAAAAGATTTAGTCGTTGAAACTACCCAAAAAATATTTAGTTGTTGGATCTATGTTTTTTATTTTATTTATTGTTGGATTTGATTCTCCATTGTAGGCAGAACTATGTTTTTTATGTAGTTTATGTTGGAACTAATTATTATATGTTAAAAACTATTTTGGAACTACATATTGTTGAATGCTTGAACTAGTAGTAATTTAATTACTGAGTGGAATTCTTATCGAATGCTTGCTAAAGTACTCCAAGGCTAAATATAATTGCTTGTTGTATGTTGGATTGAAGTGCTACTTATTTACAGGTCATTTCTATTAGTTGATGAATCAAATATAGATTGTGTAAGTTGTTGATGTTTTGATTTTGGAAGTTGTTTGATATGTTTTATAAATTTGACTTTGTAGAAAATTGAAGTTGTCTGATATGGCTCGCAATAATGTAATGAATATGATTATTGATGACTCTGATTATGATAGTGAATTGGAGATATTTGCAATAACTGCTTCAGAAGAAGAACAACTAAATAATGAGAAACGATTAGGATTACATCGTGGTTCCATTCAAGGTCAAGTGGTTATTTATGGTTATCGAATTCAAGGCCACAAAAGACTTTATCAAGATTACTTCTCTCAAACTCTTACATATCCTCCCAATTTATTCAGGAGAAGGTTCCCGGGTGAATCGATGTCTCTTTCTTCATATTTTATCTATGGTGGAAGCATATGATCCTTATTTTGCCCAGAAACAAGATGTTGTTGGAGTTCTTGGTTTGTCTTCCTTTCAAAAGATGACAGCTGCTAAGAGGATGCTCGCTTATGGAGTAGTTGCAAATTCTGTAGATGATTATGTGAGGATTGGAGAAAGCACTGCAATAAAAAGTTTACGAAGGTTTGTTAAGGCAGTGGTTGCAATTTTTTCAAATGTGTACTTGAGAATACCAAACAAAGATGACACTGCTTAATTATTAGCCGTGGGAAAAAAATCGTGGGTTTCTTGAAATGTTGTGGAGCATTGATTGTATGCAGTGGTGGAGCAAAAAAATTAAATTAAAGGGGGCACTTATTAATTACAATATCAAAAAATTTTACAAAAATATTTCACGTAAGTTTTTACGATTAATTTCGAGAAACATCAAAAAAATAATGTTATTTGTAATTAGTGCATTATAGACAATACCAAAAAAAAAATGGACTTATTAATTACAATATCGAAAATTTTTACAAAAATATTTCACACAAGTTTTTACAATTGATTTCGAGAAATATCAAAAAAATAATATTATTTGTAGCTAGTGTATCATGAACAATACCAAAATATATATATATATATATATGGATGTAAATCTTAAAATAAATTATATAATGATTTTTTTTTATATACAAAATTTGATTAAAAATTCAATATGATAGTAATACTACGTCATCATTGATATGTGATATTACAAACTAATAGTGCATAAACACATAGAGAGTGAATCTTACATGTCAAATGTTACTAGCAATTCAATAAATTTTATATCTTTATAGTGAGATTACTTATACTTGCATATCAATAATAATAATATCACCGTTACATTCAAAAATTTTCTATAGTAGTCTCTTTATTTTCAATTAAAACAACCATTATTGTTCTCAAAATTTTTAAAATGTCATTGACATTTCACTCTAATAATATTTTTGTAATTTTTTTTATTTAAAATATTTTCCTTATGTTTGCAAAAAAAAATCAAAAAAAAATCAAAATCAAAATCCAGGGAGGCATGTGACCTCCCTGGGCCTTCACTCCCTCCGCCACTAACTGTATGCATTGGAAGTGGAAGAATTGTTCTACTGCATTGAAATGTATGTATTGTGGTCACATTCATGAACCAACTATTATTTTAGAAGCGGTGACTTCCCATGATCTATGGATATGACATGCATTTTTTGAATTATCGAAATCTCATAACGACATCAATGTGTTAGAATGTTCTTCTATATTTTCTCTCCTCAGTGAAGGACATGCTCTCCAAGTTAATTACTCAATCAATGGAAATGACTATACAATGGGATATTATCTTGCTGATGATATACATCATCAATAGTCAACATTCGTTAAAACAATCACATCTCCACGAGGCAATAAGCAAATACATTTTGCTAAAGCTCAAGAGTCAGCAAGGAAAGATGTCGAACGAGCATTTAGAGTGCTTCAAACCCATTTTGCAATTGTGCGAGGACCTGCAAGTTTTTGGAAAGTTGAAACCCTTAAAGTTATTATGAAGACATGTATAATATTGCATAACATGATTGTTGAGGATTAGCGAAATGAACAAAATATAGACTGTAATTATGATGCAATCGATGAAAGTCTCCCTCCAGTAATGTCACACGAGCGCACACCTGAACTTTATGAATTCATTCAAAATCATCATCGCATCAGAGATAGACAAACTCATTCTAAACTCCAAGCAGACCTAGTTGAGCATTTGTGGCATCTACATGGAGATTTGTAACAACTTGAATTAGAAATAGTTTATTTATTTTGATGTTTATTCCTAACTTTGCTATTTATGATTTTTTTTTTCTTATTTTATTCATTGACCTTTGTAAGGTTTTTGATTAGTTAATTTGCGTTCTTTCAGTTCTTAATTTGATAAATTACAATTATTGAATAACTTCCTTTGAATTTTTTTTTTTTTTTTAAATTCTTTATTGTTTTATTTTATTCTTCCCCTCCCTTCCCCTTCAAGATGGTTCCACAAAATTCATATGTTGGTCTATATTCACATACTATACATTTTATAAAAAAAAAAAATTTAAATATTAGTTAAAAATTATTTTTTATAATATTTTTAAAACTAATATTAAAAAATATTATTTTTAAAAATATTATCGCAAATGTCACATTGGCAACTATATTAGCATTTGGTGCGTATGTGGCATTCTATGAAAAATACAGTAATATATATAGCATTTTTTATTTTAAAAATTGGTTAAGTTAGTTTGAATGACTGGTTAAAATAAAGAGTATGGTTGGAACGCACAATAGCTAAACTAATTAGGTAAAATAAAGAATATACTTTTTTTATACTTTAGCTAGTGAAAAATAAATAGTGTAGTTGGAGTTGCTCTGATACATTTTTACATTTTGGTCTGAAACTCTTCAGGGTTCGTTTGGTAAGTTATAATTTTAACTTAAAAATTAAAAAGTCATTAAAAAGACTAAAAAAATCAACAAATATTAAAAGTCAAATATTCTTTTCCATTCACTTTACTTTTTACATATCTTTTCGTATAAAATAAAAAAGTCATTTAAAATATATTAATTTTTTTCATCTCATATGATGGCCTGCTACTGCAACATGACAAAGTTGCACAATGTAATAAAAAACGAATTTCATATGTGACAGCTTAGAAGCTACAGATAAATTAGTGGAACATTTTGGTTGCATTGAAGAACAAAACTAACAAAAATCTCAAACAAAAGTTCATAACGGAAGTTGAATAAGATATGGTCCAAATCTCACCCGCACTATCTGCCATGAAAAATCTTTCTAAAGAACTAAGAAAGAATAATACAATGCCTATAACACTGAGACAATAACATATGATTCAAATCCGATAAGATGAAAGCACTAGAACTCAGTAATTGGAAAATGCAAGCAAAGCAATGTGTTTCACTGCCTGATGTGCTTTCACTATATAGTTATTGAACACTAGAGAAAATTATATGCTTCACTGCCTAATGTGCTTCAATCCCTTTAGAAAGTAAAAATTGTCCAAGTGCATACATGAAGAGGACTATGCATTAAAATTAACATACATGAACATGAAAAATGGTTGAGAGCCTAAGTCATGTTCTAATAGCACCACTAATGATGTGGCAGTGGGTAATGGTTGAGAGCACTAAAAGTGGTGCTCTAATAGCACTACTAATGATGTGACAGTGGGTTATGCCTTTTTTTTTTTTTTTGGCATTCCCTAGGCATTAGTGCTATTAGTGAGTTTTTTTTTAGTGATATGAATCATTGTTGCATGAACATATTAGTGTGCTTTCACTATATAGTAATTATAGACAACTACTATAACAATGCTCCGAAGAGGACCATGCATTAAAATTAATTAAAGTGTACCAAAAAAGTGAAAGAGATAGAAATTTGGTGGCAAGGATTGCAAGCCTATTCTGATGCTGGTTGCATGGATTAGGATATAATATGGCATTAGAAATTGTAGAAATTTGAAGGAGGATACATTTGACCTTGGTAAAATAGTTAATAATTTGGGATAAAACCTTGATTGTGATTGATGATACAGTGTGTTCCAGATGAAACGGATCGGATTGATCCATACTTCTCTAACCGGTGCCCGAGGTACTAAGCCCACCGGAAGACCTGCACAAGAGTTCAACGGGGAACGGGGAGTTCCCCAGCGAACCCTCTGATGAGCAAGTTAGAAAGAGAGATGGAATGTAGAGATAGATTAGAGATAAAAAGTTTAACCTTCTTCTTATCTTCGACGTCTGCTTATATCCTCTGGTAATCATTTCGTTGTCCCTTCCGACCTGTCATTTTGGCCGAAAGTCTATACTCTAGCTTGCCTTGTTCATGGTGAGGCCGTTCTGTCTCGACGGAGAGGGGTTATCGCAATAAATGCTATAAGGGACTTCATTAATGGCTGATATGCAGTGCAATAACTTTGCAGGATTTTTGTCTGCTTATGTGGCTTATCCTTCTCTTGCCACGTGTTCAGATGTCATTGGTTCTTAATGCCATGTTGAATTCCAGCAACGCTGGGCCTTAGTATTTGAATTATGTATTGAGCCCTAAGTGGTGGGCTATAGCCTTTATGGGTTTACCTATGTCAGTGATCAAGTTACAGAAGGAAATCCATGTTTACAGTCATAATAATACTTAGTGGGTATCAATTGAATGGTCTTGAGTATTGTTATTTAGATCTCTGAGAAGGCAGTATTTAAAATGAAGAGGGCAGTATTGAAATAGATAATACTTTGTGGGTATCAATTGAATGGTTTTGAATATTGTTATTTAGATCTCTGAGAAGGAAGTATTTAAAATGAAAAGGGCAATATTTAGATCTCTGAAAAGGCAGTATTGTTATTTAGATCTCTGAGAATGGTCTTGAGTATTGTTATTTGTATCATCTTGTAAGAAGAACATTCAATTAAGTACTGAAACAAATAATTCTCATCTCTCAGTATTTAAAATTTAAGCCATAAATATGTAAATATTAAGTTTTATATAGATTTAAAACTAGGGTTCCAATCCCCTCTCTCTCCATCTCCAATCTCTCCACCACTTTCTAGGGTTCCAATGAAGAGGGTTTGATTCGAATGAAGGCAAAAGAAGAGAAAAGAGGAGAGAACAGCAGAGGAGAGCAGAGGAGAAATACTGGATGCTTAGAAGGCGGGTGGGAAGTCGCCACAAAGCACTGCTAGATAGATCATGAGGGTAATGCAAGAGCGAGAGCAAAAGAGAGAGATGGTGAAGGTCTGTGTGAGCGAGTGTGAGAGGAAAGAAAAGGAGATAAGAGGAAGGTATCTCACGCTAGTGCTGTTGGAGCTCCAAGATGGAAAGAGACGAGTGGGAGAAGGCAGACAGTTTTTTTTTTTTTTCTTTGTTGATTTGATCTGAGAAGAGGATATTGAAACGATATGGAAGACAGGGCAAAGATAAAGGGCGTGGAAAGCAAAAAGAAATTTCTTTTGCGACAAAGGAATAAACAGTGTTGCAAAAAAAAAAAAAAAAAAAAAAAAATCAATGGGCGACAAATAGTCACATAAAATATTATTTTTTGCCACGGTCTTAAATTTTCCATTGCAAAAGATTCCATGTCCAATACTACCTTTTCTAGTAATGCTAATTCTATAACATTATAGGCACATGAATGATGTAAAAATAATATGGTCGTATTAAAATATATTACTTTAAAATAAAATATTTACTAAGATGATATTTAATTATAAAATATTATTTTTATTCAGGATAAACTACCAATAAGTCTTAATAATTGGACTTAATTCCCATCAAATCCTATTGAAAATAAGTCCTACTATAATTATTGCTAAAAATAATTTTTTGTAATGATTTTTTATGTATGTCGCTAAAAATTAATAATTAACAACTTTTTTTGTCATATTTTTTATAAATTATTGCTAAAACTTACAATTAGTGATATTTTTCTATGACGAATTTTTCAAATAGTTATTGAAAGTTGAAAATTAGTAACATTTTTTATGACAATTTTTAAATCGTCGTTGAAAATTAAAAATTACTGACGTTTTTAATAGTGTATGATGAAAAAAAATCATTAATTATCATAGAACCTTTTAAACAATAAGTCCATTTGTTATAATTTACATGTAAGTCTCCTTTTAATTTTCCACTGACACTAAATAACTCTTATTTAAGCATGACATGCATTATAAAAAAATAAAGGTTTTAAATATCAAAATTTAGGGATAAAATTATTTTTTAGGGACTAAATATTTTTATTACAAAAAATGTTGTTATTATATTTTTAGTAACAAAAATTAGACATTAGTGATGAATTATTATCTTTTTGCGACCAAATTTTTTGTCTAAAAAATAAACCCTGTTGAGATCAAATTATTTTTTCCTCTAAAAGTGTATTTATTAATGACATTTTCAAAATTTTGTTGCTAAAAACCTTATTTTTTTACTTTTTGGGATGACATTTTAACGACTATTCTCACGACATTAGAAATTGATTCCTAAATATCTTTTGTAACAAAATTCACTTTTAGAAATAAAAAAAATTAATTTCTAAAATTCTTATATATTGTAGTGACAGTTATATATATGTATATCTACTTGAGCGTTGAAAATAATTTCATTTTTTTTAACAAGGCAAATATATAATAACTTAAAAAGAGAACTTTAATACAAAAGATATAAAGTGAGATAAGGGAAGGACACACCTATCCCTTTCCAAAACAATATGCAAAAACAAAGCAGTTGAATAGACAAAAAAAAAAAAAAAAAAAAGAGGTTGCAACATTAGCTAAAGCAACAACAACTTGATTGTGCTCCTTATATACAAAACAAAAATGAATTATGTAGGAGTTAGAGGTAGTCTATAGAAGAATTTGATGTGCACGAATTCTCGTCTTTTATTTGTATAGAGCATGTAAAATTTTAAGACAGTCAAATTCAATACTAAGGTCTTGTTTGGAAACAGATTTTTTTAGTAATTTTTTGACTTTTTAGTTAAAATGTGATGTAAAAAAATTAGTATGTTTGTAATGACTTTTTGACTTTTTACAAAAAGATGTGCAAAAAGTAAAGATAAAAGAGAATCTTTGATTTTTTGGTATGGATTGTTAGCTTTTTAGTTTTTTTAGTGACTTTTTGACTAAAAAAATCACTTGTCAAACGAGGCCTAATACTAAAAAAAAAGTTCTAGTATATTGAAATAAATGGAAGAAGGTTGACTTTGTAAGAGTGAGGGGAAAAAAATGCTACTTGTTGACAATCAAGTTTAGATATTATGAATGAGTTTGTTGGTCAAGTTACAAGTGAATAAAGCTTGAGCAAATAATGACATTATTTGTTGTAGTAGTTTATTGAGTTATATTTTATAATTTTTTTTATTTAAATTTTTTTTTGTATTAAGTGTTTA
The DNA here is from genome assembly GCA_025200525.1 of Camellia lanceoleosa. NCBI lineage: Eukaryota > Viridiplantae > Streptophyta > Magnoliopsida > Ericales > Theaceae > Camellia > Camellia lanceoleosa. The sequence goes on from CM045765.1 coordinate 156,765,212, forward strand.
ATGTTTAAAAGTTACCTATATAAGTTGATTATTTAAAAATTGATGGAGTGTTCTTAAATTTTATTTTTTTATTATTAATTTTTAATTTTAAAAAAATATACCAACCAATTATAAAATGACACTACATCACATAAAACCAAATCATGGCGGCTAAAAGGAGAATGCTAAAGAATTATATGATTTTAAGTCTGCTTTTGGGCTGTATGTCAATCAACTGCTATTTGAGTGGGTTTCTTCAACAAGAAGCATGTGCGGATCTTCATCATGTTAGCTCCACTTTTCTGTGAAAATAAATAATAATAATAATAATAATATTATTATTATTATTATTATTATTATTATTATCTATAAAATACGGGATTTAAGTTTATTTGCTTTGGTCTCCAAAATTTATGATATGTTACAATTTAAATCTTAACATTAATATCATTCAAAATAAATAATGAAAAGATGGACATCGTTTTGATTTTACATAAAGTCTCAATAAAATTAACCAAATACACATGATATTTTTTTACATTTTGGTCTGAAACTCTTCAAGTCTCGTTTGACAAGTTGTAATTTTAAATTAAAAGCTAAAGAGTCATTAAAAAGACTAAAAAATCAACAAATACTAAAAGTCAAATATTTCTTTTTATTTATTTTAATTTTTACATATCTTTTCATATAAAATAAAATAAAAAAATCATTCAAAATATATTAATTTCTTTCATCTCATATTTTAACTAAAAAAATTAAAAAATCACTAAAAAAACTCTATTCCCAAAAAACCCCCAAGCCAACTTTTGGTCTTGTTCGTGTTTTATAAGTAGCTAAAAGACACCACAAAAAAAAAAAAAAAAAAAGAAAAGGAAAAAGGGGAACAAAGTTAATTTTTTTTTTGGGAGGGGGGGGGGGTTGGGTTTAAAAAAAAAAAGGGGGAAAAAAAGTTAATTATTTTGAGGAGTGGATATGCTTTTTCTTAACTTTACCTATTCATTTTGTTCTAAAATGAATTCCTTGATTTTAGGATACAGGGTCCCAATTGATTTTTTTTACCACCAACCTTGCTCTCTAGGTAATAAAATGTTAAAAGCATCTCTCTTCTAGGGCAGATCAATTAATCAGTTGATAAAGAAAACAACCGCGATTGGGACCTCGAATTTGAGGTCCCTCGAATGCCCCGAATTTCAGCAGAAGACGAAGAAGGAGAAGGGAGAGGAGGAGGAGGAGGAGGGGGAGGGGGAGGAAGAAGGACTGGAGGGGGCCTAAAAAATGGAGGAAGAAGACGGAGGAAGAAGAGGCGGTGATCGGCGATAGAGGCGGAGGCGTGGCGGCAGCGAGGCGATCGGTGTGAGGCAAAGCGCGTGGCGCGATCGGCGACCGGCGACCTGTCTTCCCTCTCTCTCTCTTTCTCTCTTCTCTTTCTCTCCCTCTCCCTCTCTGTCTCTGCTTCAGACCGAAGAAGAAGAAGAAAATAGAGGAAGAAGAAGAAAATGGCGGAAGAAAAAAAAAATTGAATTGCTGAAACGACGTCGTTTCAGCCATTCGGGGGATTCGGGGGAGAAGGATTCGAGGTCCAAATCTTTTTCCTAAGGAAAACAAGTGTCGATGATCATGATTAGCATGATTGCTAATAAATTCATTATTATTTTTAATTGTGGAATAAAGGCATAATTTAAATAATGGTTTGAAAGTCATGCTAATCGTGCATTTTCTTTTTCTTTTTCTTTTTTCTTTTTGTTTTTAAAGGTTGGCATTGTTCTTTAGTTATAGTGGCTCATAAATGTAATTAAGATCTTCATTTTATGAGAAGACACTGGCTTCCCTCTAGATTTAGATTGGATTGGAGGGTATTGTTAGATCCGTGGAGGCCTATTACAAGTCTCGTTTTGATAATCCGACCCTTCAATGTGTATAACTCATCAAGTACTATATGGTTGTAAAAAAATTACGTTGATTGGATATCGATAACTATTTCATCGGATCAGTTTTCTCTCAATTGTCTATTTTTTTACTGTTTATTTTTTTTTTATATAAAACTAATTTGATCACAAAACTATCAATATCCGATTAGCATGATTTTTTATAGACATATAGTACTCGATGATTTCTACACATTAACGGTTCGGATTATCGAAAAAGGTCATGTAGTGAGCTCCCATGGGCCTAACAGCACCCTCCAGTTCGATATGGGACTAGAGAGAAGCTAGGCCCTTATAAGAAATGATAATTGCAGAACTAAATACAAAAAATGAATTTAAACTATACAATGTACTTTATGTATATTTTGTTGTGATTTATTTTGAGCATGTAACACTGTTGTTATTTTATTTAATAAAATTATAGAGAAATGTTTCGTAGCACAAAAAGTCTTTGGCTCGAATGGTTCGACTACCCAAAACGACGTCGTTTTTGGTAGTTTTTTTTTTTTTTTCTTTCTTTTTTTTCTCTTTCCCTCTATTTTCTCTCTAAAACACACAAAAGAAGAAAAAGAAAATGAGAAAAGAAGGAAAGAATGAGAGAAGGAGAAAAGAAGAAAATGAGGAGAAAGGGGGAACTGATTTATGACAGATCTGTGTATTCCCATGGATCTGGACTTCAATAGGTCTCTTCGGATATGGACTTCAATGGCTTGTTATTCTCTCGCTCTCTCTCTCTCTCTCTCTCTCTCTTTTCATGGATAGTTTCTCTCTCTTTTTCTTTATGTGTTTGCTAATTTTGTGCAATGATAAGATTTTTGGAATGAAATGGGAAATGGATTTGTGGGTAGGGTTTGGTTTGGGATTTTTAATGCTTAATTTTGGAGAATTTTCAACTTATTTTACATATATTTGATTTTATTTGAGTCTATATGTATGTATGTATGTGTTTTATATATTGCATGGGTTGGTGGGTTTTGAAAATTGTAGACTTCTCACATTCCAGATCAATCTTCTTTATTAATTAGGTGGATGTTTGACTTTATGGTCAATTTCTCTCTTTCTCTACTTTTTATTAATCCTTACACTAGACTTTGGATAATCCACATATATATACCCATTAATTGTATGTATATGTATATGTATGCATTGCAGGTTTAGGTTTGCCTGAGAATCCCTTGATTTTCGTAGTGAAGAAGACATGGTATCTCATGTTCTAACTCGAGTTCACAGCCTTCGTGATCGTCTTGATGGAACACTTGCTATTCATTTGCAATGAAGATGAAGAAGATTGAAGACAATGATGAGAGAGAGAGAGAGAGAGAGAGAGAACAGAGGCAGAAAATGAAGAAGATGAAGGAAAAAGACAGTGATATGAGAAAGAGCGAGAGAGAAAATGAAATGTGTGGTGTATTGAGCACAACAGTAGAAATTTGGGTGAGAAAAGAAATTCGGGCCTCTTCAGCCAATAACGATTCGAGCTACGTAACAGAATTGAAAATTATAACACATCATTAGATATAAAATAAATGGTTTATAACTACATTGTTACTATGAGTTTTATAATTTTTGTTAATTATTTTTAATTTAAAATCAAGATTATTGATGTGAGTCTTTTGTGGCTATTGCAAATAAAATGTTCGAACAATTTCAAATTCACAAAAAACTACATGGGAGAAGACCATGAGCTCAAAGAAAAGTAAATAGCAAAGTTTATATATATATATCTATTTATTTATTTATTATTTAATATGGAGTATTGATTGATAGTTCCTAAATCAATAGAATTTAAATATTCTAGAATAAATTGCATTTATTTTCTGTGATGAAAAAAATACAATTAACTTCACTTCCTTTTTTTTTTTTTTTGGTAGTATTTTAGTGCAGTAAAAAATTATTTTATACAAATTTACTATATTACTTTAGTAGTATTTATTGCACTAAAATTACTCAAATGCTCTAACAATGTCATGTGTTTTGTGATATTTTTTTTTTCTTTTCATATGCCTATCACCACTATTCTTATTAATAATGTTTCAATTCAATGATTTAAGTCAAAATCACAAAATAAATAAATGAGCTTGTGTATATATGTAATTTGTATCTCTTTTCATTAACTTATCTTAATTTATTTGCCAGACCGTACAATTTAGACCATTCATAAATGTCAAAGTCAAGTTCAAATAAACAAACTAGATCTCCAATTGGAGTTCAAAAAAACACTAGATACATTGGATTTGATTTTTAATCTAAAAGTAGATAAGTACTCTTTATATGAACAGCATTATATTATTATTATTATTATTATTATTATTAAGGAATAACAACACTATATTATTGAATGAACAATAGAGTTGAAATTGTTAGAAAGTGGTTTTAGAATACTCTTTCAATTCAAATAAGTCCTTGAAAGATTTTCCCGCCTGTCACCTAAAAGGGAAATAAAATTTCAATTGGTGGTGCTGGAATTAACGCTCTCACAAGTAAGTTAGTTTTTTATTAAAAAAAGTAGTTTTTTAAGTTTCTTAGGATACAAGTTTTTTAGCAAATATTTTTTTCTCTCATCTCTCCTCCTTTTTATAAAGATTTTCCTCATTTGTAGTTTAGGCCCTTATCATCATTTTTCTTAAGGCCTATCTCTCTACTGTACTTTTTAGAGAGAGATAGTCTCAATTCCTCTAACATAGTCTAGCTGACTTATCCAATATACTTGACTCGGTCGTGTAACCCAAATAGCCTTGACTCGGCGTGCTCTTCATCATACTTCTGTGTCTATTCGACAATGACTTTGAGTCCTGTAAACCTTGGTCTCGTTTGGCCCATCTAAGATGGGTTTGGTTGTACGCTGTTTGTTAGCCATTTTAAGTTTATTTTTACTAGATTCCCATAGAAATCACATCATTCATTATTTGGCAAAAACAAAAAATTATATTTTACTTTGTAATATATAATTAAAATAAAGTAAACAAAAATGTCAAGTTTTCAAAATTTTTTTTTTTTTTTTGATTTTGAATAATGTTATGGTAATTAAATTTAGAGACAAATTATGGGTAACTTGTATATGTCATTATTATATTAAGAGTCTTATAAACAAGTGTGCATAGAAAACACAAAAAAAAAAAAAAAAAAAGAGGACAAAAAATTAAACAATACAAAATAATTTTTAGCAAAAATTACAAAATAAATCCTAGGGTTTGAGCCATGTAATAAAAGAAATCCTAAGTTTTAATTTTGCCAATTAAAACTTTAATCTTTTGATTTATTTTCAATTTAAACTATTTGTTTATTTCATTAAGTTAAACAGACGAAAAAAAAAATAATATTTTAGTTATTAAATTCAATAAAAAAATTAATATTTTAGACATTTTCTATATACCTACATTTATAATGACTAAAATATTATTTTTTAGTCAATTTCATTTAATAAAAATAAATAAATAATTTAGATTGAAAATAACTAAAATGATTAGGATTTAAATTGACAAATTTAAAAATTCATAATTTATTTTGTCATAAGGTTCATTAGTTATTATTTTATTTTATTTTAATAATTTATCTTAATTTTTATTAATTTCAAAACAATTTCATTAAATTAAATTTTATTTTTATTTTCATAAAAATTAAACACTTTTTATACAGTATTTTTCTTGTATAAAAATCATTATCACTTGAATGAAACAAATTTTCTTTTCCTTTCACTTGGAAAAAACACTACCAACTACTAGGAAGCTAATACAAACAAGCTAATCAAACCAAACAAAAAAATACAAATAAATTACCCATTTGACAATTCTACCCTTACAAAGAAACAAAATGAAAGAACCCAACATTGGTAATTTTCGTAATTCATTCTTTTACGGAGGCTCAATTATTATTCTTTTTTTTCCCTCCTCTCAAGGCCCCAAATCTAGAAACCCTAAAATCCAAAAACCCGCAAATACTGACAGATAATATATACAGAGAGAGAGAGTAGAGAGAGAGAGAAGAGCTAGAGAGAGAGAGAGAGTCGAGATTTTCGCCGTAAATGGTGTTAGAAAGCATTGCAAGAGCGAACCAGAGACTTTGAACAGTCGTTTAGGTCTTTTGGAATCACTTTTTGACTGTTGAAAAGTGATTCTGAGTTCATCTTTCTTCGCCTGTAAGTTCTCTTTTCTTACATTTGAAGTTCTGTTTCTGTTTTTGTTTCAGCTTATACGGTTAAAATGTTGAATTGAGCTTCATTTCTGTGTTTTCGGTGTTGGTTATTTTTGTATGAATGTTGAATTGAGCTTAATTTTCTGTGTTCTTGGTGTTTTTTTAATTTTTTAATTTTTTTTAAAAAGATATACAGATATAGATAGAGATGGAGAGTGAAGAGGTTATGGTGGGTTTGATAGATGTGGGTAGTGTTGTCACTTCAATTAGTGATGGATTAGAGCAAGAGGTCAGTAGTGTTAGAGAAAATGAGAACTTGGGTGTTGACCTTTTGGAGGGTTTGGATTCCTATTTGGACGATATTAATGACCGGTTGACTATTTCGAGGATGGTTAGTGACTCTGTTATCAAGGGGATGGTGAAAGCGGTTGAACGAGTGGCGGACGAGAAAATTGCTGCCAAAGAATTGGAGGTGGCCAGTCTGAAGGAGAGATTGCATTTTCACAAATTGGGTGCTGATAAAAGTGTGTCATCAGGGTCCCCAATGGCACACCGAGAGCAAAGAAGTTTGGAAAATGGATTGTATTGTAGCTTTCCTGATGCTGTAGTGGAGCATGATAAGATGAGGGAATCTTTATGCAGCCTTAGAAGTGTGGCCATGGACCAGATTAAGAAGCTCAAGAAAGATATTGATAGCATAAGAGGGTGTAGTTCTATGAGAAAGATTGGTTCTGGTTCAGAATTGGTGGGATTGGGTGGAATTCTTCCAATGGAGGCATCTGAAAGCTTGGTGGGTGTAGATAAAAGACTCAATACTCTGAAAACTACAGTGGATACTATCTGTACACAGGCGGATGATATGGTTTGCTTGGCTAAGGCATCACTTTGTGAGTGGCAGCAGGAGCAGGAGTTTCAGAGGGAGGTTGAAACAATGGTGATGCGGAGTTCAATTATGAGTATCCACGACGAGTTTGAAGATAAATTATGGGATCAAAATGCTCATCTTTGTGGCAGCCAAAGCGTGAACTGGCTTGAAAGGATCAATGAGGTTTCAAATTTACGCAAGGAATTAGATGTGATCTTGAAGTTACTATCCAATGCTGAAACTGGACAGTTAATTTCTCATGGATCTCAGGACATGGATCATTTGCACCGCAAAGCTTTGAGCAATCATCTTTTGCCATCAACTTCGATTTTGGATGGAAATGGCAAACTTGACGAGTCCAAAAATGGTATGCCTGAGAACTGGGATGCTGCCCAATTAAAGCATATGTCAAAGGATGAAATGGTGAATTATTTTAATTCTATGATAACAAAGATGAGGAGGAACCATGAATCTAAGGTACAAGAATTGACTGAAGTTTATTTCGGTCTTAAGCGGGAATACTTAAAAATAAAAGAGAAGGGATCTTCTTTGCCGCTTCGGAAGGATAAAGATTTGGACATGTTGAGGAAGAAGATCCCGGAGGTCATTTCGAAATTGGATGACATCCTCGTGGAAAATGGGAAAATTGCTACATTGAGCAACAATGTCGAGTCTCTTGGCAACTTAAATGATAGGCTCAACGGCCTTCTTTCAGAAAATCGCCAACTCAGGGAGTCACTTGCAGATAAACGAAAGGAAGTGAAGTGTCTATCATCACAAGTTTCTGATGCTTCTGACCAGATGTCGCACCATGCTTTGGCAGAAGCAAATTTGCTAAAATCGATAAGTAATCTTAAATCTGATGCGGAAGACGCAGAGATAGAAGCTTTGGTCTCTGAGGAGGTATATAAATGTGTTCTGAGGGAGGTAACTGCCCAGATCAACCGTGACACTGAAGAGTTAGCGTTGCAATCTATTGTGATGCAAGAGGTCTATGAAATCATTTATAGAGAAGCTTCTCGAGATGCTGAAGCTACCAGCAAGTGTGAAATTGGGGATTCAGATATTGAATTCTTGGTCATGCAAGGGCTGTGTGGAGTTATTTTCAAGGAAGCTATTAAGGATGCCCAGTTGCAAATTAATGACTTGAACAGAAAGTATTTGCATGAAAATGAAATTCGAGTTTCCCTTGAAGCATCGCTGAAAGAAAAGGACAAGTTAGCACTTGAACTATCAGCTGCGTTGGCCGAAGAAAGGGATCGATTTGAGCTAGCTTCTCAAGAGAGCAACGATTTAAAAGACCTGGCAAGTTTGCTGCAAACATTAGTTTCTGAGAGAAGTAAGGAATTATATTTTACAAAGGGTGAGTTGGAAGAGGTGCTGGAGCAAATTGATGTAGATAAGGTGGAAATGAACAAATTGAATCAGAAGCTTGAACTAAAGATAAATAAGTTAAGGGAAGCTGATGAACTGAGAGATCAGCTTCTGGCTGTTATCGAGGAGAAGCAAAATGCTATATTATTGCTTGGAGTGAAAGAAAATAAACAGAGTAAGCAAATGCAAGCAGTAATCGGTCTTGTCCATGGACTTTCAAAAGCACTTTCTGATTTTGAACATCGAGCGGCTGAGGGTATCAAAAAGAATAATTTGAGGTAATTACAGTTACTAATCGACTTTTTATTTTTATACTTTGAATATTCCAAATAAATCTGCATTACTCCCTAAATATGCATTCTTAAGGTTTGCACTGCCTTGAACTTGAGACTGGTTTATGTGCCTTTAATTTTATAAAATCCACATGTTTGGGCCCTTCATTTAGCAATTTGAGTATTTCTTTTTTATTGGATGTGTTAAGTGTGTCGTTTTTTTTTTACCCTCAATCATTAGCTACATTTTTTATTTATTTTGGTGTAATTTTTTCAGCTTGTCTATTTATTTTCACATCTTTTACTTTTGTGACGTTCCTTGATTTTTTGGTTTCATTGATCAAGTTATGGTGGACTATGTTCAAAGACAAGTCTGTCCTTGATTGAGTTTATTGGACTGAGAACTTATGTTTACTTCATTATTTTTTCCAGGTTGGAAGAATCTAGTTCTCAGTTGAGTTCTCTTATCCAGAAAACCAATATGCTTAAAAGAACAGAGGTGCTGTACAAAAAGAAATGTGCTGACCTTCAATTGGCTGAATCTGAGGTACTGATCTGTCTGTAATGCTATGGAGAAGGTGATATTAGGAATCAAATATTGTTTGGTGTGCGTGTATTGGAACTATGAACTAATTTCTAAATCAACATTTCATCATATATGAGCCTCGTCCTCATTACTGTCTTATTTGGGGAGTAGTCCATATGGCATGTGTCATTTAATAGCCTTATGTGGTAAATAACTGCAATCAAACCTAGGGTATTAAAAGGTTGACATATGGAGCAATTTCTCATCTGGATGAATTATTAGGAGAACAAGAAATTGCATTCTTTCACCCGGTATCGGAAACTGACCGCTGAAATCTAATGTTGTTTGCATCTTTGAGTCACCTGGACTGAAGAAATAAAAATAAAAGACAAATGCATTTTTTTTAGATATCAAAGTTCTTACTGTTATTATTATTATTTTTTTGGTTCCATCTTGTGAGAAATATAAACCTTGGCTTGCTACCTTATTAAAAGAATTTTGCTTTCGGGCTCAAATGGAGAGTCCATGCAACCAAGATCAACCAACACTTGACAAAAGAAGAAATCATGGACCAAGCATAATAACTCAATGTGGATGAGGAAAGAATAGGGAGCATTGAATTATTTTCTGTTGCATGGTGAGCATTGAAATAGGTATGCAATAATTGCACAACCTTCAGGATTTTACACTTGATCCATCCTTCTCAAGTTTTATACCTAATATTATTAACCTCTTCTTGTTAATAATTCACCAATAGATGGGGCATGCTCTCTTCTGGTTATCATCTGATTTCACTGTCAAAAAAGTCTTATGTATACAAATGAGATAGAAAAATGTTGAGACCACTAAAAGAGGAGCACTAATAGCTCTAATGTTGGTATGGGTCTCACATGATGGGATGTTTTGCTTGCGTTATTTATTTTATTTTATTTTTTTTGATTTTCCAACTCATTAGTGATAGTTTACTGATGCAAAATTAGTGGTACCAATCACTGCTGAATGAGATATCAAATATTTTGTGAACTTCCAGCTTATGCATGCATAGAATAATGTTGTTTGAAATTTTATAAACTCTGAAAGGTAAGGTAGGGTATAAATAATAAATGTAGATAATTCAACAATTTAATTAAATCAACAATAGTAGTGATAATGATTATTAGAACTGACATACATACTTTGGGGTTAACTCAGACGTTGTAAACAACAAACTGATTAACACAGACCAAAAGAGCAATAGTGGAAGGATGAGAGTTGCTATCCAAACATGAAGAAATAGAAAAAGACTAAATGGAAAGTCCAAAAGGGACCCAGCTGCCACAATCCCTTATTCTTTGCTTTACATTACACAATGATTTACTAGTTCATATGTGCCCAAAAATAATTAATTTATTTGTTCATTTTGTTCTCCCATGTTACGTAGTATGTGATTTTGGGATTCAAAAGTTTGAATCTAGAGCAAATGGCGCTAATCTCATAGTAGTTTGATTGAAATATTTTAGTAGTTAATACTTTGTTGTGTCATGGTCACAGTTTTTTATTAGCACCCTACAAAAAGGAGAAAAGGGAAAGATGTTAATATTACTATTCAATTGAAAACTATGTGCTTCAAAGCCATAGTGGCACAATGGGTAGTGTTGAGAACAAAGGGGGAGGGGAGGAACTGAAGAGGGACAGAAAGTGCCACACATCTCACAAATTTTAATTCATTGATTCGTTATTGAACTTCGTCATTTTTATCTAAATTGTTTGCAGTATAAATGAAGCACTTTTGAAATTCTATTTACTATTTTCTTGCTGGATTTTTTCCTTTGAATTCAGGTTGATCTTCTAGGGGATGAAGTTGATGCACTTTTAAGCCTTCTCGAGAAAATATACATAGGACTTGATCATTACTCTCCAATTTTGCAACATTATCCTGGGGTAAGATGGATTTCTGTCTCTTTTTAGTTTTTTATACCTTTCTTGAAAATTTTAGTTTTGATATTTTACATGCATACTGTTTCTTATTTCTTGCCTCCCTTTTTTGATTGTCTTACCATGCCATGGGGGAAGGTGGGAAGGGGAGGGAAAATACAAGTCTCTTAAAGTCAATGTGCATGACTTGTTCATATGTCGAGGTTTTGCATCATAGACATTCACATTGTGTAAACAATTAGAACTATTTTTTGTGTTCCACCCAGTGGTTGTAGGTCAACAAGTGGAGAGAATTCAACATACTGTATTTGTACATGTATATGTACATGTTTTTATCTTACTGTTTACTTTATTTCCCCAATTAAAGTTTCTAAAAGTTCAACGTGTACTGCATAGTGATTTGGTAAAATTTTCAAGCACCATCAAATTTTGACTATTTATTGTGATGATTGGAGGATATAGTTGTGTCATCAAGTGCAATATGCAATGGTATTCTGCATTGTGCTTGGGGGATTTAAAGAATTTTGAGAATGAAAACCCCCAAATAACATTATGCATCTATAACTATCAATGCCTTGTGTAATTTAATACATTCTCATATCCCATTAACCAATTGTTTCCAAATGGGAAAAACAGTGTCCATTTATTCAGACTGTTGTCCTGCTTGGTGCAGATTATTGAGATCCTGAAACTGGTCAGAAGAGAATTAAGTGGAGAATCTACTAAGCCTGTTTGATCATCTTTTGGACAAGGTAATGTGTTTGTTGAAGATAAGGATCCCAGACATTGAATACTTACTAATTAAATTTGATGATTTTATGATTTACCTAGATCACATGTGATTGTATTCCAGCCTTACAAATATCGAAGGGGAATTTTTTTTTCAAAGCAATGATGATACCACATCATCATTGACACATGGTATCCAATTACAGATTGTCACGCACATATAGTTAACCCTACTTTGCTGATGTGGAAGTTATTGAATTGTTAATTATATTTGACTAATGTGGTTTGCCCACCCATCCATGAATTGTTTTGTTGTTAGTTGGTAATATCACATGTTAATGATAAAAAAAAAATGTCTAATTAGTACATGTTACCATTAACGAGTTAATGATAACATGGTATATTAAATTTTTACTCATAAATATGGTGGTTTTCTCAATAATTTTAGTATATATAATTACATAACATTGCAAGGTCTTTGAAGTTGAAAATCCCAATACATTTTTCTCAAATTTTTGAATTATTAATATGCAGTAATACATTTGTCATGATATTATTGGTTATCCCATCTCTTTGCTTTTATGTTCTGAATTTCATTAATACCATCGGTTGATCAATATGGAAAGTATTTTGAATTTCTTTAGTTATGGATGCTTCTTTCCATTTTCTTTGTCTAAGCATCACACTGTTCTTTTATGCTGAACAGAGGCAAGGTCACATTGTTTCCTTTTGAATTCCCGTTGATATCATTGTGGACCAATCAATTGTGTTGGTGAAAACAACCAAGCGTGACTACTATTGACACTTTTGTGAGATTGTGCTATAGAAGAGAATCGATGAAAGTACTAGAGACACTTTTGTGAGATTGTGCTATATAAGAGAATCGATGAAAGTCCAAATGTCTTTGACAAACTCTGCAAATCCCTCAAGAAAGATCTGTTTTTTTGTTGTATAATACATAATTTCCAGATACTTTTGTTTCAAACCAGAGGATATAGTGGTTTATTTCTTTATTATTGTTCTTAATCATAGTATTTAGTTTTCTTATATATATAGGTCTGAAATGTAAATTTGCTTCTACTGCAGTAAATTAGAGAGAGAGAGAGAGAGTGGGTTTATGCATAGCAATTTGCTTGTAACCCTTTTGTTTCAAGTGTTCATGTGATCATACCTTTTAGTTGATTATCATACCTACTACAGTGTTTGTATTGGGAATAAGATGGCTGTGTTTGAAGTTCTATATATATTGCAACGTCTATTGGGAAGTACAGTAGTTTTTCTTTTCTTATCTTTCTGTTTAGTGAGAATGCTCAAACCTGTTTGTTTACTAGGAAAGTGGGCCATGGTAGAATAGAAAGAGATTGAAACCAATTGTGCTTTTGGTAGAATGAAATTCTTTTCCCACCAATTATTTTCAGCAAAATGCCAAACTTCACTTCAGTTGTCAGGAAAAGAAAGTAAAATACAGGAAAATCCAGTTTAATGTCTTTATATAAAATTCAAATAGATAATATATATGGGTTAATTACACTTTTCACTCATAGTTTAATTCTAATTTTATTTTAGTTCTTATAGTGTCAAATTGAATAATTTGGTCAATGCATTTTAAATCCAGTTTTAATTTGGTTTTTCTAACCAAATCTCTATTAAATTTTCTTACGTGTACATTTTAGGAGATTGATAAATGTTTTAAAATTGTTTACTTTAACCTCCAATTTGAATAGAAGGACTAAACTAAGGGTTGGTTTGGGGTGTCCTAAAAAAGTGCACATTTTGTCTTTTTACGAAAAGATGTGCAGAAAAGTAGAGAGGTGATGTGATGGAAAAAAGATAAAAAGATAAAAAGATGGATTATATAGGTTATGCCAAACAAGGCCTAAAATTAGATTTATAGACTGTAGGGATTAAATTATCCAATTCGAAAGTATAAAAACTTCAAATCAAATTTAAATCAAATTATAAAGATAAAAAATATAATTAACTCATATTTTTATCTATTTGAAATTTATATGCAGACATGAAACTAGGTTGTCCCATTCTGTTAAAAAACCAAAAACAAATCAATAATTGGCATGGTTGTTGATCAATCCAATTTGAAATCATGTTACTCTGAGGAGACATGGGCTACTAATCAATCCTAGTAGAAATTAGACAATGCCACCCTACCTTCTTTCTTGGTTTTGACTAATAATACGGAACCATTCACAAGGGCTGCCTTCAATTATGGAAACATGTTTTCAATTACCCATATAAAGAATAGACTAATTAATTCTCACAAAGCCCTTGAAATTCTCACTGTCACTTTTGAGTGAATTTGATTTGATGCCAATTGGCATGGCACACTAATTGCATCATTATATTATATTTTTTCTTTCTTTTTCAATTATTGTGTGATAATGACTTATTTTGTAATATTATATAGGAGTAATATAAGATCAACAATTTAAAAAGGAGCTCCCTTCCATGCACTTCGATCACAGATTAGAGAATATTATTGGATTTGTGGGAGTCCATCACGGGTCTCGTTGTTTTGATAATTCGAACCGTTCAATATGTAGAATTCGTTGAGTATTGTATGTCTGTAGTAAAAATCATGTTAATCGGATATTGATAGCCATCGCATCGAATCAGATTTCTGTCAACCGTTTATTTTTTTGCCGTTCATTTTTTAATATTATACAAAACTGATTTGATCGTGTAGCTATTGATATCCGATCAACGTGATTTTTTACAAATATATAGTACTCAATAAATTATACACATTGACGGTTCAGATTATCAAAACATAACCCATGATGAATTCTCACATGCTCAATAGCGATCACAGACTGGAGAGAAGCCCAACCCATTTAAAAAATGGACTTATATAGTTGACTCTTAATAATTGGAATAAAAATTTGTTAAGTTATATTTGTAGAATTATATTTAAAAAATGTCTAGTTGAAATTTAAGTCCTTCGTGAGCATAGCACCGACTTGGAAGGGGAGGCCCTTGTTGTGAGTTACATCATGCAGCACAACTCAGTGTGACTAGTGGGATTTTGTCTCTGCATATTTTCATTATTCAAATCGTTTAATTTGATAGAGTGCATGTGATCTATGACTCTTTAATAAATTTATCTAGTCACATTATATTTATAATGAATTTATATCAAATTTTAGTTTCTCTATGCATACAGTATTAATATTGTTTTAATAAAAAAAAATCATGCAAATGTAAAACATATTTTCTCATAATTGTTTCCATTTTTTTTCTGAAAAAGATAAATTTATGTAAGAATGTGCAAATGCACATCAAAGAAATGCCACAGTCATAGAATGAAAACCAAATTTTTAAAGATTTTTTTTACTTGCATTGGCCATTTTTAAGCTCAAAATGTTAAATGGCCCAACTTAAATTTTTAGTAACACAATTTATTATGTCCATATAAGACCAAAAATGAATGTTTCTTCTACTCTATCAAGCTATGCTTAAATAGGTTGAGTGATTAATAAATTGCCCAATATAGAAAGACAAAGTAATCACTGGACAATGGTGTGCTATAACTATTTTCAAAGAAGGACAAAAAATAATAAATAAGTTGATTAATTTTATACTCTTTCCCTATAAAATAAAAGAACAAAATTACAAGAATAAAATAAAAAAAAAAGTCACAACCAACCACATGATGGGATTATGAATTTTTAATATTTGTTCTATAAAAAATTTAAATTTAATAATTATACAGAACTAGACGAAAAGGAGAATGAGTTAGTTTCTCACACAATAACAAAGTTTAAGGTCAACTACAAATTATGTCACCATTTTGAATCACCGCCTATGTGAATATTCGGTAATTGGTTCTTCATTTGGAAATAATAATTGAAGAAATATTGAACATGAATAATATTTTTCTATATCCTAATAATATAAAATGATAGAAAAACAGTCGATAGATAACATTGCTCTAAATTATATTCTACAAATGATTAGAATACCACATTGTCAATAATTCTTCATCTATTTTGAATTTATCATTATAACTCAAATCTCAAAATTTTTTGTTTTTGTTTTTATTTTTAACTTTGTTTAGCAACAACTTGTCAATTGGCTTGTTTTATGAGTTTTGTTTATAGTATTTAAATGAATTCTAAATTAGAAGTCCCTAAAAGTACAAATGAAATTAAAACTAGATCAAAGTTTAAACAAATTCACCAAAGATAAAAGTCGTTTTAAATTTTTTTTTTCTTTCAAATTCAATCAATTTCTTAAAAACTTTTAGGGCCTTGTTTAAAAGCACCTAAAAAAAAGAAGAAGAAAGAAATGAAAAAACTCACTTAAAACAAAACAAATTTGTTTGCAATAGATAGAAAAATGAATAATGTTTGGGGTCCTAAAAAAAGTGGTTCAAATGGCTCAAATTGGGTAAAACGACGTAGTTTTGTGTTGTGTTGTGCCCAAAACGACCCAGTTTTGAGCAATTTGAGCCATTTGAGCCGTTGAATTTAGGACTCTCTACCATTACTCTAGAAAAATTCACTCCAAATCAATAGAGATACTTTTGTGTTTTTAGATCACTGAACAAAACTTGTTTATTTCACTAGAAAATTAAAATTTCAAGTCATCTTGTCCTTCTAATGTTATAAGAAAAGTACCTCAACATTAAATCTTTTTAAAAAAATTATAATTATATGATTTTTTTTAAACCATCAATCACTGATTAGAAATTCAGAATTTCCAGTGATCTTGTCTGTCCAATGTTCTAAAAACAAAAAACTTGCCATTCATTTAATTTATTTTTTTAATAAATATAATGTTGTACTGTAGTTTATTTCATTTGATCATTATTATTTTTTTTTTTGTTACCAACAATAAAGGGGTAAATCATTGGGTACGGAAGAGGAAGAAGACCAAGGGTTGTCTTTCATAATGATAAAAATAACAGGGGTAATTATGGAATTCTGCAAGAATAATTGGACAGTGCTGATTATAACGGAGACACAGGCATGTGACCCATCTCTCTCTCTCTCTCCCTCTCTCTGTCAATGGGAGTTCATCTCTGGCATCCTCCACCACCTTCCATCTCACAGCCCGATAATTATTGAGCTTCAAGTGGGTTGATTTTTTAGTTTTTTGATTATTTCAGTCTGGGATTAAAAAGTTTAGTTTGAAAAGAATTTTTTTTACTTTTTTTTGAGAGAAAAATGTAATGATTATGGGTTGAATTTGATATTTTATTTTTTATGACTAAAATAACTTATTTTATTTTTTGTGACTATTTTAGCCCCTAACCCACCAAAACCAACTTCTCAAACTATGCCAATAATTTAAAAATATAAACACATGATATTATATAATATTATAATTAATAAAGAAGATAAATAGATAAGATATTATATTAAATAATTAAAGAATATAAAAGAATGTATTAAATAATAATAAATTAAAAAATATAGACGCATAATATTTCGAGAATATTTTATAATTTTCACTCGCAACCGCCCAACTAAAAATGGGGTTTACACTTTGCCCACTATAATTTTATAAAACTTATATTTTGTCCTTTGTAAGATAAAAGATTATATTTTGGACCATATAATTTTGTAAAAGTTACCATTATACCTTGTAAAGTAAAAATGTGTATACTTTGCACCTTACAATTTTGTAAAAATTGCTTTTTACATTTTTATTCTTCACCACAATTGCTAATAATCTTTAAACATTAAGAATGCAAACTATAATTTGTATAAAATTACAAGTTGTATATTGAAATTTTATTTCAGGATAATGGCACTTTGGAGTTATTTGATGCAATTTATTTTAAGTTAAAATTTAATAATTAAAAAACAAAAACAAAAATGCCTCTTTGTTTGAGTTTCTAAGTACTTAATTTTTTTCAATTTACTTAAGTTATTTTTATTTTATAAATTATGCTCTAAATAGTTTGGTATAAACTTTCAAAATAAAATAAAAAATATAAACTACACTAAACAACACTTTCGTTCTCTTATAGTTTTATAAAATTTTCACTTCACCCTTTAAGTAGGAAGGTAAGAAAAATAAAAATAAAAAATAAAAAAAAAATGATCAAACCAGTTGGATTGAATCAAATTGGCTATTTGGTCAATTTTTTAATATGAATCGGACTATGCGGTTTTTAAAATTAATTTTTTCTATTTTCGGTTCAATAACAATTTATACGTCTTGTGTGCCGAATTAAACTAAAATCGACTGAAAGTTTCTTATATTAAATATATAATGAAATTAGTTAAGTATAAAGTTCAGTTGATTCACTTAATTATATATTTTTTCTTAAATATTTAAAGTTTGACAATAGACATTAACAATGTGATAAGTTATTAGTTTGCTATTCATATGTGTTTGAGATAAATTTTGCTACTATTATGCTTATATAGTTATATCAGATGTTTATGTCTTTTTTAATTTTTTATTTTAACTCTACTTGATAGACTTGTTATGTATTCTTATGGGATGATACTTTTAAATTAGGAGTTTTCTTAGGTGTGCAACCCACAAAAGGTGTAAGTGGGTTGCACACCATGTGCCACTTACACAAAAGGTGTAAGTGTAAGGTGTAAGTGTAAGTGTAAGGTGTAAGTGTAAGGTGTAAGGTGTAAGTGAGTTGCACACCATGTGCCACTTACACAAAAGGTGTAAGGTGTAAGGTATAAAAGGTGTAAGTATAAGGTGTAAGTGTAAAGAATAAGGTGTAAGGTGTAAGTTGCACACCATAACCAAACCCTTTAAATTATAGTTTTGCTTTTTCAGATTATATTTTTGTTTTTGATTCTATTTTAGTAAAAGCTTAAAAATTTAGTATTTATTAATTCTTTTATTTGTATTTTTGTAAATGGTTAAATTGAATATTGAAGTAATATACAAATGGCTAATTCAATATTTTTATGTAAATTATTTATCATATTATAAATTTAAGAAATAACTTAAATTTGAAAGGTTGTAAATCAAAAGTTGCATAGCGTTTGAATTGGTATGATTTAGTAAAAAATTCATTTTCTGTCGATTCTCAATATAATATAATTAACATTATTAATTCAATATAAAATTTTACTTAAATATCGACCACAAATTACATTCCTACCGGTAAGATAAAAGGTTTTACTTTACACTTCATAATTGTAAGAAAGTTATGCTTTGCAACTTGTAAAATAAGGTGTACTTTTTTTTTTTTTTTTGATCTCAAATAAGGTGTACTTTGCACCCTACAATTTTACAAAGGTTGCACTTTCCACATTTTAAATTTTCACTATATTTTCCAATAGTTTCTAAGAATTGAGAGTGGAAAGTGCAATTTCTACAAAATTATAGAAAACAAAGTAAAATATTTTATTTAACAAGGGGTAAAATTTAATTTTCATAAATTTACATAATGTAAAGTGCCATTTTCATTTTACAAGAGTAAAGTGAAACATCAACCAAACTGTAAGAAGCAAAGTGCCCTAACACTATAAAATATTGAAATATAATATTTAAAAAAAAAAAAGAGATAATTATTCATCCCTTAGGTTTAAAAAAATATAATAAAATGATAAATTTAACATAATTATATTAATATTATTTTTAAAAAATTAAATGCAAATAGTTTGTAAATACAAATACAAACAAATATAAAATATACATTTCAATTATGATAATTTTTTTATTGCCTAAATTAAAAAATTATGAGAATTTATTATAATCATGTCAATTTTTTATATTTAAATAATATTTTTGAATTTGAATTTGTATAAAGAAATTAGCTGTATCTTCAGCAGTTACAACAACTGCTACTATGCCATAAAGTGGATGATGCAGATATGGGTATGGCAGATTCTTAGCTCTTTTCTCAGGAAACAAACAATAGTCGTTTCAAGCTGAACCCATTTTCTGATTTCTCTCAAAACAATCAGAAAACTCCAATTTCCAGAACCACCCTTTTCTCCAGCTCAACCCATTTTTGATTTCTCTCAAAATACTCAGAAAACTCCAATTTCCAGAACCACCCTTTCTCTTTGTATTTTCTTTGGGGACTTTCAATCTCATTGGTGAGGGAGGAAAGTTGTATATTCTTGCATCAGCACACTCCATTGCCCTTTTTGTTTCCCATTTTGCCCTTTGTTCTTGGGGTCAGATCTGCAATTCAGTGGTGGGGTTTGTTGGTTGGAGATAGAGGGTGTTTGAAGAAAGTCCTGTGCGGGGTTTTATCCTTCTGTGTTCATTGCTCTTGTGGGGTACAATTAAAGGAAAATCAAGAGCCCCAGATGGGTTTAAAGAAGGTAACTTAAGGCTTATTCTAGAATTTGAATTTGTGTTGTTCAAGTTGTTGAGAAACCTACAAATTTGTGCTTGTTGAGTTTGTTATAAAACAAGCCTTTTCTTGATTTTCTTGGACTGAATAGTTGTTAATGTGATTCAAGAACAAGTTTTAATTTTCACCCTCCTATGCTTCTGTGTTCTTCAACAATCTTTATTGGGTGCATTTTAAGCTTGTGTTATAGTCCTTTTTCTTGAAGTAAAAAAGGGGGACAAAAAAGAAAACAACCCAAGTTTCTTGACAAAGTGATAGATGAGGAAGGTCCAAGGGATGGAGGTTTTGGGCCTACTCTTTCTGGTGATGATCCCTGTGTTTGTTAGAACTGGAAAAGCTGAGACAAACACTTTTCTGATAAATTGTGGCACAAATTCAAGTGTCAATGTGGATGATAGGAGATGGGTTGGTGACTTGGCCCCTGATAGCAATCTAACTGTCAGTTCTGGTATTGTGGCCGCCAATTCCACCTTTAACGGAGATTCAATCTATGCGCCGCTCTATAGAACTGCTCGGTTTTTTACTAATAGTCTCAATTACACATTTAAAGTAGCCCGTGAGAGTTACTTTCTTAGGCTTCATTTTTATCCCCTTTCCTTTCAAGATTACGATGTAAATCAGTCTTCGTTTTCTGTTGTGGCAAATGGGTTGAAATTGGTTTCAAATTTCAAAGTCCCAAGTGAGATTTCACACTCAAGCTCATACTTGCAGAGTTCAGGGACCAATTCAAGTTCATTTGTTTTGATCAAAGAGTACTTCTTTAATGTTGATACGGACGTTTTTGTGATTGAGTTCATCCCGGCTAAAGGCTCCTTTGGATTTGTGAGTGCCATAGAAATTGTCCCCGTTGTAGACAACGTGTTTGTCGACTCAGTAAACAAAGTAGGTGGTGGTGCAAACAGTTATCTGAATTTGAGCAAACGAGGGATTGAAACCATGTATAGGTTAAACGTGGGTGGTTCTGAGATTAAATCAAGTGATGATGAACTTTGGAGAACGTGGGGGGTGGATTCTGGCTACATGTTGACAGCAGATGCCGGGTCAGAAACTACAAACAGTTCCAGCATTACTTTCACTTCTGCTAATGAGACCTCAGTGGCTCCTCTTCTAGTGTATGAAACAGCTAGAACTATGTCGAACGCTCAAGTCTTGGAGAAGAGGTTCAACATGTCATGGAAATTTGAAGTGGATCCAGATTTTGATTATTTGATCCGATTACATTTCTGTGAGCTGGATGTTGATAAGGCGAACCAAAGGATTTTCAGAATCTATATAAACAATCAGACTGCAGCAGACCGTTTCGATGTTTTTTTGAAAGCAGGAGGGAAGAATACACCGTACCATCAGGATTATTTCGATGTGTTGTCCCCGAAAATCAACACCCTATGGATACAACTGGGGCCTGACACGGCCGGCGGTGCTTCAGTTACCGATGCTTTCTTGAATGGGTTGGAGATTTTCAAGCTGAGTCGTAATGGGAATCTTGCCCGCATAGAGATACATAATCCAGAAGGGAACAAAATGTCAATGAGTCAAATCCTTTTGGCTGGAATTGGAGCAGGTATAGTTTCTATTGCTATTTTTGTAGCTTTATTCATGTTAATCTTTTGTTTTTGCAAAAGGCGAAGAAATAAACCTGGTGATACGAAAAACAACTCTCCCGGATGGTGGCCATTGTTTCTTCATGGGGCTGTTGTCAATAGTACTGCCAATTGCAAGGGATCATCGAGAAGTCAGAATCCAGTTGGGTCTGTGGCCTCTGCTAGAGTTGGTCGTTGGTTCACACTAGCGGAGATCAAAGCAGCGACTGATAATTTTGACGATAGTTTAGTGGTTGGAGTAGGGGGATTTGGCAAGGTGTACAAAGGGGAGATTGAAGATGGCACGCTTGTGGCTATTAAGAGGGCCAACCCACAATCTGAGCAGGGCCTGGCAGAATTCGAAACAGAGATTGAGATGCTTTCAAGGCTCAGACATCGACATCTCGTCTCCATGATTGGGTTCTGCGAAGAACAGAATGAAATGATTTTGGTATACGAGTACATGTCAAATGGGACGCTTAGAAGTCATCTCTTTGGTAGTGGCCTGCCTCCGTTATCTTGGAAGCAACGATTGGAAGTTTGCATTGGTGCTGCACGGGGATTACATTACCTTCACACGGGATCAGATCAGGGAATCATCCACAGGGATGTTAAGACAACTAATATACTATTGGATGAGAATTTCATTGCGAAAGTGGCTGATTTTGGATTGTCAAAAAATGGCCCGGCTTTGGAACATACCCATGTTAGCACCGCAGTCAAAGGAAGCTTCGGATATCTTGATCCTGAATATTTCAGACGACAGCAGTTGACTGAGAAATCGGATGTTTACTCATTTGGTGTAGTGTTGCTCGAAGTTGTTTGTGCACGAGCTGTTATAAATCCAAGCTTGCCAAAAGATCAGATCAATCTCGCAGAATGGGCAATGCGGTGGCAAAGACAGAGATCACTCGAAACCATTATTGACCCACATCTGAAAAGGAAATATTCTTCGGAATCATTGAAGAAATTTGGGGAGATTGCTGAAAAGTGTCTTGCAGATGAGGGTAAGAGCCGACCAACAATGGGTGAAGTTTTGTGGCACTTGGAGTATGTCTTACAAATTCATCAAGCTTGGTTATGCGCCAATGATGGAGAAAACTTCTCTAATAGTCAGGTTATGGTGACTATTGAGGAAAAAGAAGCTGAGGAGGTACAAGAAGCTGCAACTGTCAATGACACGACCGCTTTAGCCCCAAAACAGAACGATTATGAAGAATCTGCCGGAAACCGCTGAATCAGATGCTGTGGTTGTTGGATTTGATGAGTTTTCCCAGCTGGTAAACCTGCAGGGAACGTGAGAACTATATTCTTTTTTCTGTTTTTTGGGTACATTGGAAAATAAGAACTAGATTCTTGATACTGTAGTCAATACCCATGTTGTTATAGGCCTGAAATTTCGTCGTATAATATCCATATCATGTGATTACCCTATTAGAGAGGGGAAGAGAGTATGTAAATCATGATGATATCTGAAATACTACATGCAGCCAAGGTTTGTATTTATTTGGTTTGTGGTTTTGTATATTTTGAAGGATCTTTCCCACTGGAGGGCTCATTAATATTCTTTTATTCTTGTATGTGTTTTGTTGTTTTTAGAGCAATTTCTCTAAAATGATGTCTTTGTTTGAGGGTAATGTGTATGTTCATTGGTTCCCTATATGTTTATTACTTTGCTCCATCATCTTTGTCCATTTGTTTTTATTTTGGTGCCAAATTTATTACTTTTCCATTTACCAGCAATTTTGAAGCTGTCAATGTGAATCTCTTTTGGGTCCAAATGCTTGGTCCACAAGCAGTGACAAGAATTGTTCAGTAGATAATTTCTCCTGCTGTTTAAGTTCTAAGAGATCAAGTTAGATAGCGTTGATGAAAAGTTCAACTGAATGTTTTGAGTTCTAAACAGGCTCATTTTTTGAATTTTCTATATCTGCCCTTGGGTTATCATCGATCTGGCATCCCTATGTATAGTGTGTATGGTCAAAATGATTTCACTGAATGGATGCTTACCCTGCATTTGTTTGGGAGGAAAATATTTTCATATTTTCTAAGATTTGGTACAATAAAAACAAAAGTAAAAAAAATAAATTTTTTTGGTCCACTAAAAATAAGCCTATTTAGACAGAAAATATTTTTCACCTTTTAAAGGCCAAAAATGTTTTTTGGATTAAAATCATATCAATGTCTCCATACTCTCACCTCCACCATCACCACAGCCACCATCACCAGTGGCGGAGCCAACAAATTAAATCAAAAAGGACACTTATTGATTACAACTTTAATTTTTATTTTTCATAACCAACAATAAGAAGATAACAATAATTTTTGAATCAATATTAAGTACAAAAACTTAAATAAATTATTAAAAAATTATTTCACATAAAATTTTACAATTAATTTCTAGTAAAATCGAAAAGAAAGTATTGCGTGTAACTAGTGTATCACGGATAATGTAAAAAAGTCATATATTTAAGTCTTAATATAAATTATATAATGATAAGATAAATCAAATTTTTACAAAATTTGAGTAAAAATTTCATATCATAGTGATATCACGTTATTATTGACATATAATGTCACCAACCAATAGTAAAACAACATATGAAGAATGAACTTTACATGCACATATAATTAATACTCTAGTAATTTTTACATATATAGTGAGATTAATTATATTTACATATCAATAATGATGGATATTATCATTATATTAACATTTTTTCACAAAATTTTCATACATAAAAATGTAATTTGTTGTAGTCACTTCATTTTCAATAAAACAATCACTGTTGTTTTCATAAATTTAAAAATGCCCTTGACATGTTATTCTAAATATTATTTTTGTTTAAAATTTTATTATATACATATGTGAAAAAAAAAAATAATAGAAATAATAATCCAAGGGGCCATGTGACCCCCCTAGTCACATGTGGCTCAGCCACTAACCATCACTAACATCGCTGTGACCACCTCACCACCACCTTCGTCCTCTCACTATCACTACCACTAAACATACAAAAAATAAAAAAAAAATCAAAATTTTTTATCTACGGCCACCTCATCACCACCTTTGTCCTCTAACTATCACTACCCAAAAAAATCAAAAAAAAAAATCAAAAAAAAAATTCTGAAAAAAAATTTCGTAGAAAATGAGTTCAAACAAATGGAGAGTTAATGATAAGTTTCCAAATCAAAATGGTTTGATTTTTCTATGTTTGCTTAGGCTGCGATTTCATAAATTTGGGTAGGGATTTAAAAATAGATAGGGAAGAGAAAAAAGGGTGTGAAATATGATTATATTTCATTCTTATTTCATTTACCTTTTCTCTTTTTCTTTCAAATTGCTACTCAAATCCATGAACCAAATACAGTCTTAAAGATTAGTTGATGGGATTTGCTTGTATATTTGGATTAATTACCCCTTAACGTCATGTTTGTTTGGGATAAGGACATATTGTAATATATTAGACTGTTAATCCTATGATCCAAGACTATTAGATTGGAAAGAATGTGTATCATATATTTGTTTAGTCATGAGATTAGATGTTAGGAAATGACTAATTTATTGAATCCTATGTTTGTTTGAGATATTACAAAGAATGATTAATGCTCAAAATACTATTTTGCCCTTTTGTATTGTTTACTAATTAATAACAATACTAAATCTAATTTATAAATTCTATTTTATTTATTGGCTAGAACTTTTAAAAAATTAAATAAATAGAATATCAATAAAAATTAAATAAATTTATTTATGTTTTAGTTGAGGTTTTTAAATTTAATTTTATTTTACTAGGTATAATACATAATAAAATCAAACATTTTGTCCATATAATAGTGAAAAAAAATTGAATCTTTATCCCACCGTTTAAAAATATTTTAAATTTTTATCCCAGCATTGAAAAAAAAATTTGATAAATATACTTGGGAAACAAAAGTGACTTTTTACAAGTTAATCAATAAAATTATTATCTCACAATTTGTATTCCATCTCCTCTAAGACACAACAATCCCAATATGGAGGATATGTAGTTTGATTAAACTCCTAATTTGGCTTACAAATTTTTAACCAAACAATGGACAACTACATAAAATGAACATGAAGTTCAATCCTCCCTCCAATCCCTACAAATAAACACCTCCAAAGGCTATATAGCTCTCTATATAATAAGTAGGGGTGCTCGTGGTTCAGTTTTGGACGGTTCAATTTACGATTTAAACCTGCCCTCATATGTGTGATTTGGAAAAAATTAAACCCGCAACCACTCGCAGTGCGAGTTTGGTTTGTACGGATAGGGTTCGCGGATGTGCAGGCGATTGTAGGCAATTTACAGATTAGACTTTTTTCTTTAAAAATTTATTTTTGGGCTTTTTTTTTTCGTTTTGTAAATATTTATTTTGGGTAATTTTCCTCCCATTTTCTAAAATGTTTGACATTAATAATTAATGAATTAAAACTTATAAAATTAAAAATACAACAAAATCAATTCATAACACAAACATATCATTCAAAATCTTAAACTTTTAAATAAAATTATTAAGTAACACAAGCACATCTTTCAAAATTCTAAACTAAATCATCAAAATCATTCACTACCCAACAATACAATTAAAGTAAAATTGTTCAAAATTCTAAACTTACCAAAAAGTAATTATTCATTAACTTTTACATTAATCCAAAATGTAATAATAAAATAACAATATATTGTTGGCAAACTTCATTCAATTCAAACTCATTAAATAAAATAAAAAACATTTGCAAACTCGCAAACTCCATCTAGGATAGGATGAATGAAATTAACGATCCAGGTTGTTAAAGAAAATTATATATAAAAAAAAAAAAAGTGCAAACGGGTTCTTGCGGATGCGGATAAAATCTGCAACTTGCAATAATACTATATTCCAGACCACTTCTGCTCGTATTATATTTGTGAAACCGTTTATTTGTATAAGGGTCGATTCAAATTGGAAGATTCAAATAACCCTATGCCCAACCCTAATAATAAGGAAATTTGGGGAGGTTTGGATTGGAGGGGTAAAAGATCAAAATATTAACAAACTATGATTATTATTAATTTCTGCTGATAAATAAATAATAAAAAAAATGACAAATAATCATTTTAAACAAATATGAATAAGGATGGGCTTATGCTAATCTCTGTCCTAATCCTTGGTACGTCATCCAGTAAGATTTTTTGTATAATAATGATATATATAAAAAAAAGAAAAATGTTTTGGACCTCGAATCTGGGATGCGACGAATGCCCCTAAGCCCAAAACGACGTCGTTTTGGGCTTAGGCTTTTTTTTTTTTTTCTTTCTTTTTTCTGCCATTTTTGACGACGCAGAGGAAGAAGAGGGAGAGGGAGAGGGAGAGAGAGAGAGAGAGAGAGAGGCGTCATCTCGCCGCCTCGATCGCCGCTTCATCGACGCTGTCGCACTGGCCGATTGTCGCCTGTCGCTAAATCAGCCCACTGCGCTCGTCAGCTCCGGCCTCGCCCGCCTCCGCCTTTGCCTCATCCCCGAGTTTATTTGCCCCCTCCTCTCCCCTTCCCCTCCTCCTCTCCCTCCCCCGTCTTCGTCTTTTGCTGAAAAAAAAAAAAAAAATTAAAACCATGAAACGACGTCGTTTCATGGTTTCGGGGCACTCGGGGCCTCCGAATTCGAGGTCCGAATCACAGCTCTAAAAAATTTTTATGAGTAATTATACTTTATCTTTTATATGTTTGGCTATTTTTTCGTTTTAACTCTTAATTTTTTTTCTTCTTACTTTAACCCTTTCATGTTTCAGTATTAATTGCAAATCCTAATAAAATATAGGGAGCAGCTTACCTCCAATCTTTAATCGGACTGGACGGTGTTGTTCGGCCCGTGAAGGCTCACCACAGGTCCCGTTTTGATAATTTAAACTGTTTAATGTGTAGAACTCGTCGAGTACTATATGTTTGTAAAAAATCACGTTGATCGGATATCTGATCAACGTGATTTTTTTATAAACATATAGTACTCAACTAGTTTTATACATTAAACGGTTCAGATTATCAAAACGGGACTCGTGATGGGCCTCCACGGGCCGAATAGCACTGTCCAATTCGATTAAGGACTGGAGACAAGCTACTTCCTAAAATATATACACAAAATATTTATTGTGTTAATTCATATAAAAAGTAAAAAAAAAGAAAAGTGTATCGAGTGATACATAATTTCATCAATTGTAAACTTCAAAATAAAAAGAAATAAGAGAAACCAGCATTACACAATTTTTTTTAAAATTTTTATAATTGCTTTGTTTATTTATTTATGTTTTTTTGAATGATGGTTATTCAAAATAAAAATAAAAAAATAGTGTTTTTTTTTATACCAAACAATTGTTTTTAAAAGGGAAAAGTATATTTAAAAGGAAACTACTCAAGATAATTGTACTTTCTTGGATGGACAACTTCCACTTGTTTTGACTTACATTTTTATGAAAATGTAATTATTTTGAGTTGTTTCTATTTTTAAATATAATTTTTTAAGTAAATTTATTGTGAAACAAATAATTCTTTATTCTTAGAAAAATTTGAAAATAAATAATTGGGTTCAATTAGCCAGAATATTTTTCAATCTACTAGAAGATTAAGGTTTGAAATTTAGCAAGCCATCCCTTTATATATTTATTTTTTATTAGAATGTAACAAATTAGCCTCCATTTGGAAAGTGGGTTGGCTTTTTGGTTTTTTAACTTTTTTGACTATTTTAGCCTGGGCTAAAAAGTTTGGTTTGGAAAGGACTTTTTAACTTTTTCGACTTTTTTTGTGAGAGAAAAGTATAATAATTATGGGTTGGATGTGATGTTTTGTTTGTTGTGACTAAAATAGCATATTTTGTCTTTTGTGACTAAAATAGTCCCAAACCTCCTTACTAAACGGAGGCTTAGTAAGTTAGGTTGACACAACCAGGCAATCCTTCCATAAACGTATATAAAATAAAATAATAATATATAAATAAAAAATTATATTAAATTTGTATACAGAATTATATAGCTCAATTTGAATCCGTTAACTTTAAAACAAAACACTAAGAAAAATAAGTTTATTGACAAAAATGAAATTGCCACGTAATTTTTTTAAATGATTTTTATATATGAATAGAGTTTTTTAAAATAAATAAATAAATAATAATGGTCAAACTTCACTGTACCTCCTGTGGTTTGGATCATGTGCAGTTTACCTCTCTGACGTTTGGAAATAACTACATAACCCTCACGTAATTTATGAATTGAAGGGCATCATTGAGCGTTTCGTTTAACTTAACAGTAAGTGCAAAATACATGGCAAATATAAAGAGATTGTACGCTGATTTTCAAAGTTCAAAGGGGTAAATCGCATATAAAATAAAATATCAAGGTTAAAGTGCACTTTGTCTTTCAAACAAATGACGAAAATACAGGAGTCGTGGGAGCCAAATAATTAGACTTAGGGTTGGTTTGGGATGTTCTAAAAAAGTGCACTTTTTGACTTATTGGCTTATATGGGTTGGGTTTGATGTGATGTGTTAGAGAGGTGATGTGAAATAAGATGATGTGACTTAAATAGGATAGTGACTTTTTGACTTTTTGTATTATTTAATAGATGCCAAACTTGGCCTTACTAGTTGGCAAATGAGGCACATCCAAGCCCCCCACTAAGTTCAAACAGTTTATTGTCGAGTAAATCCAAAGAATGGCCGAAATACATTTCGAGTACAAGATCTAGAGTTAGTGTTGGGGTTGAATAAGTAAGGGAGCTCAGCATAATGATCCATTTTAAGTAGGCCCAAGCTATCCATTTTTAGAAATATAGTAAGGAGGTGGGTTATGACACGACAATGATGAAAGCTACAAGAGAAAATATTTAGGAAAATGTCTGTAAAAAGAGAGTAATGGTGAATGGAAATGTATGTTTACACTTTAAGAAGTACAAGGACTTCTTTCTCTCTTCAAAAATACTGACTTTCTCATCGGAGGGGTAATTTCAGTACTTCGACTGAAATACTTTCCTTTTTTAAGTATTGGAGCGACGATCTTTCAAGAACTTGTTTGAAATTAAAGAGTATTGTAAAACCATCCTCACATGGGTATTTTAAACTGTTTTATTAAATCGTTAATGAATTTAATAGTGTACTTTAATTTATAAACTATAAAAAAAATATGTAATTATTTTTAAATATTACGGTGTAAACCGCACGTGGTCCAACTATATAGGTAAAGGGCAGTTCGTCTAAAAAAATAAAATAAAATGAAAGGAGGCCCATAGCTCGACATAAAAAATAGGCCCATGGGCCTTGAGTTACAACACAACCCATTGAACACACGAAGGCGCGTTGAGCTGACTCAGTGGAGGAGTGTCATCTTCTTAGAAACCCTAGAACACTGAACACTCTGATTCTTCTCGATCCAAACCCTAGAACTCTCTCTCTCTCTCTCTCTCTCTCACACACACACACACACACACACACACACGCACATCAGATCGTTGAAAGAAATATGCCTCCGAAGTCAGCTAAATCGAAGGAAGCACCTGCCGAGAGGCCTATCCTTGGCCGATTCTCATCTCACCTCAAGATTGGGATTGTAAGCTCTCTCTGATTTCTCATTTATTGCTGAATTTGGTTGTGAGAAATTGTTGAAAGCGAAATGAAAATGTATATTATGAAAAAATTAAAAATCTTGCGTTAGTTGCTGAGAATTACAGGTCTTGAAAGGTACTAGAATTTCTACTTTTAGCTTTGTAATTTAATTATTTATTTATTTTTGAAATTGTATTGAGTTTAGTGCTTCACATTCTAGTTTCTTGTAAGATTAATCTTTATTTCAACTGTGAAAATTGCAAATCAGTGGTAACTTCACAAAATATTTACGAATTCATGAAAAAGTTTATAGTTTTAATTATTAAAGTGAGTAAAGTTTACCACTAATTTGAAATTAGTTTGAAAACATGTACTGATTTTCAATTTTCCCTTTGTTTAACTGAATTCATTTGATGATTTTTTTCTTTCTTTCTTTATTTTCCCCATAAGTTCTTTGGGAAATTTGTGGTTTGATTGGCCTGTTTCTATAAACTGAACTTTTTTGGGTTACCTTTTCAATGTGCAGAAGGAAGCTGAATTAGTCCTGTACAATTTGATAGTTTCTGAACTGCACTGTAAATAGTCCATAAATAAATTGGCACTAAAAATCATCATGTAAAATTTAACAATCGTTTGGAACATTTTGAACTTTGTGGATTTTCACTGTATTTTTTGAATGCAATACCATCTATGTGTATAAATGCATTGGTTTCATGGGCCCACCTTTAAAGTCTTATACCATTGTATTGGTGACACATTAGTTGGTATCTGAATTTGGTACTTAAATTTGGTTGCGGTAGTTTTATTTTTAGGAATCCCCTAGAATTGGAATGGTAGCATTTGTTTTTACACGGCATGTTAATGTAGGAGCCTCAAATGAAACATTTGTGAAAATGGGCAGCCTAGTTAAGAGGTTTGAATGGTCTCATTCCAAAGAAACCTAAAAACGATCACATAGTTGAAAATATGATATACGCACTATTTACCTTATCACCTATATTGAAGATGATATATATATTACATTGCAGTGTTGTGTGCATAGGGACTTGATCCCTTTCTAATTGAAGAAGACACCCTAAGATGTCCTAATATTTTGTAAACCTCAATTTTGTCAATGTGTTTGAAGGTCTGTAGTACTGGTTGGAAGGGGATGTTAACATGGATATTATTTTTTATTTTGTTTTGGGCATCTTGGAGTGTTTAGATACTCTGGGCCTGTTGATGTTACTCAATTGGATATGAGTTTCTAAGAAAGGATTTACAGATGCACCAGACCCTAAAATTTTCGGAAATGTAATTGCAACATCCCTCGAACTATTTAGGGCTGTTGCATGTTTATAAAAATTTGAATGCCTTGTTATATTTTATACATAATTTGAGTAATCCCCTGTGTTACATGGACTCGCCACTTTGGGGCGAAGTACCCGTGTCGACACGACACGACACGGGTGCGGGTGTGGGATCTGTGTCAGATTCGTCTATTCTCTATCGGACACGGCTCACAGCAAAAGAAATGAAAGAGGTGAGAGCAAGAGATTACCTGGTCGAATGATCCAGCCGAAGCTCCATTCAGTCGAAGCTCCATCCAGCGATCTAGTCGAAGCTCCATCCAGCGATCCAGTCGAAGCTCCATCCAGCGATCCAGTCGAAGATCGAAGCTCCGTCAGTCGATCGAACAGCCGAACACCCCCAGACGACTCTCTCTCTCTCCCTCGCTTTCTCTCTCTCCCTCGCGATCGCAATCGCGATCACGATCGATCGCTTCCTTTGTTTGCTGCGCTCCTCTCCGTCTCTCTCTCTCGCCCGTCTCTTGATTCAAATCTATATTCGTATATATCTATTCAAATATATATTCGTACTATATTCGTATATATCTATATAAAATAATAATAGTTAATAACTATTATTATAATACCTATAATAATAATATCTATATAATATAATAATAGTTACCTAAAATAATAACTATTATGGTATATATCTATATAAAATAATAATAGTTAATAACTATTATTATAATAATTATAATAATAACAATTATTATTATATATTATATAATAATTATTGTATAACATATAATATATTTATAAGATTATATATACTTATATATATTAATAAAAATAAATAAACACATATATGTAAAATAATTATTTGTTATTTATATAACATAACTCATCTTAATAACTATATTTAAAATATATATATATATATATATTTAACGTATCCCCGTACCCGTATCCTAATTTGGATACATATCCACGTATCCTTAATTTTTAATTTTGAAGTGTCCGACCCCTAGATACGCACCCGTACCCGATCCTCGTACCCGCGTCCGTGTAACTTAGGTAATCCCTTGTCGCAAAGGTTTGCATTGCGGATAATGGAATCCATTGTTAGTGTCACATCACAGTCTTACAGATGGTTTTGAAAATTTGAGACTACACATTTCAGAAATTTGTAGTACTAGTAATTTTAATCAGTGTCCTGTGCGGTAAAATGCTCAAATTACCTTTCATTTGTGATTAAGCATCCAAGCATTCTTACTGCATCAAATTGTTTAATGGTGCAACACCTCAAACTGAGTTGATAACAACATTGGCTTTTGTAGTTCCAAGCACTTGCCTTGCTTTACTGATCACATCAGGAATATACTTAAGTTGCATTATAATCTAAATGCTGAGCTTGTTGTTCTTATTGATTGTGTTTCAGGTTGGATTGCCAAACGTGGGCAAATCTACTCTTTTTAACACACTCACAAAGTTGTCCATACCAGCGGAGAACTTTCCCTTTTGTACAATTGAGCCCAATGAGGCACGAGTTAATGTTCCTGATGAGCGATTTGAATGGCTTTGCCAACTGTACAAGCCAAAGAATCAGGTTTATGACTAGACTTTTAAACTGTAATGTTTCAATTACAGATGTGCTTTTTTAAAGCCAGAATATTGTAGAGATCTGTAATAGTTCTACATCATAAAGTATTTTTGGTTTGCTGATTTTAATAGTGTATTTCTTTCCTCACTTATTTTGTTTATGGACAGGTATCAGCTTTCTTAGAAATTCATGACATAGCTGGACTTGTTCGAGGTGCTCATGAAGGACAAGGATTGGGGAACAGTTTTTTGTCTCACATTCGTGCAGTTGATGGCATTTTTCATGTTTTACGTGAGATGCTCATCTTTTTTGTACAGTTCCCTAGATTTGTTCTTTTGCTATTACATCTAATCATTTTGGTCATTATTTTCAATGAGTTTTTGTAATACATATTTGAGGAGTCAAAACATAGTATTCTTTTCTTCATTCATGCCATTTAGTTATTATCGTCTGTCTGTTGTTTTTATTATTTTCTGTTTATATTTATCCATATTTGTCAAACAGAATTCTTCTTGTTCTATTTCAGTGTAAGATTTGTTTAAACACATTAATGAACTGGAATTTGGACTAGTTTATACCCCCTCTCTCCTATTTTATGCATCTCACTTTCCATTTTTGGCAGTCCCATTTATTGAAGACATGGATGATCTGAATTTTGGAGTAGTTTATGCTCCCTTGTCATCCTATTCCATCTCTCACTATCAAATTTTGCTAATCCTGTCTTATTTGTCAAAAATCATGAATTTTCCATATTACCCTTCTTGAAATTTATATTTGAGGTGAAAAGTGAATGGAGGCAATAAGGCCTAAGCACAGGGCAACAAGACGAGACGAGACAGTGGCTTCATCAAAGTGAGGCAAACAGTGAGGATATATTTTAAAAAAATAGATAACGTAAACAAAAAAAGCTCAATAATTACACAAAGTATGATGCATCCAACAGTCCAAATATTAAATATCCGTAAAAAATAAAACATCCTACAAAATTTAAGATTCCAAATATCAATGTCCAACAAAACTAATATTTCAAATGTTTAACATTTGGAAGCATAAAAAAGAAAAAGAATTGATCAACTATTCAACAAATAATTTTATCCCCAGCAGTGGCCACAATATCTCTTTCTTGCTTTGCCAAAAGAGTATTCAACTTGGTTGAAGTTGCCTTGAGGCCTTGAGGCTTTACCTTACCTTGCTTTTCTCTCGTAAGTCTTCACTAAGGTGTGCTTTTCAAAATACTGTATTCAAGTCCAATCCTATTCCCAAACGAGTTACTCAAATAGAATAGAGGCATCTTTGTAAATCTCTCATTTAATTCCTGCATGGTCAACCATGACACAAAATGGGATGGAGCAAGTATCATATAAGCTTTGTTGTCTAATTTTCTCATTGGACCAATGATTTTTTTTTTCTCCTATACTTGCTAAATAAGCCCTTATGGTTTCAACCCCTGTATACTGCTATATAAGTCATCTGGATTCAAAGGAGCGTGAATGGTTTCAGTAGTTTATATCTTGTTGCTGTTTCTTTTGCTAAGACATTGCCTTACAATTTCTCGATGTTATTCTTACTGAACAATTTTGTTGTTCCTAGTTATTGTGTTGGGTGCCGTTGCAATAATTTTGGGGATTATTGGGAACTCTCTTTGATTATCTGCTCTACAGCATCAACTTGTTCATTTATCAAGTGTTACTATCAAATAATTCACTTGTACCATGTATTTTAGGTGCATTTGAAGATCCAGATATCATTCATGTTGATGATATTGTGGATCCTGTGAGGGATTTGGAGGTTATTACTGAAGAATTACGGCTTAAGGTATGGTTTATGCTGGATTTTGATCATGAGTTTTGTATAGAAAGCTCCAGTTTTGATTACATGTGCCATTTTCTTGTGTTAAGGACCATTTAATCGTGCAACTAAGCATAGCTAGTAAATCTTTCTGTTGGTGATGGTGGCAAATTAGTTATGATGTCAAGTGGAATACCAATATGGCTATGTTGTATTTGTGGACTTGATGAAAGTTAGGAATGAACTCAAGCATGTGTAGACTTTAGAGCACATGAGGGGTCTGACTTTGATGTGATGTATAAAATGTATTTTACATGATTCACACACAGGCAACAGCTCCTCACTAAATCTCTTTGAAGTTTCTGTTCCTGTCACGTGCCATGTCAAGTGCAACTTCAAGTTTACTAAGGGCCCGTTTGGGAAGTGGCTTTTTGGCTATAATATGAGGTGAAAAACCGATATGTTTCGGAAGAACTTTTTGTTTTGTTTTGTTTTTTTTTTTTATTTATGGGAAAACATGGAAAAAGTAGAATGGAAGGGAACGAATCTTATCCAAATAAAACTTGTTCTAGATTATCATGTTCATTTCTCTTCTATTCTATTTGAATTCATGTCTAAAATAGAAAAATGTTTTTATTTAGTTCAATCTGTTACCAATAATCCCTCGTTACTGCTCAACGGAGAAGTAACAGGTAGGGATGACAGGATTTGAACCCGTGACATTTTGTACTCAAAACAAACGCGCAACCAAGCTGCGCTACATCCCTTTAATTGGTTTACTGTCTCATTGATTTTTTTTTTATTTTTATGAGTACTTTTTGACTTTTTGGCTAAATAGCAACTTCCCAAATGGACCATAAGCAAGGAAGAGGGAAAGGTTGGGTCACTTTTTCATTGGGATTTCAATTTGGTTTTGTGGTAGCTGTATAAATGGTACACAGTTGAGGGAGATTGACCTTGACTTCTGATAATTGGTCTAGTTCATATTAAAATATGAGCATTTTGCCTTGTTTGCATTGCATGCATTGCATTACAATCTTATGATGGTTTTTAGTCCTCATCCAAATGATTTATGATCTCCTTTGATGACCTTGTCTTCCATGCTTTATGCAAGTTAAGGACCTTGAATTCATGGAAAGGAAAATTGAGGACGTTGAAAAGAGCATGAAGAGGAGCAATGACAAGCAGTTGAAGATAGAGCTTGAAATGTGCCAAAGGGTTTGTGAATTATTTGTTTTGGACAATTGTTTTGCTTTTATCTGCAATTTTTATTTGTTGTCATAATAGTCACAGGTGTAGTGCATACTGATCCATTTTCTCCATTGAAGTATTTGAAATATTAATGATACTACATAACACTCATATCATACACACAATTCAATGCAAATTAATTGTAATTTTTTTAATAAATAACAATTACATGACACTCATCAAGTGCTTTTATGCTTTTATCACATGTCCTTTTGACTTCTATGGTTTATGATTGAATTATGTTGATGCTCAATGTGATTGAACAAGCTAACCATAGTATCGTGGGTGTTTGGGAAGTGGGTTTTTATGTAGGTTTTTTTAGTTGTAGGATATTATTGGATAAAAATTTTTTAGTGTTTGGGAAGATGGTTGGGTTTTTTTGTGGTTGGATGTGATGTTTGTGAGAGAAAAAGTGAAATGATTATGGGGTTGGATGTGATATTTTGTTTGGATGTGTTTTTTTTTGGTTTTGCAAAACTTTTGTCTTTTAGTGGAAAAAATGAGAAAAATTTGAGAACCAAGTTCCCAAACACCACCATAATGACTTATACTAGAATTCGTAACTGTTCCATAAAAGAATTATGGCTTTATGCATGTTTTATAAAATTTGGCAAGTCTTCCCTTGCATTGTTAGTTGTATCAGATTGCATGTATGTCCAGTTTGTCAGGTTACTTTTTGTGCCTATCCACATTTCTTACATCGTATGCTCGGTTTAGTACCCATTGGATGGGGATTTGGGTATGGTAGATTGAGTACACACCTAACCTTTGACATAATTTGCACAAAGTTGCTACCCTCAAGCTTGAACCCACAACCTCAAAGATTAGTATACGGAGTTTTAATTACTGAACCAGTTCCCACTCTCCACATTTTTGTTGTAAGAAAATTTTATTAACAAAAGAAAGTGCCGCAAAAGGGTTTTTTTTTTTTGGTACTATCCGTATAGGTTTTTATTTATTTATTTTTTTGATAAAATTTTTCATTCATCCTGGTTTCTCATAAATGTCATTGAGGAATTTATGAATAACCTGTTGAATTTCTTTGTCTTATGAATTAAAAGCGCGATTCCAATTTTTTGTTAGATAAACCATTGAATGGGTAATATGTTGCATATATGAGGAACACAAATTAATTACTCAGGCTAGTTAATTAAGAAATTGTAGCCCTGCAGTTCATTTTCTGAATGAAACAAGATAATATATATATATATATTTTGTATCTTTCCCACTATATGCTCTCTCTCTCTCTCTCAAAATGTTTCTCAAGAAAATAGGCAGATGTCTTTTTATGGAAAATGCTATACAAAATAACAAATTTTATTATTAGTGAGGTGAGAGATGGAGATGTGCGTATCACCTCCAATGCTTTGAAGCTAATATTTGCTTTGTCTTTTACCTTGACATTTTTCATGTTGGCATTGCTTTTGTCAGATTTTTTTTTAAGGGGTAGCTTAACAAATATTCTATATTTACTGAATTGGGCCGCCTTTTTTGCAACTCTTTATCTAAATAGCTTTTTGGCATTATGTATAAAGATTAAAGATAATAAATGGTCTCTTTTGTTTTGCTCAATTTTTTTTTTCTTCTTGATGACCTTGAGGTTCTAATACTGCTAAAAGGAAGTATGTGCAAGATGCATATGAAATAAAACTATGGATCAGCCAAAATGAGAAACAGGTCTACACAAGGGCTGAACTGTAAGAAAGGGACCTATCTTGAGCCATTAATTGCATAAGGCATGAGATAATTAGAGAAAGCATTTTTAAGACTGCCACTTAAAATTTTGATTCTTAAAATTAAATAAATGTATCTCATGTGATGAAATTGTACACTTTTTGTTGAACACTTTCATTACCCATGAAATTTTAGTGGACTCTATATGATGAGAATAGACAATATTAATGAGAAGAGCTCTTGTATGCCATTTTTGCTGACTCGTACACAATTTGACACGTGGAACCATGATGTGAATAATTGTGCATAAGTGCATCACATTTAATATAGAGGTAATCGAAAAGGAAAAATAGGATTCACGTAGCTGACCCCAAGTAGCTGGAACATGGCTTTGTTGAGTTGAATTGAGTTGTCAAAAAGGCAAGAAATTGAATGACCTTGTTTCCACAGGTCAAAGCATGGATAGAGCAGGGAAAAGACGTCCGTCTAGGTGAATGGAAAGCTGCTGATATTGAGATACTAAATACTTTTCAATTGCTCTCTGCCAAACCTGTTGTTTACTTGGTAAGTTATCTGTTCATTCTATTTATATTAAAAAAAAAAAAAAAAAGATGGGAAAAAACAAAGGTGTTATCTGCTCATTATGAGAAGAGTTGTTTTCGGCTGACCACTATATCCATCAACAATGCTTGTAGCAAAAGCCCCATTATTGGGAAGTAGATGGAGGGGTGCTTCTAGCTTTTGCTTTTTGATTATTGTTGGCCTGGGTTTGGGCTAGCATCTTGCCTTGGCAGAGGTCCAGGTTGAGACTGAGTCATAGTCGACTTGTGGTGCTTGGCACCTTACCGCCTTCACTACTACCTATGGGTTTTGGTGAGATGGTAAGTGCTTGATCCTACAATTAACTTTCAGCTTACAAAAAGCTACACCAAACAGGCCCTTGTCTAATTAAGTTTTAGGTTGATTTGGAGTTTTTTTTTATAAATTTTTTTCTGTGTTAATTTTAGTTTACTATTGCTATTAATCAGATTTATTATGTTTTGTTGATATTTAGGACTCGAGAGTATTTTAGTAAATTTTTGTATTTGTTGGACATGGGCTGTAATGTGAGTCCATGGGCCTTCTTTTAGATCAAGTTATGACTGAAATATAATGGATTTATTTGTTGAACATTAAGCAAAGAGGTAATTTGAAGATTTTGCACTAATTGAATGCTGTGTATAATTATGACAAACACCCGATGGACAGTCCAGCAAGTCTTGATACTCTGCTTCCTTATTTCCTTTTAGCAATATGTCTTGGAATTAGGCTCTTCTGGTGAAACCAACAAATATTGCAAATCTACATCATCCTCATGCCCCATCATGACAGTTGAGGTTTTTATAAGATGATTCTGTAAATGAAATTTTAGTGACAGCTCATAGCCAGAATTTTCTCTTATGTCAACATTTGGAAGTTAGGCCAGGTGTAGTGGTGGATAGAGAAGAACAAATAGTTCAAGGGATTTTTGATTTTTATTCTAATTTGTTTTCGGCAGATGATATTGTTAGGCCTGGGATAGATGGGCTTGAGTGGCAGCCTATTAATTAGGAAATTGCAACGTGGTTAGAGCGACCTTTTGAGGAAAGTGAGATTAGGGAAGCAGTTTTTGAGTGTGATAAGGATAAGGCTCCGGGTCCAGATGGGTTTTCCATGGCTGTTTTTCAAGATTGCTGGGAGGTGGTGAATGGGGATTTGGTAAGAGTTTTCATGGAATTTTACGAGACAGGGGTGGTGAATTTATGCACAAATGCCACTTTTATCTGTTTGATTCCTAAGAGGGATGGAGCCATTCGAATGGGAGATTTTAGACCAATTAGTTTGATTACATCTCTTTACAAGATTTTGGGTAAGGTATTGTCAAAAAGGTTGAGATGTTCTGTAGGGGATACAATTTCTCATACACAGGGGGCTTTTGTGCAAGGTAGACAGATTCTAGATGTGGTTTTGGTGGCAAATGAGGTGGTTGAGGAGTATAGGAAGTCGGGGAAGATAGGCATTCTGTTCAAGGTAGATTTTGAGAAAGCGTATGATCATGTAGATTGGCGTTTTTTGGATTTTGTGATGAATAAGAAAGGATATGGTGAGAGATGGAGATCTTGGATTAGGGGTTGTTTGGTGTCTTGTAATATGTCGGTAATAGTTAACGGTAAGCCAGGGAAGTGTTTTAAGGCCACGCGAGGGTTGAGACAGGGAGATCCTTTATCTCCTTTTCTTTTCATTTTGGTAGTGGATGTGTTAGGTAGGATGATTGACAGAGCTATAGAGGTTGGCTTGTTTGAAGGCTTACAAATTGGTAGAGATAGATTGAGTGTGTCGCATTTGCAATTCGCGGATGACACTATTTTCTTCTCTACGGGAGACGAGTGCCAAGTGGCAAATCTTTTTTCTATGGTAAGGCTTTTTGGGGTGATTTCAGGGCTGAAGGTTAATTTAGAAAAGAGTAGGGTGGCGGGTATTAATGCTGACCCTAGTTTGATTCAAAGTGTGGCCGATTTGATTGGTTGCGGGATTGAGACATTTCCTATGAAGTATTTAGGCCTCCCACTGGGAGGTAATCCAAGAAGTGACATGTTTTAGAATCCAGTGGTGGATAAGATAGGTAAGAGGTTAGAATGGTGGAGTAGGGCCTTATTGTCCTGTGGGGGTAGGTATACCTTGGTTAAGACAGTGTTGAGTGGAATTCCTACTTATTTCATGTCTTTGTTCAAGATTCCGGTCAAAGTAGCAAAATCCATAGAGAAGCTTATGAGGGACTTTCTGTGGGAAGGGAAGGGAAGGATGAAGGTAGGAAGGATCATTTGGTGAAATGGGAAGCAGTGTCATTACCAAAGGAGAAAGGGGGATTGGTAGTTGGTAATATACTGGTTAGAAATATGGCTTTATTGGGCAAGTGGTTATGGAGATTCCCAATTGAGCGTGATTCATTATGGCATGCAGTTGTCAAAAGCAAATATGGGTTGCATGTTAATGGTAGGGACTCTCAGGTGGTTTCTAGGGGTAATGGGCATGCTCCGTGGAAGTCTATCTCTCATATCTATCCAATTTGGTCCCAATTCATTTATGTGAGGGTGGGTAAGGGGGATACGGTCAGATTTTGGGAAGATGTTTGGGTGGGTTCTTTGTCCTTTGCTGAATCCTATCCGCTTCTGTATAGAATTTCTCAATCTCATAATTGTTCTGTTGAGTCTGTGACTGTTTCTTTGTTGGCCTCTCGTTCGTGGAATTTTAATTTTTCCCGTAATCTTCATGATAGTGAAATTCCCGAGTTGATATCTTTATTGTCAAGGCTTGAAAATGTTTCTTTGTCTCCAACTTTGGAGGATCAATGGTTTTGGAATATTCATTCGTCGGGGTCTTTTACTTGTAAATCTTTCTTGGATAAAATCATTGATATTCCGCATGTACCTCAGTTTTTGTTTCACAAAAAGATTTGGAAGACATGTGTTCCTCTTAAGGTGAAAGTGTTCATGTGGATCTTGGTCATGGGGGTACTTTGACAAATGATTCATTGCAAAAGAGGAGACCTTCATGGTATCTTAATCTTCAATGGTGCACAATGTGTTGTAAAAGTGGAGAATCATTGGATCATCTCTTTTTGCATTGTTCGGTGGCAAGGTTGTCATGGAATAGGGCGTTTGGTTTGGGCAATGTACAAGTGATGCTCAGAAGGTGTTGCTCAAATATTATTATTTGATTTTCAAGTTTTTGGAAGGTCAAAGAGGGCTAAAGTTCTTTGGAGTAGTGTGGTTTTTGCAATCTACTGGGTCATTTGGTTGGAGAGGAATGGCCGTATTTTCGAAGGAGGGAATAGGGATATAGACTATTTATGGGATAGAGTGAGATACTTGGCATTTTTTTGGGCTTCGGCGAGTCCTGTGTTCCGTGAGATCCCTTTGTTTTTGATCGCTTCAGATTGGGTGTCGGTTTGCTTTGAATAATTTGTGGTTGATGGCTCTTTGTTTTTTTATTTTTTTTGTTTTGTTTTTTTTGGATGTATTTTTCCTTTTTCCTGTTTGAGGATGCTTCATCCTCTTGGCCTTGTGCCTTAATAAAATTTTCTAGTCTGTTGATCAAAAAAAAAAAAATGTTGATGAAGTTGTGATTATGACCATAAAGCACACAATTTGGGCTATAATCCTATTGTTAGATATGAAATAGAAAAGGAAAATAAATATTCCTAGACATTTTTTCATTTTTCTCATAAACAGTTTTAATCACATGGTTTGTAAATTTTGTGGGGCTTCAGTTTTTCCCCTTTCTTTTTCAAATGGAACTTGCTATTCATCACAAAAGGGAATTTGGTGTGATTATGGATTTTGACCAGTATCATGCATATGCAATGCAGGTTAACATGAATGAAAAAGATTATCAGAGAAAAAAGAACAAGTTTCTACCCAAAATTCATGCTTGGTGAGTTCTATGCCATGTTAGTATTATTTCTGCCTCTTTTTATGCGCATGTGTGTTACAATGTGTGATGCACCAGAGACCTAGAAAACCCAAGAACCGAACCAACATAACCTCTATGGGTTGGGTTGGGTTGGTTTTTTCAATACATTGGTTCGGTGGTTTTGGGTCTAAAAATACTGAACCCAATCAGACTGGTTCGGTTCTAGTGGAGAATTGGTTTGATTCTGGATTTAGTGCTAACTCTAACCAAACCAACCCATGCACACCCCTATATGCGCATCTGTTTAGGTCATAAGGAAGAATAATCAATAAATTGGCAGTTGAAAAATGTAGTGACTAGAATACCATTCACAATCTTTGAGCAGGAGAGAGTTGTTTAATACTTGTCAAAGAATGTGGTGTAATAGGATACTTATAATTGAGTTATATCTACAGTGTTAAATTTTCATGCTTGGATTTGTTGTTTAAATTCCTACGGTTTTGAATTTTAATGCTTGGATTTGTTGGTTAAAGTCAGTTACATGGGCAAAAAATTGCTTATTTATTCACGTGTCACCTCAACAGATTGAATACATATTTGAGACACCCTCTTCCTCTCGAGGAAAATGGTTGACTAGTTACAGTTTTTTTAGGATTGTTTTGGAATTAATATAGTTTATGGTTTTTGACAGAGCCAACTAAGACCAATTCATGTTGAACCCAATTGACTTATAAGTGAGATGTTTGGATAGATGTTGCTTTCCTCAACATGTCAATTTGGTATCCATGTTCTATAATTTGGTTATATGATTTTGTATTTTAACCTTTTTTCGCTGTTTGTTCCTTGTCAATCAACAGAATTGAAACTATAAATGGAGAAGGTTATTTGCAGCTTTTACAGAATAGGCTTTGATTAATTATTACGGTCTCTCGTGTCTAGGTGGTGGAAATCTGCATTTCTTATGGGATAGATGCCTTCTGAATCTTCCAAACTGCTTTTGTATTTAATATACCTCCTGCTTTGGCACTGCCTTTGTAAGACCTAAACA
Organism: Camellia lanceoleosa; assembly: GCA_025200525.1. NCBI lineage: Eukaryota > Viridiplantae > Streptophyta > Magnoliopsida > Ericales > Theaceae > Camellia > Camellia lanceoleosa. The sequence goes on from CM045765.1 coordinate 156,808,463, forward strand.
TGAACCATGCAGGGTTGATTGTTGGACAGCAGTACTTTGAAGTACTCAAAACTCCTATTGTGTGGTTCTCAAGTCAGTTGTCCAGTCCTCATGGTCTAGACCTTCACTCAGCTATTTTATTTGACCAGACTGCATGTAACACATTTAACACTTGGAGATTCTTTCTGCATACTATGATGCGGAAAGAAATTGACCTTAAGTATCATTTCTTGGTTGTCTAAGGAAGCTTTTTGACCTACTTAATTGCATCCGACTGTAATGGGTTAATGGTGTTGCCATTCAATTACCTTTTTGCTCCCTTATGCAAGCTACAAGTGAATTTAATCTCTTTTTAATTTTTCCTTCTTTTTCTGTTTTTTTTTTTTTTTTAATTTTTATTATTATTATTTTTTTATGTACTTTTTTTTGGGTTTTATTTATTATTATTTATTTTAAATAAAGATTTTTTTGCTTCATATTTTCTAGGGTGCAGGAGCACGGGGGTGAACCAATTATCCCTTTCAGCTGTGTGTTAGAGAAAAATCTTGCTGATATGCCAGAAGATGAAGTTGCAAAGTATTGCGAGGAGAACAAGTTACAAAGGTTAGTCCCAACATTGGGAACTCCTTACCAACATGGATTTCTGGTTGGTTGAAATGTTGTGGGGCTTCTACCATTTTACGGAATAACAATGATCTAGAAGATTATGTCTTTGCAAAACATAAACAAATTTGGGAATTGATGACTGCAAATTCGTGTGTTCATTGTAAACTTTTGTGTGGTGCCAATGTTAGTGTAATTTCTTTGCTTAAACAACAAACTGAACCACTTTGTCACATTGGACATGATGGGCAAAGTATTGGTGCTTTTGTTTACCTTTCATGAGCTGGAGAGTGGTTTTGCTCTGACTGAAGATTAACTCTAGCTGGCTTCAGTTTGAAGGACCGGGCTAATGCTTTCTGTCAATCATCATCCACAGCAATTTTTTGCTGCCTTGCAGTCAATCAAAACGTTCTGATAATTGTTGTTTACTCTTACATCCTTTTTTAATTTTTTCAAAAACTTTTAAAAATAGGGAAAGATATAAATGAAATATCTCAACTTCAAAACATTACAAAAGATTTAAAGCAAAATATTTCTGAATGTGGGGTGCATTAGGGAAATTTCAGAAAGTAATTCTCCAGAACTGTTTATTCTGCAATTCTGGTTTCCAGAAATGCATTTGAAGCAATATATGAAAGCAATTTTTCTGTAAAGTTTTGATGTTTTCATAATTGCCAGTACGTCGTACAGATTCAACTCGCAAAATGAAATAATTATCCCTTGGTTTATAATTTCCAATCATCATTGTATCCTTTAATTAGTTAGAATGTGACAGTGAAATGACCTTCTAAATATATACTTGCTTTATGTTTTCTGTGTTTTCTTTCCTTACAAATGATTATCCTATAACTCAACCATGTTGTTGGAATTCAAGTTGAGAATTGTGATGCTAAATAGTGTTAAAACTGACCTGTATACACACACATATATGTATATGGATGTATGGATGTGCAAAACAAAATCAATTTCTTATAGTGCTTTTTCCATTTGAGTAATGCTAGGGATCATAAAAAAAATATTATGAAATAGTTCATGAAGATTATCCACCCTTGGATTACACATACAATAAAATACCACACGCTAATCAAAAATGAAAAATCTTCACGAAGCATTTCATGATATTTTTTTCATGATCTTTAACATTACTCTTTTTCATTAACCATCTTCAAGTTCAATGTACGATCAAAATTATAATTATGTTTTTGCTGTTTTTTGTCATATAAATATTAACCTTTTGTTTTCACTTCATAATAGGTTTCTTATATATATATATATATTTTTAAAAAACTAGTGGAAAAAGAGTCTAGAATTCTGATTTATTGAATGAAATCTAGATTTTATTAATGTCTAAGCTATCCTGAACTGGCTTTGCTACAGTGCCCTAACAAAGATCATAAAGACTGGATTCTCAGCAATTAACCTCATATACTTTTTCACAGCTGGCCCTGATGAGGTAATATATTTACCTGAATAGTTCCTGTTCAGTTCTTTTTGTTTCTTTGTTTCTATAGAGTTTGCTGGAAGCATTGCTTGCACTTTGTTGCTGTTAACTGCCTTGCATGAGTGACGATCCTCATCCCTTTCTCCTTCTCCCTTCCAAGAGAGAGAAACTGAGAGAGTGCGAAGTTGTACCTGTCTAAATCAACTCTCGTCTTCAAATAAGTCAATCTCTTAGGCTGTGTTTGGATCATGGATTATGAAGGGAAGGAAAAGTGAAAGAAATATAAGTTTTTTTTTTTCTTTCGCTTTTCCCTTCTCTTTTCCTTTCATTTTGCAAATCCTTTCTCAAATTCATGATCCAATCACAGCCTTAGTTTTTGAAAGAAAGTGAATTGCTGCAGACAAATGATTAATGATTTATTTCTGAGCTTTATTTTCCCCTCAATTCTATTACTTGGTTCAGAGTAATTCTTCATTCTTGGATCGGATTCTGTGCATTTTAGTTTTCAGTTCATGTTCCACATTATTGCCCCAAGGGATGCGGTACATTTCCCAGACAACATCAAAATGCTTGTCCTTGTACAACTTTTCTATACTTGCGCACGTATCCTTTATCTATCTTGGGTGACTTATTTTTTACAAAAGCACCATAAGTGGTCTGTTTTTTTTTTTTTTTTTTACTGATAATGCTTCTTGCACTTGCATGGATGTGTCTTTCCAATTATTACTGACTTACAAGTTACAACACTGCTTGGATGATTTTAAAATTGAATGTGACAGTTTAACTTCTCTTTCCTTTTTTTTTTGCAGGTGAAATGTTGGCAAATTCGACGGCAGACAAAGGCTCCTCAGGCTGCTGGGACTATTCATACTGATTTTGAGAAAGGGTTTATCTGTGCTGAGGTAATTCCTTCAACCGTTTTTTCCCTCTTTTAAACTGTCTACATTTTGTTGTCTTATTGGTTTTTTCTCTTTCATGATATTTTAAGAAGTTGCATTGGCAGTTCATTGATTTTTTTTTTTACTCTTTACTTTCTGTTGTTTCTTTATGAGGATTCAGAATTGACATCTAGGAATTTCTTCCAATATGTTTACATAATATGTTTGCCAATGAGACTACTTGAAAAACTTCGCATGGAATAAAATCAATGTGATTGTAATATATTGCTCTCCTTAAAATGTTTCAAAGTGCATAATCCAGTGTTGTTTTGTTCTGTTTAAAAGATGAATTCCTTGTTATCATCTTAACAACACCAAATAATATTGTTGGTTTGTAGCTTTTCATCTCTTCTATTTGATACTTCTGTGGAACTGCTAGAAAGTGCTAACTTTGAATTTATGACAATAATCAGGTGATGAAATTTGAAGATCTGAAGGAACTCGGCAGTGAACCGGCTGTTAAGGTGTGCTTTAATTCAATACTTAACTAAATAATGGTTACATTTTCGTGTCCTATGCCATTTGTTTGACGATTTGCAGATATAGCTATTGTAACTGTCTTTTTATTTTTTTAAAATTTTTTAAAACTCGTCTAAATATGTTACTTTGCAGGTCTTGTTTAGACTAGATGATCCTTAAAAAAAAATTAAAATAGATTTTTTTGATAGGTCAATATAGACCCCCCCCCCCCCCCCAAAAAAAAGAGGCCATTTTTTATATGCTTTTTCAATTAAATTTGGCTTATTTATCTTTGTGATTGAATTTTTTTTTTATTTTTGATTTTTAGGGTTGTCTAGTCTAGATGGACCTAAACAGTAAAAACGTGCAACATAATTGAAAAAAAAAAAAAAAAATCATTGTGCTGTGACCCTCATTAATACTATGCCTTCTGTAGCTTGTTTATAAAATTAGCTTTCAATTCCTTGCCTTTATTATAGACCATCTACTTCTTCCATTAGTCCAACCTTTTTTGATTTTATTTTATTTATTTGCATATAATTTTTATTTTTTTTAATTTTTGCATAGGCTGCCGGGAAGTATAGACAGGAAGGGAAAACATATGTGGTCCAAGACGGAGACGTCATATTTTTCAAGTTCAATGTTTCTGGTGGTGGGAAGAAGTGAGAGAAAAACACACATATTTAACCTCTTCAAGATGAATCTGATTGTTAAGTTTGAGTGTATGAATTCTCATCATTATTATGTGTAATTTTCTCCATGGGGAAAAAGATCTGTACCTCGTTTTGCATTTGCAGAAAGTTTTGATTTGTGAGTAGATCCCCCAAGTAGAGTGGGATTTGTTGAATACTAGCTATGAACTCAAAACCAATGGTATATCTTTTGATTTCTTCATGATGATTACGTGGTTATGTTTATTCGTTGAAGTCGTTTATGTGCTGGCTAATTTATGAACATTCTCGGGGTCTGATATCAACCGGTCTGATTGGCCCTTTTCTTCGAAATTTGTAGTGATTTGTATTTTTGTAGTTATGAGTGATGGAACATTGCACCCGAAGCTTAATTTCGGCACTTTTCTTCTCTATTTTTTGCACTCTTTTATGTTTGATTTTACAAATATGCTTGTGTTGATAATTTTGAATTGAATTGACAATATGTTTAGGACTTGAAAGACCTTGTTGCCAAACTGTTCCAACCAAATGGTGGTTTCGGTATTAACTGTCCCCCTTCCCTCAAACCCCTCTTCTCTATATTGCGTATCAAACATGAATGGTTTAGAAGGACAGAGAGGTGATAACTGAAAGTAGTTGTTGGCTGTTGAAGATGGTGGTTGGCCATTAGAAGTTGGTTGACCATCACAAACGGAAGTGATTGCTGGAGGAAGTCAGACCACGGTGGTCAGAGGTGATGGTCGGTAGTTGTGATAAGCAGTGGGTGGTGGTTGGAGCGGATGGGAAAAGAGAAGGAATCAATGCTTGGATAGTTCCGATTGAGTGCGTCAAGTAAGGGAGTAAAAATGTTTCTCTTGGTTTTCTGAAAATGAAAATAGGTTTTGAATTTTACTAAACTGAAATTTCTTTTGGGTTGGGTTTAGAAAAATTGCGAAGAAGATTAATAGGCATTTGTCAAAAAGGCAAGTACATTTTTGTTTGGTCATTTTAAAAAAAGGGAGAATGTGCTTAGTTAATTTTGTTTTCCTTAATAAATTCAAGATTCAGAAAAAGTAATAAAGGATTACAAATGAAATGAAGGAAAAGTATATTATAACTCTTCCTTTCCTTTCTACCAAACACAGCACTAGAGTAGAAAGTCCTTTAAATTATAATATCTTGAAACAAAGTCATCTAGGTTGTCTTGGGAATTAGGAAAAAAAGTTAATTTATTGGGTTTTTTTTTTTAATACTTTTATTTATAAAAAAATAAAAAATATATGTAAAAAAATAAAAAATGATATGATTTGGGAAGTGAGTTTTTAGGTAGGTTTTTTTAGTTATAGGACATTATTGGAGAAAAAGTTTTATGAGAGAAAAAAAGAAAAAAGTGAAATGATTATAGAGTTTGATGTGATATTTTGTTTGGATTTATTTTTTTTGATTTTACAAAAATTGTCTTTTAGTGAAAAAAATCACAAAAAATCCAAAAAAAATTGTTGCCAAACCCAGCCAAATAAGTCAATAAACTAGTTTTTTTAGTTGCCAAAATAGGCCAAGAATCTTCGAGAACAATTTGATGAATGCATTTAATTTTGTTTCCAAATAAAGAAACTTTTGGACAATGTAAAAAGAGAGAGCCATCATTATACAATGCACAAAGCTAGCCAGCAATTCTCCATCATAGCTGACCTTGAAAAGTCACTTCCTGTGCCCTATTTTATAAAGAAAAAAGACTGAGAACCTTCACGACTGTGACCCCCACGACCCCCTCTTCTTTTCATTGATCAAAATTTTTTTTTTTTTTTTTTTTTTTTTCTACTCCTCCACTCACCAACCCCACGTGTGTGTAGGGTGGTGGGGGTGGGAAACTGAGGGGGCCGGTATCAGTCCTGTTTTATAAAATAACAATTTTGTAAAACAGTTAGTATATGACTTGTATTGACATTTGGTTTCAAACCTTGAGCCGCTCATGCGCTTCACCAACAGCTCTCCCATCGTTCTTTCTACGCCAGCTATGACCTTTGCGGAAATATGGAAGGACCCTCTTGTTAAAAAGAAAAAGAGATCCACCTGTTGAAGAATCCAATCAGTGGAATGGAAATCATCATGCATATGCAACAGATGTGAAACACAAATAGGCTTTCATGCAATGTTGCAACTTGCAATATGATAGAGCAATTAAGAAGGTTACTTGCTGGTTTTTGGGGGGCTCATTGGTTAGTTGCTCTTCCTTATAATTTTGAAAAATGAAGAGCACTTCAGTAGGCTTCAGCCACTGGGTGTGAGCTTCTTGAACAAGATCATTAATATTATAACCTGAAATTGGATCAGAAATAGCAGTCTTTCATATATCTTCATTTGGAAACTTCCTTTTCTGGTGGTATGAGAAAAAAAAAACAAAAATGACAACCCAGTACATGAAGGTCCTGCTAAATTGGGGTCTAACAAGGATACGATGTATACAATCTTACTCCCATTTTTGGAGGGGCTGTTTCTATGACTCAAACTAGCACCACCAGGGATGCAAACAACAAATTTTACTGTTGGGCCAAAACAAGCTAGTTGCATTACAAAAATAAACTTTAGTTGTCATGTAAACAATAAGAACATATTTTGCAATTGCGCGATAAAGCATATGCAGAGACCAAAAAGAGGTGCATAAAACAAATCTAAGAAATAAACAAACCTAAAAATTCTAAAATTCCTTTCCATGAAGAACATGGTGTCAATGCCATTAGATTTATTCACAACGGCCAAATAATACTGAATATGTGAGATTAAAGCAGAGACTAATATTCATAACATTAACACAAACACTGTGGATCAAACATAATGACTTCACTATTAATCAAAAGTTGCATATAAATGAGTGCACAAAACACGCCAAAACTCTGCTTCTAACAATTCCAACATTAACCTTAAAATATAGTCTGAAAACTGCTACAAAATTTTGACATGAATAATCAAACATATCAAGGACTACAACCTTGGAACAAAAAGAAAAAAGAAAACAGAAATGGCCCTACAAAAATAATTGACTCAATTGATGTCAACACCAAAAAGTCTTACACTTTTTTTCACATTTGGTGCTTCCTCCAGTCCTGTGATCACCTTTTGATCCCCAAACTCTTCTTTCTCTTCCTTAAATAACTTACAGTCAAAATATTGCCCAAACCCGCGAGATAGATCTACTTGCATATCAACATTCTGGCCAATCCCCTCAACCACCCTATCATTTCTTGAGCCCCCATTGTAACCTATATCGATTACACAGAAAGCCTGAGCTTCTTTGGCTCTTTCTTGACCCTCACATACGAAGAAAGCAATGACATCATTCGCCTTTATTTCCTTTTCCTTCACAAATCTATTCCAACCCTTTGTGAAGACAAAACTCTGGCTACTTTTCCAGTAACAATACCGAAATTTCCACAAACTCATCAACCTATCATAGAAAAAGAGATGCACCTCATCTAACTTCCCACCATCTGTGTTTCCATCGGTGTTTTCAACAACCAGAGGGAAGTGCTTAACTGCATATCTCTTTGGGACAACAAGCCTATTTAGCTTACTTACATCACTTGGCGTGAGTTCCTTTTGAAAAAGTAGCTTACAAGAAAAGCCTGCATGGCCATGCATCCTCATTATCTTGTGACCTATTTCATGTTCTCCCATTTGGCTCCTCATAAAATCCGCAAATTTGGACGGATAGGATCCATCTCTGATCATGTTCAGAATAGCTTCTGTACTATGAAAACTTTGAAATTTAGGTTCATGAACAGTGATGTTAGCCCATGGAAAGTGTCTGCGGTTGTCACCTATACGAAGCTTGATGGATGCACTGTCATAGGCCATGGCAGCATCAACCTCAGATTTGAAGGTTCCTAGCCAAACCCTCTGGTGGTTTGCATAGATTTGTGCCCCCCAATGCCCGTTTGGCTGCGGCACAATTCCTTTGAATTTAGCTGGGAACTCATTATTGTCCTTTTTTGGATGCTTACATGTATGGGATGGATGAGCGGGGCTGCCCTGATCAGAACTCTCTGCAATCACATTCACTTTGCCATCCTCCATCATACTAAACATCTCTTCTTCCATTGTCACCCTGATGAAAAATGCGGTCTTAGTTCGAAATCAATAGAAAATAATAAAAAAAACTGAGAAAAACAATTAATTGATGTTATAAATAGACATGAACTGTTAAATAATACATGAAACAAGTTTTAATTTATTTTAATTTATTTTTTTTAAACTCCATAAACGTGACATGAGATGAATATACACATAGAAAAATAATAAAAATATATCTATCTAACAATCTGAAATATTAGAGACCTGATAATACTGAAAGCAGACTTGTGACGAAGTCTTTATGGGTTGAAATGTTCAACATGGGTTGGAAGTTGGAAGCTAGGCCAACTAGGAATCCGTTTGATTTAGTTTTTAAATTATGGTTTGAGATTTGATTTTTGAGTTACGTTTTAAAAATTAATTTTTGAAATGAATTTTGAAAAGATAAAATTGGTTTAGTTATGGATTTTGAAATTTTTTTTAAGTTTTGAATTATATTTTGAAATTGTTTTAGGTTTTTTTTTTTAATATTTAAAATTTTTCTTATTTTTATTTTATTAGGATAAATATGTTTTATTGTAAATATTTATTTATTTTAAAAAAACATGATGCTGAAGGTGAAAGAAAATAACAGAGAAGGAAGAGAGACGAAATATTTTCGGAAAAAATTTGGGAGTAAATATTCAATCAAGAGATTTTTGTGTTAGTAAGAAAAGGGCAGGTTTGTATCACGAGGAGGAAATTCAGTAATCCTCTCGTCAACTGCTAGGATTAAATTTTGATTCCATTATTTTGGTATTGAGTTTTTCATTGGGACCCACTATCTATCTAGATATATGTATATATATATATTAATTAATATATATAAATTAAGCGAAAGGGGTTGTCAGGGTTGCGAGAATTTTAAATTCTCAAATTAAATTTTATAATTTTTAAATAATTAAAAAAATATTAAGATATTAACCTATTTATTAACAATTTTATTAACAGACTCACAAGTTTTGATAAAATCAATTATCACTTGGTATAAGACTCACAAATTCTGATAAGATAATCATCACTTGGTGTACGAGAGTGAAATATTCTCTATTCTCCGTACTCCTTGAATCCAAGCTTCATATGACGTCGCTTGACCTGAAAACCAAAAAATGCTGAGTTGCCCGGCAGTGTGCTACCGGATAAACCCTCCGACGATCAAGTCAGCACACATGGAGAAGAAGAAAAAGAATAGAGAGAGCACTATAGAGCGAGAGAGCTTGGAATTCCTTCTGATTGCTTACCTCTAATGTCTCTTTTCTCTTCTTTTTCTAGGTTGGCCATACAACCTTAGAGATTGTAGGTGCACTACTCTGTTGTCCTTCTCTAAGACGGCGACTATGCTCCCCTCTATCTTTCTTACACGTGTAGAGACCAAAACCTCCAAAAAATGTTTGTCGAACCGCCAAACGGTATTGACGTATACTAGGAGTGGATTTTCTCTGCTTTACCATTGGTACAGGTGGCTTACACTACCAGGTTATCACTTGGAAGAAACAGACACCACAACGAACTGGAACGACCGAGCTACAATAAATTGGTCCATCGGGATCAATCGGGTCGAGGACGCCATGTTCGCATCTCGCCTTCGCTACCTCGTGAGGACTCCTCGGCCCACGTCATCCCCGGGACTCAGTAGTTCGGCCCAACGCATCAGTATGGATTTAAGCAAATATCCATTTTAGTCGAATCATAGCTCGGTCGGCTTGCCCGGCCCAACTTAATGGACCGGGGCAGCCGCATTGGTTCAGTTCGGCCAGGTTCATGGTCCTTGGTCCTAGCTCGGCCCAACGCCATATCCCACGCTAACGTAGCTCGGCGCAATTGTTCGGCACAAATCTCCTTCTCAATTGCCCCTTAATCCCATCTGAGCTAAGCGTGATTTGGATTACTACTCTGGCCGAGCTATCCAATTTGGTCGGTCATTAAGGATTGCGCCAGTAGTCTTGTCATTGATCAATCAGTTGTATTGACAAACCATCTTTTCAACGCCACGTGGCCTTCCCTGACTGGTTCCGTGCGTTCCTATAGTTGTTCACATTATACCAAAGATTTGAAAAGTTGCCGCCTATTCGGTTTCCTCCATATATACACACAAGAAGCCCAAAAAGCCTCATCACTGTTCATCTCCCTTTTGCAGAAACCCTAAGCTTCAGACCTCCAAGCTTCTGCCACCGTCGTCGTCGCTGTTGTCGTTGCTTTGCGAGTCGTTTCCAGATATTTCTGTCCTCACAAAGGCCTCAGTAAGGGTCGTGGTCGACTGGGTCTTGACTTGGCATCCATACCCTTAAGTTTTTCTCACTGTCCTTTATATTCTCCATTGATGTTCTTCGTGTTCTTAATTCTCGTCTGTTTCGTGACTATTGAAATATTGCCTATGCCTCTCTTGTGGGATTAATATCTGTAAGCATTAGGCCAAATCGAAGCCCTAAGTAGCAACGGGGATTCTTTGCCCCTTATTTCCCTTGATTACTGTAGGTGGTTCTGGATTTATGATGAATACTGAAAACTCTAGGTAGAACCGATCAAAAACCTACTTTTAGATCTAAAAATAGGATTTAGCCGAGCCAGAACTGGTTCAAGGTCCTCCCTGTGGGAAGATCGAACTGAGATAGGAACCGAAATACTGCACCACAACCGGTCAAATGGCCTAGAATCTCAGATTGAGCTAAAAAACTTCCTCATAGGAGCCGTGCAAGTTATGCCGTGCTAATACTTGGACTGATTTTTTAATAATGCAGAACAAACTAGGACCGACTAGCCCACTCAGCATAACTGTTGGTGAGGCTCAAAGACCGAGCAAACAATCACCCAATTTTGACTGAGCTATAATCAAAATTACCCAACTAAATAAAATCGGGATAGATGGGGAAGTACTAGTTTATGGTTAATTCGCCTGGGGCAATGGCCAAGTTCCATAGAGAATACAATATTCCAGACGACGTCCACTTAGAGCTGGCCAAGAAAGGAGACACTCTCTGCTTAACTCGACAAATGCCCTTTACAAAGGGTATCCATTGTGAAGGCGACCCTCGCTTCGGTCCAACCCTTAGTTTCCAAATTTTTGAGGTAGACTAGGCTGTGCTCGACCCAAGTCTCCAACAACACATACAAAATAATAAACGGCGTGGCCGCGATGAATAGGATACTCGGTCTGAATCTCAGCCTCATCGAGATATTCCATCAATACACACTTAGCAAAAATAAAGGGGGGTTTTTGGTATCTCAAAGTTAGGAAAGGCCGAGCAAACCTTATTGAAGGTAACCTGGATAAAGAGACAAACGACGATGATTTCCTGTGGGTGTTCGGTAATTATAAGGACACCGAAGCGCCCATACCGGGTTAGTACATAAGAAAAGATGTTAGAAGTGCTGGTGAGCACCTTAGCATGTTTTTAATTCTGTAATTGTTCTTGTTTTTGCCGATCTAACCCTTGCTTTCTTGCTGCAAACTACAGACTCTTGGCCGACGATTACTCCCACGCAAACCAAGAGGCCATAAGGATTGCATTGCGATATCCGGCAGAGGAGCGAGAGCCTCAAAAATTGCTCGGTTACGAACCGAGTTACTGTTACACAGTGCCGCGTAGAAGTAGGGTGACCGACTTCCTTTGTGTCCCCTCTCCAGAGCCGGACCCAAGCCTTCTGCCAATCAAACTTGTACCATTGATAGAAGAACAAGAAATGGCCAAAATCTGAGCCATAAAGTCTATGATCATGGGGGAGCCAAGCGACTCATAGCCAGCTGAAATGACAAGAGGCCAAACATCTAGGCTTCTTTGTGCAAAGGGGCCCGTGTTAGCTCTTGCCAAGAAGGTAGTCTGGCGGTGGAGAATAAGGACAAGAAAGGAGCAAGCCGAGTAGCGCCTTGTTGACGAAGATTCGGCCGAGCTACCATCGATTGAACAGGGAAAGCAGACTAAACAACTACTTTTCGGGCGATCCACCCATTCCACTGCCCTTGCAGTCTGGTCACCTGAGCTAAAATACAAAGGCCGAGCAGTAACGGAGGCGGACTCCGTTTATGCGAATAAGGACCATTCACTTGGCTGCAACATGACCAAGGGTTTGCTTCTCCTTGCGGACATGAAGAAGCATGAGGAACTGTCTGACCTGAAAGTCCTCCGGTCGACCGCAAAATTGGTCGTTTTGGTAAGTGATCGAGTTATTGTACTTCCAAGTTATCGATCGGTTTCTCATACTAACTTCTGCCTTGCTGCAGGCTGTGCAGAAAATTTGTTTGGTGCACGAACATATGATTTCTGTGCTGCAGAGTTTGAGGGAGGCTATCGCTGACAACAAATCCAAGACGGCTAAGCTGGAGAAGCTGAAGATTGCACACGAGGCAGTGTTAACCGAACGAGATCTCCTGGTTGAGAAGTTGGTGAAGGCTAAGGAGGAGAAGGATAAGGCCGTGCAGGCAAAAAATGAGAGATATTTGGCTGAGCTACCTAAGCTCCGCGCCATCCACAGGGCCGAGCTAAAAAAAGAAGTAAACGACGCCAAAGATCGGGGATACCCTGAGGGAGAAAGGGTGTACGGGCGGCAGGTGGCGGGCACCAATGACATTTTTTCAGTGCGGCTGGAAAGCGGTTACGGAAAAACTCAGTCAGGCGCCGGAGTCCGAGGTGTTCAATAACTCCCCACCTGTATTCATTCCCTATGATATGCAGGCATATGTTGCCGCCGTGCAGTAGAAGTTGATAGACGACGCTAAGGAGGCTAGCGCGGTCGATGAGCCAACTCTACAGCCAATCGACAAGACCCCAGTGCCAGACATATCGGAAGAGGCGGCGCTGAGCAGTGAGTAGGAGCCTTCAATCGCCGAACGAGGAACGGACTCTGGCCCGAAACCGCATGCATCGTGGTAGAAAAGGTGGTGGGCAACCTGGAGGACGCTGTAGATATCGACTAAGGCGCAACTAGCTTATGTTTGTCCCATTCTTTTTTTTTTTTTTTTGATGTAGCCGGCTACGAGGCCCACTTTTGTAATCAGGCTTTATCATGAATGAAAAGTGAACTTTTTCCTCACCATGTATGCAAATTTTTGTTTGCCCTGTGGTTGTCATTTTCTTCGATTTGGCCGAGATAAAATCTTCTCGGTGCATTTTGATCGTAATGGTCTCAGTTTAATGAGCAAACTCATCTTGGTTTAAAATATTAGTTGAACACAACACCAACTGTTTGGTAGGCCGAGCATGGTCAGCTCGGTTTTAATAAGAACTCGGTAAGGACACCAACATTTTAAGCGGACGAGCAATGTCAACTCGGTTACAATATAAGTTGGGGGAAATTGACTCTGTTTGTGCGGTCGGGTGAAATCAGCTCGGTGAGTGAGGAAAATTAGCTCTACATCGGCGAGCAAGAAACAGCTCGGGCAATCATGAGCGAAATCTACTCTTCAATTGGCTAGCCAAAATCACTCGGTCAATGATGAACAAAATTAGGTCGATGTCGAGCAAAATTTGCTCTTCATCGGCAACCAAGAAACAAATTTCTGTAATTATGAGCAAAATCGCTTAATCGGCGAGCCAAAATTGACTTGATCAATGATGAGCAAAATCACCACAAAGCCGAGCAAAAATCATTTCGGATAATTATGAACAAAATTGGCTCGGCCAAATACAAGTTGGGCAAAACACCAATGTTGGGGTTGAGCAAGTTCAAATTTTATTTCAACAAGCAAAATCAAATTCATAACCGGATAACCGCTTATTCTGCAAAAGTTATCCCGATTTTGAACACTTGCCCCTGGTACTCATAGCAACTTAATGTCTTGTAACATTTTCGTGTAGAAACGCGAACATAAGAGAAAGAAGGGGTCATCTTCTACTACATGTTACAGATTACACCAAATGCCAAAAGGCCAAGTTACAAGAAACAAAGAAGTAGAAAAGATTACATTTCAAAAGTAAAATATCTTAAGATTGGCCGCAATGGTCTGGGGATAGCTTTGCTATCTAAGTCTTCCAGGTGGTATGCACCTTTGCCTGTAAGGCCAGTTATATTGTATGGCCCTTTCCAATTTGCTCCTAATTTTCCCTCGCTAGGGATCACTGTGTTGCCCATTACCTTCCTCAAGGCCCAGTCTCCGACCTTGAATAGCCTAGGATGCTTGGTTTTGTTGTATTTCTTGGAGAGCTCTTGTTGGTAACTTGCTATGTGGATTAGAGTTCCGTTCCCTTCTTTCTTCGGCTAGGTCAAGCTCCAAGGCTACAACTTCATTGTTCAAGTTTGGTTGGAAACTTTCGGATCGGATGATTGGCATGCCAATCTCTAATGGTATGATTGCCTCCATGCCATAAGCACAGGCAAATGGAGTTTCCTGTTGAGCGCCTTGGTGTAGTGTGGTTTGCCTAGAGCACATTGGGAAGTTCCTCAGCCCACTTCCCTTTGGCCTTGTCCAATCATTTCTTCAGCCCGTCCAAGATGGTTTTGTTTGAATCTTCTCCTTGACCATTTGATTGGGGTTAGGCCTGTGTAGAATTGTAGAACTCAATCTTTAACTCCTCGCAAAACCCGCGAAAGAGTTTTCCGTTGAACTGAGTGCCATTATCCGAAATGAGAACTTTTGGGATGCCGAAGTGGATGATGACATTCTGCTAGAAAATTTTTTAACATCTTTTTCCTTGATGGTGGCTAATGGCTAGGCCTCTACACACTTGGTGAAGTAGTCGGTAGTAGCGATGAAAAATTTGCGGTTGCCTGGAGCTACTGGAAGAGGTCCTACAATGTCTAGCCCCCAAAGCGCAAATGGCCAAGGACTTGTAAGGAGAAGCAACTCTCTGGCCGGTTGGTGAATCTGGTGAGTGAATTTTTGACATTTTTCACATTTGCGAACATATTTCTACGCGTCGGCCTGCATGCACGGCCACCAATAACCCTTGGGAAATTGCTCGGTAAGCCAAAGATCTGCACCCAATATGGCTTCTGTAGATGCCTTTATGAATCTCGAAGAGGAAAGCTTTAACCTTGCTGAGGTGGACACATTTCAGGTATGGCCTAGTGAAAGATTTCTTGTATAAGGCGCCAGATGGAGAGAGCCAAAACCGCTCTGACTTGGCCTTTATCTTGTTGGCCTCTTTTTTTTTTTCAGTGGGTAGAATTCGATCCTTCAGGAAGGTGATAATAGGATCCATCCAGGATGGTCCCAAGTCGGTGCAGACTACTTCGGGCACCTCTGGTTCCTCAATGCTCGGTTAGGGTAAGAATTCTATCATCAAAGGATTGGGAAAATCCATTTGCATAGATGCTAGGTTGGTCAATTCGTTGGCTGCATTGTTTTTTCGCGTTAATTTGTTCCATTCTTATCACAGTAAACTTTTTGATTTCTGCGTGACGCATTCGTAGCTTGATACTTAGCCCTCCTTTCATCCTCGGCCTCATATTCCCGGAGACTGATTGACAACCAAATTTTGAGTCGCCAATACCATAAGTTCGATGCCTTCATTCTTAAAGCGCTCTTCAATCCCATGAGGAGGGCTTCATATTCCTCCTCATTGTTGGATGCTAGGAACGAGTGTGATCACATGCTTAATGGTCACTTATCCGGATGTTAACGACCCTAGCCCGCTTATGTCTATTAGAGGCCTTATCGACGAAGAGTTTCCACATCTCGCCAATGAACAACTTCCAGCAGTCGGAGGGATTTTGAGAGTTCCTCCACTTCAAGGTACTGGTCGGCTCATTCTGGTCTCTTTCTACGTCTTCGTCGAGCTTGTATTTTGGTAAATTGGCCGGTTCTTCCATTTCTTGCTCAGCTTTCTCTTGCCGTTTTGCTACTTGTTGTCTACCACTTATTTTTGCTATCTGAGCCGTGGGCTGCGCCAAGTCCGCGCTAGCCAAATCGACAGGGTAAAGAGGGTGTGTTCCAGGGACAAATTCCACCACGAAGTCGGCAAGAGCTTGAACTTTGATAGTAGCGCGCGGCTGGAACTTGATATCGTATTGCCCCAATTCCATAGCCCACTTCTGCCGATGAAATCTGCATTTTCAAAAAGCACCTAGAGTGGAAATTCGGTTAGCACGACTATCGTGTGGGCATGAAAATAGTATGCCAGCATTCTGGAAGCCATCATGAGAGCCAGAGCTAGTTTTTCTAGCGGCAGATATCTTGATTCGGCCAGGAGCAGTGTCTTTCTAACGTAGAAGATGGGGAGATGCTGGATTTCCTCAACGTGGATGAGCATGGCGCTCACCGCGTGTTGAGAAACTGCCAAGTAGAGATATAGTTCTTCGCCCGCTTTGGTGTGACCAAGATTGGGGCGAGGAAAGGTATACTTTAGATCCGCCAAGGCATAGTCGCATTCGTCATCCCAAAGAACTTGGCCTTCAAAGTTTTGAAGAAGGTCCCGCAATGATTTGAAGACCGACTAATAAATTAGTTTAGCGCGATCGCCATTTCAAATAGATGTTGCACATCCTTCATGGAGTTTGGCTACTCCAGTTCTTGTATTGCCTTGAATCGATGGGCCGACCTCGATTCCTCGGTTTGTGACAAAAACCTAGAAACTTTCGGGTTCCAACTCGAATGCGCACTTGGAGGCATATAAACGCAATTGTGATGTTTGAGTATGGCAAACATTTCTTCTAGGTTGGCAAGGTGTTGAGACTTGTCTTTGCTCTTCACCATCATGTCATCGATGTAAGCCTCCATAGTGCGGCCATGAAGAGGAGAGAATATTTTGGTTACCATCCTTTGAAAAGTCGCCCCGACATTTTTGAGATCGAATGGCATGACCTTGTAGCAGTACAAGCCTTTTGGAGTGGTGAACAAAGTGATCTCTTGGTTTGGTTTGTACATAGCGATCTGGTGGTAGCCGTGATATGCATCTAGGAAGCTAAACCTCTGATGGCTAGTGGTTAGATCCACCAACTGGTCTATTCTCGAGAGGGAAAAGCTGTCCTTTGGGCACGCATGGTTGACTGTCTTATAATCGACCCACACTTGCCATTTACCATTCTTCTTCGGCACTACTACTGTGTTAGAGATCCATCTGGGGTAATGCACTTCTTCTATCACCCCAGCTTCCAACAAGTTCTTGACCTCCTCTGCCACTATCTCGGCATGGTGCAAGGCCGAGCGCTACATTCTCTGGATGATTGGTTGTGCATTTGGAAAGACATTCAACTGGTGGCAAATGAAGCTAGGGTTGACACAAGGCATATCGTAAGGCATCCACGCAAAGGCCTCAATGTTGGAAACCAAAAAGTTGACATAATCGAGCCGCTCGGCGTTGGACAAAGATGATCCCAAACGAAAGAACTTATTTGGATTATTCTCATCAACGTGCATTTCCACCAAATCTTCAAATTTATTTCTTTGATTTTTCTTTCCACAACTTCTAGGACTTCCTTCCCTTCCGTCCTTCAATCATTTGAACAAAGCCTTTTTTCGCCTACCATTTATCGTGACAAAACACTGCTTTTGCCATTACTTGGTCCTCCCAAACCTTTTCTACTTGTTCGGCTAGCGCTGGAAAATGCAGGACTTGGTGATAAGTCGACGCTACTGCCTGCATGACGTGCAACCAGCCCTTTCCCAGGATTAAGTTGTAGGTTGATGGGACCTTAAGCACCTAAAATTCCACTTTCTTCGTGACTAACCCAGCTTTGACCGGCAATATAATCTTTCCGATTGGCCATTCGGGTTGAGAGTTGAAGCCAACCAAAGGGGACGTTGCTAGAGCCAAGTCTTTGTCCACCAACTTCATCTGCTTGAACGCATCGTAATACATGATTTCGACTAAGCTCCCCGTCAATTAGAATTCTTTTGATATCGAAGTCCTTGACGCGAAGGGTCACCACTAAGGCATCATTATGAGGCGTTTGAATTCTCTCAAGCCCTTACTTGAAAAAGTTAAGACGCTTTACCTCGCTTTTTCCTTTCTTCACGGCGGATTGAATAGAGAGCACTTTCCTCATGTGTTCGGCCTTCTTGATCATCCTCTTATCTTGCAAACATGCACGGTTCAATGATACCGTGAATGACGTTGATTACGCCTTGGGGTGTGATCCAGACATCAAGGCCATTTGGCTCTACTGCCCTTGTGGAGCGGCCCTTATACCTCGTCGTGTATCGTCCGTATGCCTAGCCACCACCACTCCATCAAATGTTGTTTGAGAGGCATACAGTCCTCCGCTCGGTGCCCTTTCTTCATGGAAGGTGCAACGATACCTTGAGTTGAAGCCCTTCTGTGTCTCTTAATTTGGCTGGCCAACGCACGTAGGGTTCACCTCGGATCTCATTTAGGATGCGGTAAATTGGGATCTTAAAGACAATGGTGATGCTGGTTCGTGCTTTCAACTTCCTCTTGGCATCTTCCTCTTTATTACGAAGAGCGTTAGCTCGGTCGTTTCTGCGACTTTTGTTTCTATCATTGCTGTTTAAACCGCGATGTTGGTCTCTAGCTCAGTCATTAGGGCGGTTGTCCTCCTGTCCCACCGAGTGAACCCTCCCAGCCACTCTTCTGTCCGCCACAACTGGATTTACCTTCTTGGTTGTGGTGGCGGTGGCAGTATCATCATCTACTCGGATATGTTCGTTGATCTGCTGGATCAAGGACTCCATGGCTCTCAACTTGTTCATCGTTAGCGAGTCTCGCAGCCTATGTTCGACTGGGAGACCTCCTTTGTATTGTGCGACCGCTAGATTGGTGGGGCAATCGAGGATCTCATTGTAAGTTTCCCAGTTCTTGGCATTGTATACCTTCAAAGAACCTCTAGATTCCATCTTGACGCTCAGGAGGTGGTCAACCTCCTTCGGTGTTTGAGTGTTGGTTTTGAATCTAGTGACAAAGAACTCTGCTAGTTGTTGTCGCCCCTCGATGCTCCCGTCCGAGAGTCTTTCGAACGACTTCAAGCCGAATTCTCCCAAACTTGCTGGCAATATGAGACACATCAAGGCGTCGTTGCGCCAGTGGCGAGCCATTAATTGCCAGTAATGACTCACGTGCATGTACTGATCCGTTTTGCCGTTGTATAGTATGAACTTAGGTTGGTGGAATCCGGCAGGGAGTGGCATGCTCTCGATCTCTGGAGACAACGGGGTAGCGGTAAATCTTGCTAGCTCTCTGTCTATCGGTGCTGGGGCCATCATTCTAGGCGCTGACATTGCCACTTCCTCACTGCAACGGATTTGGGGACTCAACCTTTGTAAAATTGGCAATCTTTAGGTCTTTCTACGGCGAGCTCGCTCCTTCAATACATCCCTCAGTCCCTCGAATGGGCAGAGTAAGAGTATCTTGACATCGTCGATGGACGTGAGGGACAGTAACTGCTGTTGCGAGTGTGAGATCTCTCCATAGGTGGGTCAGAGTCTCCAACTCCATAGCTTCTGGTGATAGAGAAAGAGGGCGTCCCATCTTGACGATGATCACAAATTGAAGGGGTGAAGTGCGCCACCGTGGTTGCCCACTCCAAAGAACACCCTTCCTTTGATCCGCACTTCAGCCTCCATTTCACCGCCATCTTCGAATGAGGCGTCCCCGTCTCGAAGTTTGTGCTCCAAGCGATGAGCATGTGACTCTCCTCATCATCGGTGACCCTCGACTCGAAGTGTTCAAGGCTCCTTGCGATTTGTCTCACGACTTCGAAGAGGTTTCCGTGTTCGCCATAGTCGGAATAGTGAGGGCCATCTCTTCGCTTGACAGACTCTGGTGTGATACCGTCGACAATGGATAGCGGTGTTTCATCATTGTTAGCCATGGAAATGGTTAAAAAAGCTTGGCCAACAAGGTTTGTCTGTCAAAGAGTTCCTGTAGACGGGCGCCAATTGTACGGGGGTGAAATATTCTCTGTTCTCCGTACTCCTTGAGTCCAAGCTTCACGTGACGTCGCCTGACCTGAAAACCAAAAGATGGTGAGCTGCCCGACGGTGTGCTGCTGGATAAACCCTCCGACGATCAAGTCAGCACACTTGGAGAAGAAGAAGAAGAATAAAGAGAGCACTTTAGAGCGAGAGAGTTTGGAATTCCTTCTGATTGCTTACCTCTAATGTCTCTCTTCTCTTCTTTTTCTATGTTGGCCATACAACCTCAGAGATTGTGGGTGCACTACTTCTGCTGTCCTTCTCTATGTAGGCGGCTGTGGCCTCTCTACCTTTCTTACAAGTGTAGAGACCAAAACCTCCAAACCAGGGTTGTCGAACTGCTAAATCGTATTGACCCATACCAGGAGTGGATTTTCTATGCTTTACCATTGGTCCAGGTGGCTTACACTACCAGGCTATCACTTGGAAGAAACAGACACCACAACGAACTAGAACGGCCGAGCTACAATAAACTGGTCCATTGGGATCAACTAGTCATAGGACGCGCGGTTCGGCATTTCGGCCTTACCCCGCTACCTCGTAGGACTCCTTGGCCCTACTTCAGTCCGAACTATTTGTAGTTCAGCTTAACGCATCAGTATGAATTTAAGCAAATATCAATTTTAGCCGAATCATAGCTCGGTCGGCTTGCCCGACCCAACTTAATGGGCCGGGCCAGTCGCGTTGGTTCAGTTTGGCCAGGTTCATGGTCCTTGGCCCTAGTGAGGCCCAACTCCATATCCCACGTTGATGTAGCTCGGCCCAATTGTTCGGCGCAAATCTCCCTCTCAGTTGCCCCTTAATCCCATCCGAGCTAAGCGTGATTGGGATTACTACTCCGGCCGAGCTATCCAATTTAGTCGGTCATTGAAGATTGTGCCAGTAGTCTTGTCATCGGTCAATCAGATGTACTGACAAACCATCTTTTGAATGCCACGTGGCCTTCCATGACCTTGTAGTAGTGTAAGCCTCTTGGAGTGGTGAACGAAGTGATCTCACAGTCTAGTTTGTACATGGCGATCTGGTGGTAGCCGCGATATGCATCCAGGAAGCTAAACCTCTGATGGCCAGCAGTTAGATCCACCAACTGGTCTATTCTTGGGAGGGGGGAGCTGTCCTTTGGGCACGCATGGTTGAATGTCTTATAATCGACCCACACCTACCATTTACCATTCTTCTTCGGCGCTACCACTGTGTTAGAGCTCCATTTGGGGTACTGCACTTCTTCTATCGCCCCAGCTTCTAACAAGTTCTTGACCTTCTCTGCCACTATCTTGGCATGGTGCGAGGCCGAGTGCCGCGTTCTCTAGATGACCGGTCGTGCATTTGGAAAGACATTCAGCTAGTGGCAAATGAAGCTAGGGTCGACACCAGGCATATCGTGAGGTGTCCACGCAAAGACCTTAATGTTGGAAACCAAAAAGTTGACATAATTGAGCCGCTCGGCGTTGGACAAAGATGACCCCAAAAGAAAGAACTTATTTGGATCATTCTCATCAACGCGCACTTCTACCAAATCTTCAGCCAATTTCTCTTCAACTTTTCTTC
Organism: Camellia lanceoleosa; assembly: GCA_025200525.1. NCBI lineage: Eukaryota > Viridiplantae > Streptophyta > Magnoliopsida > Ericales > Theaceae > Camellia > Camellia lanceoleosa. The sequence continues at coordinate 156,829,997 of CM045765.1, forward strand.
CCACGACTTCCAGGACTTCCTTTTCTTCTGGTCCTTCTATCATTTGAACAAAGCCTTTGGCAGCCCGATTGCCATTTACTGCGACGAAGCACTGTTTTTCCATTACTTGGTCCCCTTAAACCTCTTCTACTTGTTCGGCTAGCGATGGAAAGTGCAGGACTTGGTGATAAGTTGATGGCCATCACCGCCTTTAAGATAGGATTGCATCCTGATAGTGCCCTCCGTAGCTTCTTGACCAGATGGCCCCCCAAAACAGTCTGGTCGTTAATGAAGAAGGTTGAGGAATACTGCAAAGTGGAAGATGATGCCTTGCGAGTCAAAGTCGGGCACAAGGCCAACAAGACGGCCCTGTCTGAAATCGTTCAGGCGATAAACTCTATACCATGACGAAGCCTTGAACTACTAATCGGGCTAAACGAGACAAAAGACAAGATTCGTGACGATCAATTGACCAATGTTCACATCGAGCTAATGAACAACTTCAAGTGGATAGCAAAGATAAGGCACGCCAGACAAGAAATATGCCGAAGTTATCGGAGTCGACAAGATGGTTATGTCTAAAGTTCAACACCTTCCGTTCTTTAAATGGCCACACAAGATAGTGGAACCCCGACACGAGGAGACGGATAGGCAAGTATGAATATCACAAAGACCACAAATATGATACCGGCAGCTTGTTATGCGTTGAAGGACCACTTTGGGAGTTGGCACAAGACGCTCGGTTCGCAACACGTCCAAAGAACAATTCAACAAAACAATAGCTTTACTACAGATTCACCTCCACTCGGCGTAATTCATATGATATATAGCTTGCCGACAAAGACCATGTACATACAATTCAACAATTTAACCCCCAAAAGCAAATCACACCAGTGAAACAGCCCCATGAAGCTACGAATATTAGTTTTGATGATTCCAATTTGGTCGGCGTAATGCTCCCCCACACTGATCCCTTAGTCATTGAATTACGCATAAACTGATTCACCGTTGAATGTGTTCTCATTGACCAGGGAAGTACTTCGGAAGTAATGTACTACAAGACTTTCGTTAAACTCGGCTTCATTAGATTCGGTCTATGTCCCATAATTACCAATTATTCGACTTCCATGCTAATCCGAATATCCTTTGACAAAATCAAACTACCGCCAAGGGCTCCCAATCAGTGGATGTAGAATTTTTGGTTGTCAAGCTTCCTTCGCCGTATAATCTCATCAAGGGACGAACTTGGTTGCATACCATGCAGGCCATGCCAAGCACCTATTATCAACTACTTCGCTTTCCGAATGAATGCGGCATAGAGCAAATTCGAGGTTCCTAGAAATCGACGTAGGCATGTTATCTTCTTGCTGCAAAGACAACAAGAGAATTGGAAGTGAATTCAATTGAGGTGCCGGATCGGGAGAGCCTCGACGACGTTGGGCAGCTCCTAAGTGAAAAGGCAACCGGAGTCCTGGATTGGGTTAAAATTGACGGGAATCCTGACAAGTTTTTCATGGTCGGCGCTTCCCTGAATAAAGTCAACAGGCAAGAGCTAATATCCTTTTACTCACCAACCTTGATGTATTTGCATGGTCACCATATGAGATGCTGGGAGTGGATCCATCTGTGTCCTAGCACCACTTAAACGTTGATCCCAAATGTAAGTCGATTATTCAGAAAACTTGGTGGTCAGCCGCGGAACATACTACTGCCGTTGTTAAAGAAGTTGATCGGTTACTTGATGTCGGGGCAATTTATGAAGTGACCTATCCTACATGGCTATCGAATACTGTAGTTGTAAAGAAGAAAAATGGAACTTGGCGTGTTTGTGTGGATTTCACGGACTTAAACAAAGCTTGTCCTAAGGATTGCTTTCCCCTCTCCAGAATAGACTAACTCGTAGATGCATTGGTATATCATCAACGTTTGAGTTTTCTGGATGCCTACAGAGGCTACCATCAAATTGCCATGCATCCGGAGGACCAAGAAAAAACTGCATTCCTCACCCCAAGAGAAACCTATTGTTATAAGGTTATGCCTTTCGGGTTGAAGAATGTGGGGGCAACCTACCAAAGATTAGTGACTGCCATGTTCAAGGAGCAATTCCGCATCAGAGAAGTATACATCGATGATATGGTGGTCACGCCCAAAGAAGAGCAAACTCATCTAGCCGATCCGAAGAGACATTCGCATCCTTCGCAAATACAAAATGAAGTCTAAACGCTTCCAAATATGCATTTGGCATCGATCCGCAAATTCCTTGGCTACATTGTTAACCACGCAGAATCGGCCAACCCGAGACAAATCACAAGAATTCTAGAACTTGGCTCTCCTTGGTCGGTCAATGAGGTTCTGGTCGATGGGAATGGCTACCGTGACTCAATAGGTTCATTAGTCGCTCCACGTATCATCGAGACAATTCATTCATACCCTTTGGCATGGTAAAGCTTTTGAATGGACCCCTGAAAAAGCCGCTTTGGACGGTTTGAAGACTTCCTCCGACTCTTGACAACACCTTCGCAGTGATTCGCCATTTTATATCTGGTAGTTTCCAACCGGGCGGTCAGTGCTGTATTGTTAAAGGAATAACTAGGGGAGCAGCGGCCAGTTTATTATGTGAGCAAAGCAATGGTTGATGTCGAAACACATTACCTTCCATTGGAAAAACTTATCCTTGCTCTTGTCATGGCAGCAAGAAAACTGATGCATTACTTTCAGGGGCATACCATTGGGGCACTAACAGACTACCCTCGTTAGTGCTCCGTAGCGTGAAGCATTAGGGCACTTTTCAAAATGGACTCGAACTCGCCAAGATGATATCCAATTTCTACCTTGAACTCGAATCAAGGGCAAGTGTCCGACTTGGTGGTCAATTCACGATGTCTCACCGACTTTAAGTCCGATCAAATTCAACCTAAGCCAAACCGAGAATTTACCTTGGGGACATTTGGCGCTTATATTGTGATGGGTCATCCAACCAACGCGGCGAAAGGCGGCGAAGTGATCATGGCTCCCGATGGGGCAATAATCGAGCAGGCTGTCAAACTAGGCTTCGAAGCATCGAACAATGATGGCGAATATGAAACATTGTTAACCAGCTTATGGAATGCACTTCTCCTTGGTGCTCAAGGCTCGCTTATCTTCTGCGACTCAAAACTAGTCATCAACCAATTAAAGAGGGAATACACAGCCAAAAATGATCGTATGGCAGCCTACATGAAAACGACGAATTCTTTGTTGCCAAAATTCGACCATCATGAGTTGAATCAAATAACCCGGGATCAGAACTCACATGTAGACGCCCTGGCTTGCCTAGCCTCTTCCATCAACTCAGAAATTAAACGGACAATTGAAGTAGGATTCATCCCTGAGCTGAGCATTGCCCCTTCGAAGTCAATTCAGATCAATATCATAGAATCAAGTCCAAGTTGGATAGACCTTATCACTGCATTCCTATCTTCTGAACAGCTCCCGGCGTTCAAGAAAGAAGCGCACAAATTGCGAAGCAAAGCCCTGCGATATTACTTAGATCTGCAAGGAAAGCTTTACAAAAAATCCCTCTCTGGTACACACTTAGAATGTGTTTATCTGGATAAAGTCAAGGAACTCTTGATTGAAATACATGAAGGTAGTTGTGGTACCCATTCTGGCGAGCGTTCTTTGGCCTATCGAACAGAATATGTGGGTATTATTGGCCAACCATAAGAGTTGATGCTGAGTGTTATGTCAAGAAATGTGAACAATGCCAGAAATTTTCCCCTTTAACTCATTTGGCCGCTGAGGAGGTAAGCTCTATCACCGCCCTGGCCGCTCGCTCAATAGGACTTGATATCATCGCACCATTGCCACGGGCCCCAAATAACAAGCGATTCTTGATTGTTATGATAGATTACTTCACAAAATGGGTCGGGAAGGCACTAACACACATTCGAGATACTGATGTTAGACGTTTTGTATGGAAAAATATCATAACACGATTCGGCATTCCAAGAGCACTCATTTCAGACAACGGCACCTAGTTTGATTGTGGCATCTACCGAGAGTTATGCAGCACGTATGGTATTCGGCCCTATTTTTCCACCCCGACTCATCCACAGAGCAATGGTCAAGCTGAAGCCTTCAACAAAGCGATGGCATCAAGAAATGGCTGGAGAAAGCTAAAGGCAAGTGGGTCAAAGAGCTCCCTAGTGTGTTGTGGGCTTATCGCACTACACTAAGGCGGTCAACTGGGGAAACGCCGTTTGCCCTATGCTTTGGAACCCAGGCAATTATCCCCTTGGAGATTGGCTTACCCACTGAAAAATGAAGGTCTTCGACATAGGCCAGAATGACATGATGTTAGCATTGATTTGACTCTAATCGAGGAACGCCGAGACCATGCCCTCGCATCTATGGCGCTGATCGAGGTAGCTCGCTAAATCATATAATCAAAGCATGCAGCTGCGACGTTATATACCCGGGGAATTGGTCCTAAAGAAAGTTCTTCCCACTACTAGAAGCCTCACTAATGGAAAACTAGGTCCCAATTGGGACGGCCCCTATCAGGTTGAGTCAATTGTTGGCACAGGGGCATATCGGCTCAAAGACATGTCTGGGAGAAGTCTGGCACGTCCTTGGAATTCCACGCATTTGCATAAATTTTATTATTAACCCGACTTGTGGGGCATGATAACTTGTTTTGAATGTTTTCTGTGTACAACTCTCACTTTTACAATGCAAGGCTTCTTATTTCCTCACTATGTGAAATTTAGTTCGATAAAACAAATGACTCCGCATTCGGAGCGCCCTTCGTGGATACCATGATTGGCCAAAATAAAAGCCTCCAAATTCGGAGCCCTATCCATGAATGACACGCTTAGCCAAAGAAGCCTCCAGATTTAGAGCGCCTTCATGGATACCACGACACAAAATAAAGCCTCCGAATCTCGAGCCCCATCCGTGAATGACATGTTTAGCCAATAAGCCTGATTCGAGCACCCTTTGTGGACATCACGACACAAAATTAAAGCCTTCGAATTGGAGCCCCATCGCTGAATGACACGCTTGGGTCAAGAAGCCTTCTGATTCGAGCGCCTTCGTGATACCACTATTGGAAAAAAATAAAGCCTCCAAATTCGAGCCCTATCCGTGAATGACACGCTTGGGTCGAATAAGCCTCCGATTCGGTTTGCCCTTTGTGGATATCACGATTGGCAAAATAAAAGCCTCCGAATTGAGCCCCATCCGTGAATGACATGTTTGGGTCGAATAAGCGCCTTCAGAGATATCACGACATTGGCCAAAATAAAAGCCTCCGAATTCGAGTTCTTCGTCGACATCGCAGCTTGGTCAGCCGCAAACGCGATTAATAGTAATCAATGGTCATGACTTAATTTATTTAACAATAATTGAAACAATGTAGAGACATTCAAAATAAGATGTTTCATTCAATAGATCGTAAATACATAATTCGTGATCATATTTGTAATAGGTCATGCATATCTTTGATCTGCTTCATTCAATACACGGTAATAAAAAAAATAAAAATTGAAGAGAAATATATTATTCGCACCGCTTCGTCGTTGCCTTCTCGCTTCAAAAGCCGTGAAGAGCAAATCATAACTTTGATATAGAGGTGACGCCGAATCAATGCCCGCTGCTTATAGAGCCTTGGTCCACCCATGCTTGAATCCACGATTTTCGCATCGACAGACCTCCTCGGCCAGCTTTTCCTTCGTCTTCTCTATACCAATCTTCCGTCCGTCAAAAATCCATCATTATAGGCCTTCGCCTTATCGCTTTTTAGCGATCTCTACGACAATGGCTTGGTTTAGCAACTGTTGGGTCACTCTTTCCTCTACAATCAGGTTACCTTGACCTGCCAAATGATTTTCGGCAGCTTTTGCTTGTTTTAGTTCTCGCCACTTTCTACCCGCTACCGTTCAATGTGCTCATCTTTCTGCTCAATCTCCCGCTGCGTGGCACAAAGACGCATCCCGATTTCATATGAAGTATATAGCCCTTTCACCACTCCATGGGTGCCCTTCCGAAAAAATTTGAAATCAGGTCGCCCAACCATCGACTGCTGGACTTCTGGTGGAAAAATCTGTCTGGCGAATTCAACTGCCACGTTTGGATTGCGGATGATTGAATTCGCCACATCGGTTTGTTCCCTACGAAGACAGAAAAGCTCAACGGGCGTGGTGCCCCACTGGTCTCACTTTGCGAGCGAGGGAAGTTCCCTCGTTGTTGCCTTTCCTTCTTAAGTGACCTGCTTCGACGACGCGGAGAATGGCGCCTTTCACGCCTCCCCAACGCCCTACTTCCTGCTCGCAACGATTCGCCACTTGCTCATCGTCAATCCAAATCAAACAATGTCTTACCCTTTCTTCTGCTATTGAAGAATAGTCTTCTAGACATCTAGTTCAAACCCACTACTCTTCTCTCTCCTATGATCTGCCAAATTTGGACACCAATATGGACCCTAAACGAACACAGCCCTTACCCTTCTTATCTCTTCTTGCAAATGCTCCCAAAGTGTTCCCTTCAATGCTCTGTGCCACGAATTGACGCTGATCGGCGGTCTTGTTCATTAATTTGCTGGAGCAAGGGCAGATTCATTAATATATTCCGCCTAAATATCAGAGCTATGAGATGAAATGTTCTGTGCCCCAGCCAATCCCTGAACTGCCATTGTTCGACGGTCCTGTTCATTAATTTGCCGGGTCAAGGGCAGATTCATTAATCTATTTGGCCTAAATATCGGAGCTATGCATGCCCCAGCCAATCCCTGAACTACCGTTGTTCGACGGTCCTGTTCATCAATTTGCTGGGGCAAGGGCAGATTCATTAATCTATTCGGCCTAAATATCAGAGTTATGCGTGCCCCACCCAATCCTTGAACTGCCATTGTTCAGCAGTCCTATTCATCAATTTGTTGGGACAAGGGCAGATTCATTAATCTATTCGGCCTAAATATCAGAGCTATGCGTGCTCCAGCCAATCCCGGAACTGACGTTGTTCGGCGGTCCTGTTCAATAATTTGCGGGGGCAAGGGCAGATTCATTAATTTATTCAAATTTAAATATCGAGCTATAAGTTTAATAGATCGCGTTCTACCAATCCTCGAATCGCCGTTGTTCGTGGTCTGTTCATCAATTTGCTGGGGCAAGGGTAGATTCATTAATATGTTCGGCCTAAATATCAAAGCTATGCGCCGAAATGTTATTGTGCCCCAGCCAATCCTCGAATCGCCGTTGTTCAAGCAGATCGTTATTCATCAATTTGTCAGCAAGGGCATATTCATTAATATATTCAAATTTAAATATCGAGCTATGCTGAAATGTTATTGTGCCCACCAATCCTTGAATTGCCGTTGTTCTATGGTATTGTTCATCAATTTGTCAGCAAGGGCATATTCACTAATCTATTCGCTAAGTCGCAGCTATGCGCTTATTTTAGCTACCGATTAATTCAAGAGTTTGTTCCATTCATCTCATTTCATGTTTTTACATCTTACTTAGCCGCTAACACATATGCTTCAGCAGAAGGCAAAAGACAATTTTCATTCATAAATTGAGTACAAACAGAAGTCATTTTACAAATGAAAACTACCCTACGTTAGCTTCTCACAAAAATAAATAGTCAAAAATGTAATGTAACCTACATACACATGATACCAAAACAAAATGAAAAATACTTTGACCCTAGGTCACTTTTAGGGTTAGACTCCAAGGCTTAACGCTCACCGCCAGATGGAATCTACCGCCCGATACCACGTTAGCAGCAGCTAAGGCTTTGAGCCAGCCGTGTTTGAACCCCTATTCTCGAACTTAGGCGCTTCCTCAACATAGTTCTCCAGGTCGATCCTTGCCAATTTGGAATGACTTGGAAATCTCAATTCAAGCTTACATCGCCTCTTCGACTCCTCCAAATCACCTCCGCTTTGGCAATTGTCTTGTTAATAACTTGAGTGCTTCTTCACTTGCATTTGCCCTTTCCTGCAACCAATCTCGCTTGGTCAAGAGTTCAGATTCTTCAGATCGGCTTCGCTCTTTCTTCTATCGATTTCATGGCCTTAGACTCCGCTCGAGAGAGGCCTGTGCTACCTTGCCCTTTTCGCTTTTCCACCCTGGCTATGAGAAAGCCGATTTGTTTGATAGCATCATGTTGGTGACACCAATCTCACTATCCTTCTCGCCACCTATAAAACAAGGAATCAGCAAGTTAGCTGATATAAATTTTTTATTTCTTTTGTTTAGCCTTGCAAAATTATAAACAAGGATCATGTACCAATATCGCCGATTGAGCGGCCAATGCAATGGATAGCTGATCAGGCTTTGCCCTAAAGGATACTCTATCAACCCAGAGAAATGGAGGAGGCCAAGCTCAAGGCCACACGGCGCTTTTTACAATGATGCATCAGAAACAACTGGCACATTCTTTATCCTTGGTTGTATTATAAACGGCACAACCAAGTCTGATTCTTCCATTCGTGGCCGTTTATCTACTAGGTTTTCTGAATAATCGGCTTTGTGGTTGGCCGGATGTTTTTTCCCCCCAGTGCTCCATCATTTGGCCCTCCTATTGATCGACAACAAGCTCCATTTCGGCCACATCAGTCTGAACCGTCTCCTTAATAAGGGCAGGTGGGGGAGATTCTGCCCTAGCATCGGGTGGAGGGGGTGGAGGTTCACCATTAGCTCAGCCTTCCTACAGTACCATCCTCTCGTGATTTTTACTCGTGATTTGAGTAAGCGACTCACCAGCCATGCTGTCAGGATATGAGCCGGGTAGGTCCCCTAAGTTGGTGAAAATATCTTCGAAGGACATGTCCGCTCGGCCAGAAGTGGATGGAGAATTGAGGCTGGCTTTTTCAAAAGCCAAATCTAGTGCTGCGTCAACCTTCTTCTCTAGTCCGTCAGATCTGTCCAAGGACGGTTGAATCGGCTGCTCAGCGACTCCTTCAGCTGCTTGTTCATTCGCTAGCTCTGAATCTGAAGCTTCAAGACCAATCTGCTTAAGGTTCTTGAAGCTCAGAAAAACAAGCACCGTAAGGTGCTGTTCACCCCTCGGAATTGGAATGTTATTTACGGCCAAAAAAGTAGTGTAAGTTAGCTCGTATCTCAGAAGAATGTGGGCCGCCCTGCCTTACTTCTGGAGATTCGGACACCCAACAAACTGGAGTGCGGTTTTGATCTACACAAATATAGCGTTGTCGGTTGAGACGAGAACTTTTTTCAAATCGTTTCCTGCACAAATAAAATGGTAAATACATAGAATTTGAACCAGGTAAATACTTAATAAAAATTTGTGGGGGGTTAAACGGCCACCTGGTTTGCCTCTTCGCCTGGGCATTGGATCTAGGCAATCTTCACCTTCGCCGAATTCCCAGTCGCCGCAAACAATGACCATGACATCATCAACATGCTTGCCAAAGTTGGCAAGCATAGTCACCAAATGATGGTCGGTGTCCTTGGCCCTGAGGAAGTAGTACCGCCGCCAAAGGATTTGGCCAAGGCATAACAATGCTGAATAACAGGGATTCCAAGGTTAAGCCTAAGGCATTGGTTTAGTTCTACAATTCCCATTATTATTTGGTAAAAATTTAGGTTCGGCTGAGAAGGGATTAAACCCCAATGGAGAAGGACAAATTTCAAAAGTGGATGAAGGGGAAAGACTCCTTTAGCGGTTGACAGGAGAGGAAAGACAATTGTACTCTCATCAATCCTCTCCATGTCAGCTACGCTCTCTGCCAAGAGTGACAGATGGACGTCGTCAGGAATGGAAAAATGGCGACGAAAACCAGAGACTCGATCCGTAGAAAGAAGGGCTTTCAAATGTTTCGCCATCATAGCCAGTAAAGTGGACACTCTAAACAGAAAACAAACAAGGAAATGGGAGTCGAAATGGAAGACAGAAAAACTTACAAGAAATAAGGACAATGAAGAATGGAAAGAAGTTGCAGAGGATGTGAAGCGAGGAAGGTGAATTGACAGGTAATGAGAAACCTTGTGTATTCAAAAAAGCATGCAAACGAAGAGACGACACGGTTTCAAATCAGATAAATGAATGAAGCGCATTTAAGGGCGGAGATTATAATAATTTCTAAAAAGAGTAGGCATTCGACGCTATGCTGGAATAAGGGAAACCGTATTTTTGACCCTCTAAGTCTAAGACCAAACATGCCGAATAACCGACATTAATAGGATGTTTGGGGGGCAATTGTGGAACTGAATTTTACGAGGGAAGCCGATTTAGTTTAAAGAAAGAAATCAAGTTATGTATTGTATGGCTCTATCTCGAGGGATACAGGTCGAATAACCAGATCGATCAGAGAATCACCAGAACCGGGCCTAGTAGGAATAGGTAGGACGGAATAGCCGAGTAAGCAATTATTCATTGGTCGAAATGTGGGCCTAATCATCAATATCAAGGATGACTATAAATAAGAAGAGCATCAGCTAAGAAAAGGTATGTGAGAACAAATAAGATTAACTTGAGATATAAGCAACCAAGAGAGTATACATTGACTTATCCGTCGGAGTGCTAATTCCGGCACCCTCGACTGTAGTGCTCATTCCTTTTCAGGTGACTAGCAGAGGATCAAGAGCGTCCTATAGGATCCCTAGAGTATTTCCAAACCACATCTCCACAATTGCCTATGCCCTTTTTGTGGAATTAATATCTGTGAGCATTAGGCCAAATCGAAGCCCTAAGTAGCAATGGGGATTCCTTGCCCCTTATTTCCTTTGATTACTGTAGGTGGTTCTGGATTTAGGATGAATACTGAAAACTCTAGGTAGAACCTATCAAAAACCCACTTTTAGATCTAAAAATAGGATTTAGTTGAGCCAGAATTGGTTCGAGGTCCTCCCTGTGGGAAGATCGAAACCGAGATAGGAATCGAAATACAGCACCACAATTGGTCAAATGGCCCAAAATCTCAGATTGAGCTAAAAACCTTCCTCATAGGTGCTGTGCAAGTTATGCCGTGCTAATACTTGGACTTATTTTTTAATAATGCAGAACAAACTAGGACCGACCAGGCCCACTCAAAGATAACTGCTTGTGAGGCTCAAAGACCAAGCAAACAATCACCCAATTTTGACCGAGCTATAATCAAAATTACCCAACTAAATAAAACCAGATAGATAGAGAAGTACCGTTTATGGTTAATTCAAGGGGCAATGGCCGAGTTCCATAGAGAACACAATATTCCAAACGATGCCCACTTAGAGTTGGCCAAGAAAGGAGACACTCCCTGGGGCGAACTGGACAAATGCCCTTTCACGGTGGTATCCATTGTGGAAGGCAGCCGACGTTTCCCGGTCCAACCTTTAGTCCACGAATTTTTGAGGCAGACTAGGTTGTGCCCGACCCAAGTCTCCAACAACAAAGACAAAATAATAAACGCCGTGGCCGCGCTGAATAGGATACTCGGTCTGAATCTCGTCCTCATCGAGATATTCCATCAAATCACACTTAGCAAAAATAAAGGGGGGTTTTTGGTATCTCAAAGTTAGGAAAGGCCGAGCAAACCTTATCAAAGGTAACCCGGATAAAGAGACAAATGATGATGATTTCTTGTGGGTGTTCGGTAATTACGAGGACATCGAAGCGCCCATACCAGGCTGGTACATAAGAAAAGATGTTAGGAGTGCTGGTGAGCATCTTAGCATGTTTTTAATTTTGTAATTGTTCTTATTTTTGCCGATCTAACCCTTGCTTTCTTGTTGCAGACTACAGACTCTTGGTCGACGACATTACTCACAAGAAACCAAGAGGCCATAAGGATTGCATTAAGATCCCACGAGGAGTGAGAGCCTAAAAATTGCTCTATTTAATCGAAGTTACTATTACATAGCTGCTGCGCAGAGTAGGTGACCGACTTCCTTCGTGCCTCTTCTCCAGAGCCAGATCCAAATCTTTCACTGATCAAACTCGTGTCTTTGACGGAAGAACAAGAAATGGCCAAATCTAAGCCATAAAGTCCATGATCACAAGTGAGCTAAGCAACTCATAGCCAATTGAAACGACAGAGGCCAAACATCTAGGCCCGCCATAAAGGAAGGCCCGTATAGTTTTGCTAGCGAGACAACTGCTAGTCGGTCGAGAAAAAGGCCAAGAAAGGAGCAAGCCGAGTAGCGCCTTGTTGACAAAGATTCATCCGAGCTACCATCGATTGAACAGGGAGAGTAGACTGAACAATTGCTTTTCGGGCAATCCGCCCATTCCACTACCCCTGCAGTCTGGTCTCCTGAGCTAAAATACAAAGGCCGAGCAATGACAGAGGCAGACTCCGTTTATGCGGATAAGGACCATTCGCTCGGCTTCAACATGACCAAGGGTTTACTTCTCCCTGCGGACATGAAGAAGCATGAGGAACTGTTCGACCTGAAAGTCCTCCGGTTGGCTGCAAAATTGGTCATTCTGGTAAGTGATCGAGTTATTGTACTTCCAAGTTATCGATCGGTTTCTCATACTAACTTTTGCCTTATGGAAGGCCGCGCAGAAAAATTGTTTGGTGCACGAATGTATGATTTTTGTGTTGTAGAGTTTGAGGGAGGCTATCGTTGACAACAAATCCAAGATGGCCGAACTGGAGAAGTTGAAGGCTACACATGAGACAATGTTAATCGAGTGAGATCTCCTAGCTGATAAGTTGGCAAAGGCCAAGGAGGAGAAGGATAAGGCCGTGCAGGCCAAAAATGAGAGATATCTAGCCGAGCTACCGAAGCTGCGCCATCTACAAGGCCGAGCTAAAAAAAGAAGTGGACGACGCCAAAGATCAGGGATACGCCGAGGGAGAAAGTGTGTACGGGCGGTAGGTGGCGGGCACGAGAGACATATTTTTTCAGTGCGGTTGGAAAGCAGCTGCGGAAAAACTCGGTCAAGCGCCAGAGTCTGAAGTGTTCAATGACCCCCCACCTGCCTTCATTCCCTCCTATATGTAGGCATATGCTGCCACCGTGCAGTAGAACTTGATAGACGATGCTAAGGAGGCTAGCTCGGTTGATGAGCCAACTCTACATCCAATTGACAAGACCCCACTACTAGCCATATCGGAAGAGGCGACGCCGAAAGCAAAGGAGTGTGAGCCTTCAACCGCCGAACGAGGAACGGACTCGGCGTGAAACCGCATGCACGTGGCGTAAGAGGTGGTGGGCAACCCGAGGAAGTCAGAGATATCGACTAAGGTGCAGCAAGGCTTGTGTTTGTCTTTTTTTTTTTTGTATTGATGTGGCCAGCTACGAGGCCTACTTTTGTATTTAGGCTTTATCATGAATGAAAAGTGAATTTTTTCCTCGCCATGTATGCAAATTTTTGTTTGCCTTGTGGTTGTCATTTTCTTCGATTTGGCTGAGATAAAATCTTTTCGGTGCATTCTGATCGTAATGGTCTCAGTTTAACGAGCAAACTCATCTTGGTTTAAAATATTAGTTGAACATAACACCAACTGCTTTAAGCCGAGCAAGGTCACCGATTTTAATAAGAACTCCTAAAGACACCAACATTTTAAGCGGGCAGTAATGTCAACTCGGTTACAATATAAGTTAGGGAAATTGATTCTGCTTTGTAATCGGGCAAAATCAAATGTGAGTGAGCAAAATCACTCTACATCGGTGACAAAGAAACAAAACAGTAACCATGAGTGAAATCGCTATTCAATTGGCTAGCCAAAATCAGCCGGTCAATGATGAACAAAATCACTGATGTAATGAGCAAAATTTGCTCTTCATCGGCTACCAATAAATAGCTCGGTAATTATGAGCTAAATCTACTCTTCAATTGGCGAGCCAAAATCGACTTGATCAACGATGAGAAAAATTAGCTTCACAAAGTCGAAAGCAAAAATTAGCTCGGATAATTATGAACAAAATTGGATCGGTTGAAATACAAGTTGGGAAAAACATCACCGTTAGGCGGTTGAGCAAGTTCAACTCGGTTCAACAAGCAAAGTTAGCCCATAACCGGATAACCGATTTCGCAAAAGTTATCCCGATTTTGAACACTTGCCCTCGGTACTCATAGCAACTTAATGTCTTTGTAACATTTCCTCGAGAAATGCGAACATAAGAGAAAGAAGGGGTCATCTTTTACTACATGTTATAGATTACACCCAATGCCAAAAGGCCAAGTTACAAAAAGCAAAGAAGTAGAAAAGATTACATTTCAAAAGTAAAATATCTCAAGATTGGCCACATTCCATGGTCTGGGGATAGCTTTGCTATCTAAGTCTTCCAGGTGGTATGTGCCTTTGCCTACAAGGCCAGTTATCTTATATGGTCCCTTCCAATTTGCCCCTAATTTTCCTCGCCAGGATCACTATGTTGCCTTACCTTCCTCAAGACCCAATCTCGACCTTGAATAGCCTAGGATGCACGGCCTTGTTGTATTTCTTGGAGAGCTCTTGTTGGTAAGTTGCTATGGATTAGAGCACTGCTGCCTTCTTTTTTCTACTAGGTCAAGCCTGTGGCTACAGCTTCATTGTTCAAGTGTTGTTGGAATTTTTCAGATTGGGTGGTCGGCATACCAATCTCTAATGGTATAACTACCTCCATGCTGTATGCCAAGGCAAATGGAGTTTCCTCGGTTGAGCGCCTTGATGTAGTGCAGTATGCTTAGAGCACATTTGGAAGTTCTCACCACTTCCCTTTGGCCGTCTCCAATCACTTCTTCACTGGCCCAAGATGGTTTTGTAGGAAGCTTTGGCTTGACCATTTGATTGGGGTAGGCCGTAGAATTGTAGAACTTAATTAACACCTCGCAAAACCCGCGAAAGAGTTTTCCATTGAACTGAGTGCCATTATCCGAAATGAGAGCTTTTGGGATGCCGAAGTGGGTGATGACATTCTGCCAGACAAATTTTTTAATATCTTTTTCCTTGCAGGGGCCAATGACTCGGCCTCTACCCACTTGGTAAAGTAGTCGGTAGTAGCGATGAAAAATTTGCGGTTGCCCGGAGCTGCTGGAAGAGGTCCTACAATGTCTAGCCCCCAAAGCACAAATGGCCAAGGACTTGTAAGGAGGAGCAACTCTCTGGTCGGTTGGTGAATCTGGGGAGTGAATTTTTGACATTTTTTGAATTTGCAAACATATTTCTATGCGTCGGCTTGCATGCACAGCCACTAATAACCCTTGGGAAATTGCTTGGTAAGCTAAAGATTTGCCCCCAATATGGCTTCCACACATGCCTTCATGAATCTCGAAGAGGAAAGCTTCAACGTTGCTGGGGTGGACACAATTCAAGTATGGCCCAGTGAATGATTTCTTGTACAAGGTGCCAGATGGAGAGAGCCAAAACCGCTCTGACTTGGCCCTTATCTTGTTGGCTTCTTTCTTTTCAGTGGGTAGAATTCGATCCTTCAGGAAGGTGATAATAGGATCCATCCAGGATGCTCCCATGTCGGCGCAGAGTACTTTGGGCACCTCCAGTTCCTCAATGCTCGGTTAGGGTAAGAATTCTATCATCAAAGGATTAGGAAAAGTCATTTGCATAGATGCTAGGCCGGCCAATTCGTCGGCTACATTGTTTTTTTCGCGGTTAATTTATTCCATTCTTATTGCGGCAAACTTTTTGATTTTCACAAGATACCAACGCTTGATACTTAGCCATCCTTTCATCCCTGGCCACATATTTCCCGGAGACCTGATTAACAACCAGCTTGGAGTCGCTGAATACCATAAGTTCTGATGCCTTCATTCTCAAAGCGCTCTTCAATCTGGCGAGGATGGCTTCATATTCCGCCTCATTGTTGGATGCTAGGAACTCGAGTGTGATCACATGCTCAATGGTCAGCCCATCCGGGATGTCAACACAACCCTAGCCCAAAGACTATGTCTATTGGAGGCCCCATTGACGAAGAGTTTCCACATCTCGCCAATGAACAACTTCCAGCAGTTGGAGGGATTTTGAGAGTTCTTCCACTTCAAGGTACTAGTCAGCTCATTCTGGTCTCTTTCTACATCTCCGTCGAGCTTGTATTTTGGTAAATCGGCCGGTTCTTCCGTTTATTGCTCAGCTTTCTCTTGCCGTTTTGCTACTTGTTATCCACCGCTTATTTCTGCTATCCGAGCCGTAGGCTGCGGCAAGTCCGCGTTAGCCAAATCGACAAGGTAAAGAGGGTGTGTTGCAGGGAAAAATTCCGCCATGAAGTCGGCAAGAGCTTGAGCTTTGATAGTAGCGTGTGGTTGGAACTTGATATCGTATTGCCCCAATTCCACGCCCACTTCTATCGGTGAAATTTGCCTTTTTAAAGAGCAGCTTGAGCGGAAATTCGGGTAGCACGACTATCGTGTGGGCATGAAAATAGTGCGCTAGCTTTCTGGAAGCCATCATGAGAGCCAGAGCTAGTTTTTCTAGCGGCAGATAGCTTGATTCGGATGGGTGCAGTGTCTTGCTAAAGCAAAAGATGAGGAGGTGCTATATTCCCTTTGCGCGGATGAGGAGGGCCCTCATTGTGTGTTGAGAAACTGCCAAGTAGAGATACAGTTCTTCGTCCGGTTTTGGTGTTACCAAGATTGGGGCCAAGGAAAGGTATACTTTTAGATCCGCCAGTGCACGGTTGCACTCGTCATCCCAAAAGAACTTGGCCTTTAAAGTTTTGAAGAAGGGCTTGCAATGATCTAAAGACCGGCTAATAAATTGGTTCAGCGCGAATGCTATTCTGCCGATATGTTGCACGTCCTTCATAGAGTTTGGTCACTCCAGTTCTTGTATTGCCTTGAGTTGGGAAGGGTTGGCCTCGATTCCTCGGTTTATGACCAAAAAACCTAGAAATTTCCCGGTTCTAACTCCGAATGCACACTTGGAGGCATTTAAACGCAGCTTGTGATGTTTGAGTATGGCAAACATTTCTTCTAGGTCGGCAAGGTGTTGAGACTTGTCTTTGCTCTTCACCATCATGTCATCGATGTAAGCCTCCATAGTGCGGCCATGAAGAGGAGCGAATATTTTGGTTACCATCCTCTGAAAAGTCGCCCCGGCATTTTAGAGACCGAATGGCATGACCTTGTAGCAGTACAAGCCTCTTGGAGTGGTGAACAAAGTGATCTCTTGGTTTGGTTTGTACATAGCGATCTGGTGGTAGCCACGATACGCATCCAGAAGCTAAACCTCTCGATGGCGATGGTTAGATCCACCAACTAGTCTATTCTCTGAGGGGAAGCTCTCCTTTCGCACACACGGTTGACCGCCTTATAATCGACCCACACCGCCATTTACCATTCTTCTTCTAAGACTATCACTGTTAGTGCATCTGCATCAGACTTCTTCTATCGCCTGACTTCCAACAAGTTCTTGACCTCTTCTACCACTATCTCAAGATGGTAAGGCCGAAGCTGCGTTCTCTGGATGACTGGTCGTGCATTTGGAAAGACATTCAACTGGTGGCAAATAAAGCTAGGGTTGACACCAGGCATATCGTAAGGCGTCCACACAAAGGCCTCAATGTTGGAAACCAAAAAGTTGACATAATCGAGCCACTCGGAGTTGGACAAAGATGACCCCAAAAGAAAGAACATATTTGGATCATTCTCATCAACGCGCACTTCCACAAAATCTTCATCCGATTTCTCTTCGACTTTTCTTCCCACGACTTCTAGGACTTCCTTCCCTTCTGGTCCTTCTATCATTTGAACAAAGCCTTTGGCAGCCCGGCTGCCATTTACTGCGACAAAGCACTATTTTTCCATTACTTGGTCCCCCTAAACCTCTTCTACTTGTCCGGCTAGCATTGGAAAGCGTAGGACTTGGTGATAAGTCGACGCTACTGCTTGCATGACGTGCAACTAGCCCCTTACCAGGATTAAGTTATAGGTTGATGGGACCTTAAGCACCTGAAATTCTATTTGCTTCGTGACTATCCCAGCTTTGACCGGCAATATAATCTTTCTGATTGGCCATTTGGGTTGAGAGTTAAAGCCAACCAAAGGGGACGTTGTTGGAGCCAAGTCTTTGTCCTCCAACTTCATCTGTTCGAATGTGTCGTAATATATGCTCTCCACCAAGCTCCCTCGTCAATTAGAATTTTTGATATCGAAGTCCTTGATGCGAAGGGTCACCACTAAGGCATCATTATGAGGCGCTGAATTCTCTCAAAGTCCTTACTTGAAAAAAGTTAAGACGCCTTTTACCTCGGTCTTTCCTTTCTTTACTACGGGTTGAACAGAGAGCACTTCCTTATGTGCTAGGGCCTTCTCGATCATCCCCTCACTTGCAAACTCACCGATTGATGATGCTGAATGACATTGATTACGCCTTGTGGTGTCAAGATCTAGGACAACAAGGCCATTTGGCTCGACCGTTTCTTGTGGAGCACCTCATAATTTCGTTTATGTAATCGTTCAGATGCCCACCACCACTAGCTCCTCCAAATGTTGTTTGAGCCAAGACACAATCCTCCGCTCGAGCCCCTTTCTTGATGGAAGGTACAATGATACCTCAAGTTGAAGCCCCTCCGTGTGTCTCCCAATTTGTCCAAATTAACGACGAAGGCTCACCTCGGATCTCATTTAGGATGCGGTAAATTGGGATCTTAAAGATGATGGTGATGCTGCTTCGTGCTTTCAACTTTCTCTTGGCATCTTCCTTTTCACTACGAAGAGCGTTAGCTCGGTCGTTCGCGACTTTTGTTTCTATGATTGCGGTTTAAACCACAATGTTGGTCTCTAGCTCGGTCATTAGGGCGGTTGTTCTCTGGCTCACCGAGTGAACCTTCCACCACTATTTTATCCTCTGCCGAACCGGATTTGCCTTCTCTAATGTGGCGGTGGCGCATCATCTTCTACTCGGATGTGTTCATTGATCCGTCAGATCAAGGACTCCATGGTTGTGGGTGGTCCATCGTAAGTAAGTCTCGCACTATGTTCGACCGGGAGAGCTCGCTTGTATTGTGCGACGCCAGATTGTGGGGCAATCGAGGATCTCATTGTACATTTCCCAATACTTGGCATTGTGTGCCTTCAAAGAACCTCTAGATTCCATCTTAACGCCAGAGGTGGACAACCTCCTTCTTGTTTGAGTGTTGGTTTTGAATCTAGTGACAAAGACCTTTGCTAGTTGTTGCCGCCTCGATGCTCCCGAGTCTTTCGAATCACTTCGTGCCCGATTCCCAAAACTTGCCGGAATATGAGACACATCAAGGCGTCATTATACGGCATGCGAGCCAAGATTGCCAAGAATGACTCACGCATGTACTAATCCGCTTTTGCCGTCAGACAAGATGAACTTAGGTTAGTGGAATCCGGCAGGGAGTGGCATGCTCTCGATCTCTGGGGACAGTGGGGTAGCGGTAAATCTTGCTAGCTCTCTGTCCGTTGTTGCTAGGGCCATCATTCTAGGCGCTGGTATTGCCACTTCCTCACTGCAATGGATTTTGGGACTCAGCCTTTGCAACGCCGGCAATCTTTGGGTCTCTCTATGGTGAGCTCGATCCTCCAATACATCCCTCAGGTCCCCTGAATGGGCAGAGTAAGAGTATCTCGACGTCGTCGACGGATGAGAGGAACGATAACTACTGTTACGAGTGTGAGATTTCTCCACTGGGGGGTCGGAGTTTCTAACTACATAGCTTCTAGTGATAGAGAAAGAGGGAATCCCATCTTGGCAATGACTGTCAGAGCGACGGGGTGGAGTGCCCTCACAGTGGTTGCCCACTCTAGCAACACCCTTCCTTTGATCCGTGCTCAACGCTCCATTTCAAAGACCATCTTGAATGAGGGCATCTTGGTCTCTCGAGTTTGTGCTCCAAGCTACCGAGCATGTGACTTTCCTTGTCGTTTACCCTTTGGACTCTTGAAGTGTTCAAGGCTCCTTGCGTGTTTGTTTACGTGATCGGAAGAGGTTTCCGTGTTCGCCATAGTCTAATAATGGAAGGGCCATCTCTCTCACGGACAGACTCGTGTGATACCATTGACAACGGACAGCGGTGTGTCGTCATTGTTAGCCATGAAAACGGTTGAAAAGCTTGGCCAACAATGTTTGTCTCATAAAGAGTTCCCTCAGACGGCTCCAATTGTACGGGGTGAAATATTCTCTATTCTATGTACTCCTTGAATCCAAGCTTCATGTGACATCGCCTCTGACCGAAACCAAAAGATGGTGAGTCGCCTGACGGTGGTGTCTTTGGGGATAAACCTCCGACGATCAAGTCGGCACACTTGGAGAAGAAGAAGAAGAATAGAGTGAGCACTTTAGAGCGAGAGAGTTTGGAATTCCTCGATTGCTTACGCCTAACGTCTTTTTTCTTTCTTTTCTAGTCGGCCATGCAAATTTCAAAGGTTGTCGGCGCACTACCTATGTCATTCTTTCCAGTAAGCGACTCGTGCTCCCTCTACCTTTCTTACATGTGTAGAGACCAAAACCTCCAAATAGTGTTTGTTGAA